>VZTY01023953.1:0-20749 GCA_013400935.1 Turnix velox | reverse complement strand
AGGTGATGCTTTTGGGGGAAGTGTAACTGGCGGGAATAGAATCAGAATAGTTTGGGTTGGAAGGGACTTTAAAGATTATCTAATTCCAACCTCCCTGCCATAGGCCATAGGCAGGGACACCTCCCACTAGATCAGGCTGCTCAGTGCCATTCTTGCCACCTCCCTGCTTACCAGTGTTTGTCCTACAGTCCAGTTTGGGTTTTGCTGTGTATACACTTATTAGTCAGCTACAGCTTGTGTCGAACTTGCAAAAGAGCTCTCTGATTAAAATAACATGGGAAATTTTCTCCCTTTCCTTCCTGCTAAAAACACTCCCACAAAATACATATTCAAAGCATATTTCTATTTTGCATCCAATTTTGCCATGTAATTTATCAGGCATAGAGGTCTTTAAAACTGACTAACTGCAATCTGAATTTTAGTAGATATTTTCAGACATGCAACACTTTGAAAGGAGAGAAAGAGATACTTCCACAGCTCCCATTAGGTAGAGTGGCCTCCCCATNACACTCCCACAAAATACATATTCAAAGCATATTTCTATTATGTATCCAATTTTGCCATGTAATTTATCAGGCATAGAGGTCTTTAAAAGTGACTAACTGCAATCTGAATTTTAGTAGATATTTTCAGACATGTAACACTTTGAAGGGAGAGAGATACTTCCACAGCATCCCATTGGTAGAGTGGCCTCCCCATGAAAACGGAACTGGCCCAGTAAAATAACAGCATCTGCTATTTCCACTTTCATCTTAACATGTACAGATTTCAAGGTTCCCAACTGATCTGACAGAACACTTCCTGCTCAGGAAATAAATGTGTCAAATGATTTCTTGATTTAAAGTGATGGATCACAGTAGCTCTCTGTACAGCAGGGGTGCTATTCTCATAAAACATATGCAACCTTTATAACTAAAATGAAGGGGAATTACTCCAATATCACTTAGGGCAATTTCCTCAGCAGTCACCACACATCTCCAATGTTACAAATCCCCAAAAGGATAGGAGGAGGGGTGGGAGATGGAGGTAGCTTGAATCCTCTGCTCATTCTGGTGGAAGAGGGGGAACTAAATAATATTCATGGTTTGTATAACTTAATTTAGAAGTGAAATCCTTTTTGAAAATTAGAAGTGCACAGGTAAATAGTTGAATCTCAAGTTCTTTCACGAGTATTTCTTTTTAGAATCACTGTAATGCTTAAGAAGTTCAGCACAAAGTTTCTGCAGTGGTAAATGACAGTCGTAATAGAAGAAAATGTTATTATATAAAAGAATAATCACAACTACACAACTTGGGATGTTTTACATACGATCACAAAAGGAGGATGGTGAGTTGGAAAGGTCTAAAAGGGAAAAAAGAGCACTAATTAGCAATGTATGTTAACTAAGCAAACTAACAAATCTTGGTCTACTAAGAAGACAAGCATTCAGTATGAACAGAGGGCTTCTTTCCCATTATTTATAGCAGAAACAGTACTGAGTTATGCTTACAACTGTGATGTTCTCATTAATTAAAAAGATGGTAAAGAACAGTAAATGGCTAAGGAAAAAACCCAAATGTTCCAAGTCTTAAAAAAATTTGAAAAGAAGTTGAAGATGAGAAATTTTTCAGAAGTATTGAGAATGCCACAAGGACCTCAGAACCAAAGCTTGATGGAGCTTTATTGACGTGAACTACATGCAGAGGTCAAGAGAAATTAGTCATGGTCTCTAGTAATTGTACAGACAGTGGGCTCATGAAAGTAGAGGGCTGTTCAACTCACCAGACATAGGCATAAGTAAGATTTCTGACTTGACATGGGAGTGTGAAGAACTGTCATACACATTTCTGCAGATCAGGTGATTGCAGTGGCTTCCTCTTTTCCTTTTGCAAGCTCCCCACAAAAAGCAAGAGAATCATAGAATCATAGAAGGGTTTGGGTTGGAAGAGATCTTAAAGATCATCTAATTCCAACCCCCCTGCAATGGGCAGGGACACCTCCCACCAGACCAGGTTGCTCAATGCCTCATCCAGCCTGGCCTTAAACACTGCCAGAGAGGGGGCATCCAAAAACCTCTCTAGGCAACCTGTTCCAGTGTCTCACCACCCTCACAGTGAAGAACTTCTTTCTTCTCTCCAGCCTAAATCTCCCCTCTTCCAATCTGCATCCATTACTCCTAGTCTTGCCATCCTGTACCTTATTAAAAACTTCATACCCCAGCCTCTCTGTAGGATCTCTTCAGGTACTGATAAGCAAGAGTAGCACAATCTGGAAGAAAATGTGTTTTTAAGGATCTTTTTTAAAGACCTCAGAACAAAATGGCAGCAGTGTTAAGGAAAGAATTACACCAGGGCAAAAGTAAGTCAAGGCATGAGGAAGATAAAGTTATTCTTGTGCAACAACCACTTCTTCTCCAAGTAATCAACTAATTCACATGATTAGCTGAAGAAGTCAAAGTACCTCCAACATATTTGCTCATCTGCAGTTTATAAATCCATTTACATACCCACAGGACATGTAGCAATGAAGAGTCTCGTTTTGTCATATATCCTTGCAACACCAGTTCTGAATGGATGTGCTGAAGTCTTTTCCTTCCATGTTCTACTGCAGGCCAGAAGAACTTGGCTATTCTGTTTGCTCCTTATGAGCTAAAGCCACCTTTTAGCAGTCTGATAGCTCACCCACAGCTCTGAAATAAGCCAGAATGTAAAAGGTGAATCCTCCTGTCATAAGCCTGACATGAGCTTCCACAGACTTATGTGAAGAAAACCAAAAACCCAGGGCTTGGTTCATCTTTTTTTTTACCCCCTCTGTATTTATCCAGATGTCATCACACAATTACAACTGGAAATCACATCTATTATTGTTCCTTGACAGTGAGTAAATCTGGCAGCCTACCTGACTTTAACAGAAATGCTGAAATGAGCAGCTATATGGGAAGAGAGAGGGTTTTGATTTAGAGGGAATTTCATTCTTGCTTAAGTAGAAACTAGTGACTCTACTGGGAATTGGGTTTGTGACTCCTCCTCCTCCTCTAATTGCATCCTACATTTGCTAAATACATCTTCGTTGAAAAGAAGCAGAGGCAAACCCTTGTATCCTTGTTTCTCTTTAAGGTACAAGAAGAAAACCACAACCTACAGAAAGAAAGAATGAATTTCTTCTAAAATGTCTCTGGTGGACTGGGTTTGAAAGGTATCAATTACAACTGAGAAGGGGAGGGAGTTTTCAGTATTTTGGAAAAACACAGGTTTTGAAGAAATGGATGTGCACAAGGATATTGGCTTAACACATGGGCCAAGAAGAAATTACTATTCCAAAAATGATTCCATGGAATTCTACCAGACTCTTCAGTCATCTAGCATTTTTATACTGTCCAGAAATGCATCTAGTGAAAGAAAGAAAGATTAGATGAAGGAGACATCAAATTCATTTTGAAAGAGAAAACATCAAGGGAAATGTGTTCTAGAAGCTGGATTGGGAATAAATAGCATTTTAATTTCTTACTCATACTACTTCAGTGCTTCAGCCCACTGAAACTATGGGACTACACACTAAAAAAACACTTCTCCTTACTGAAAACCTTCTAATTATAGGCAGGAGGTGGCCAAAGTGATTTGTGCACAGGACAGTAGCAAAACCAGGTGTAGAAGTTAGTCCATGCCCTGTTTCCTGCTCTCTCTCTGCTCTGCAACCAGCCAAGCTGTCAACACCAGTAGTAGCTGGCTCTATAAAAACAACCAGTGTCCATACCAGGGAGAAAGCTGTGAGCAAAGTTTTTCTGAGGAAGGAAGGAAGGAAGGAAGGGGAAAAGGGTGCAGCCTGCCAATGAGTCTGTTTCAGCAAACACCCTGCTGTGAGTAGGAGGCTAATGCACAAACGACAGGACACTTAACAACTGCAGCTCTTCTTTCTATGAAACATGAGGCTTCATTTAATTTCCTCTCTCATAATGAGCATTAAAAGCCTGAAACTTGCATTTGGACCTTAAGCAGAGTTGCACTTTTAATTTTAGCCAATCCAAGTGATCCTCTCATTGATATCCCAGATGCCATAAGAGCATGAATTATTGATATTTCTTGACTTTAATATTTTATGCTGCTGTGAAAACGGATAGCGCAGCCAAATCTCAGCCCTCATCTAAATTATGAAGGTCATCTAAAAGAATGCCAAGCAACCAGAGCCTGCTTCCCCAGATCAAAAGAAGGCCTGCAAATTTTCTGTTGAGTTATACTTTCCTCTATTATTTATTAGTCATACACAGCTGAGCAAGGTTTGAAATAAAATCCCGGAATCTTAAATGCATTCCAGGAAAAAAGGCTTGCTGTCATCAGCACATGCTATTGGCTACAGCATTTTGTGATGAACTGTAATTTTTTGTGACAAGCATTTACTTATATCACAGATTTCAAACCAGCGAAAGGCAAAACACACCAAAGGAACCTCCAAGAGGCACTAATTGCAAGCTTAATAGGTAAAAACACAAAGTGTGGCTGAAGATGGTGAACAAATGGCCATGAACTGCTGAAATGAGTGATTTCTCAGAGATCTTTACAATTAAGGATTGTATTCAATAGCTTGCAACACCATCTATGATATCTGAGAAAAAATAGCATCTGTAGCACAGCTGGAGCAGCTGTGTTGGAAAATCAATCATTGCCTGGCAACTGAACAACTGATTTTCCATCAATCAGTACACAAGGCATTCTGGTAAGTTTATAACACACATACACTTTGTTGCAGTATCTGCAAATGCAATAAGTGGGTTAGAAATGTATGAGCAATAGATAAAACACAGGTTTCAGGCAGCTATCAGGCTTGTTATGAAGAAAGTAGCATTTCTGCATCTTGGAAATACAGTATTACAGCATTGAACAGACGAACTGCTGAGTGTGATTAGCTCTGATAATAAACAGAGTCAAGTCTGATTCAGAAACAAGGACTTTTTCCACCACAGCAAACATCTTGTGCTACACAACTCTCTAATTTTTCTTTTTGATAAAATGGCAATTCATGGAAACAGTTACTCCCAATTGTGCCAAGAACTCGTAAATCCCTGTAAATTCCTGCAGCTTAGGCTTTTTTTTTCTCTAGGATTTTATTGGCCTAACTGAGCACATCAGCAGTGCTGCAAATCTTATCATTCTGTTGAGATCACACCATTTGTATCATAATTTCTCCGAGCTCATTTTTAAAGGACAATAAAGATTGTAAGTATTCTTCTAACACCAACATAAAAGAAGCAGGGAGTGTGGGGGAGTTACACTGGAAATTGTACAACATAGTACTATGGCTACAATATTTTAACACTCATAAAACATAAGCCTATTGCCTAATGTCAAGCTTCACCAAGAGGCAGAGATGCATTTGTGTGTAAACTAATAGCCATAATGTGCCCCATTGCTCAACAGATCTGATAGTCAACAGCCCAAGCTGGCAGCCCTTGAGTTGATATCCTACCCCTTGGACATTGCTGTCTCTGTTTAGACACAGGCATTTGGACTGCAATAGTCTTTCCATACAGCCTTCCCATACTGGTTTGAAAAATCCCATCACTCCTGGCCCTGTTTTACCTCTGAGTACTTCTCATCACACCAGAACCCTCAAACTTTACTCTCTGTGCCCCTCAACATCCCCCAGTAGTACAGAGCTAATCCACAACTGCGGAATATGACATGGCTTTATACCAACACTAACAGGAAGAGCCATCCAACATATCTGAAAGATTATGGATGTAAATTGGAAGAGGGTAGATTCAGGCTAGATATAAGAAAGAAGTTCTTTAGGTTAAGGGTAGTGAAGGTTAAGGGTAGTGATACCCCCTCTCTGGAGGTGTTTAAGGCCAGGCTGGATGAGGCACTGAGCAGCCTGATCTAGTGGGAAGTGTCCCTGCCTATGGCAGGGGTGTTGGAGCTGGATGATCTTTAAGGTCCCTTCCAACCCAAACTGTTTTATGATTCTATATTGCCCAATAGAAAAATATTACAACCATTTTAGACAAATATGGGGAGAACAACCAATGCTTGACATTGCACAAAGAACAAGGTAGTCAGGCAATCCTGAACTAAATTACAAGGTGGGATGTCAGAAATTAATCCCAGAGGAAAGTTAAAATATCTTCATCTAGGGCCAATCTTAACCATCACAAACATGCTCCTAATCAGTTTAATTGATAAAGCACTTCTCAAAGTGACCTTCATCCATGTATCTCCATGTATTTAAGGCACTGAGCAACCTGATCTAGGGGGAGGTGTCGTGGTTAGAACTAGATGATCTTTAAGGTCCCTTCCAACCCAAACTATCCTATGATTCTATGAATCTATGATTCTGTCTGGGAGATACACAAGGAATTGCACAGAGGTAGTTTCCTGCAAAAGTGAGTCTTTTTCTAATCCAGGCATTTAGATACAGTTATTTCTAATCCTAGTAGGTTTGCTGGTCACCATGACCTACAGTGGGTACTAAAACATTTGAGGTGCAAGAGACTCCTATGAAGGAAGAGAGAGGGAGGAAGCCCTAACACCGAATAGTCCTCTGTGGAATGTTATTTGAAAACTATCAGATGCTTGAAACAAAAACAATTTCATTGGCTACTAAGAAGTTCACATACTTCATATTTCTTTAATTCTCAGGAATATTCTCCTTCCCCCCCAGATATTTTCAGGAATGTTGACACAATAACTTCCTGTGGGTTTTTTTTTTTTGTTCCTCTAAATGTGAGGTTTCTTGCTCCATAGACATTTGGCTTTCTCCAAAGTTTGCTACTTCAAAAAATGTGTAAATAGGAATTGGGACTTTTAAAGCTGAGAGCAAATCTTTGTAGGAAAAAGAAATGTTCAAACTTTCCAGTAATTTCCAGTTAGCATCAGGTTTGCAGCCCGAAAGATAAAATTAAGTTGCAATATATTTGTGAATACTTGTAAATTCTAGAAATCTTTGATATTAGTTCCTACTACAACACACAAGAAAATGCAGAGGCACATTTTAATTACCTGTCAGGAACTAAATAAAAGATTTCTTTTATTGAATACTCCCTGTGTGTAATATAACTATGGAAACAAGTCTGAAATCCAATTGACTTTCTATTTACAGGCTCCTAAAGAGCTATTAAAACATAAAAGTGAACTACTTAAAACCTGTTTGAAGTTTTATTCTTCTTTAATGTATTTTTCACCTGTTTGATGGTTGTTTATACTTTGTAGCATGATGAACTGCGACATTTTTTGCCATTTCATCACATTGAAGATTTTGCTGTATTTAAGTTAAATCATAACAGGGTTTGCCACAAAAAAAAAAGCTATGGCAAGAAACTTCACTGTGGCAAAAACATGTTTTAAGCCAACAGTGACAAAGCACTTCACATTCATTTTCAAGCTCTAATTTCAGTTCCATTTCAGATGCAGAGAGCCAGGTACTTGCTAAACTGAAATGGTTATAACCTAAATAAAGTAATCAAGATAGAAAAAGCAGTAAAGAACTGCTTTCTCTACTATTATAAATATGGCAAATGGAATCCTAGAAAGATGAGGGCTTTGCATGATAGTTCTAAAGGAAGGAATGGAAATGTCTACTGTCATCTGAGTTAGGAAATAATCAGCCATTAAGAAAGGGAGCTCCACCACCCTGTTAACTAAACCAGGGGGTTATTCTCCCTGAATAAACATCATGACATTCTGTGTTGTGATATCCAAAAATTTGGGTGGCATCCTTAGAGAAGATCAAACATAAAACATTGGTTTCCATAGACCTATCTTTGGTCTCACCTTGGGCACATTTACAAATCTATCCACAGTACTGGTCTGCTGGAACAGATGGAGGTTTAAGAGGATCAGAATATAATTTATCAATTGTAAAATACTTCTTAATTTTGACCAATTCTTCCTGTTTTGAAAGAGTTGAATTCTCAACATAAACTCACATGCCAGGAAGATCAAGATCAACTACAGCACTGTAGATGTTATTCAAACAATATTGGCACTAGAATAAGCTTATGCATGAATATCTGGTGGCAAAAGTACATCTTGGGGGCAGGGAAATTTATATTTATGTATTTCATTTTGGTTGGCTCCATGTCTTAGAAATGCTCTGCTGTTTCACACAGATATTAAGCTGAATGTACTAACAAACAAGTGATGCTTCTGTCATTACCTTGTCACTCTGTTTGCCTACACTATCTTTTCTTCAAATATTGACAGAACCCTTTGACATGCCTAGAGGAAGTACAGAAACTTTTGGAAACTCCAGCTGATGTCAGGTATGTGGCCCTGAATGTGTCACTTCTCTGAGCAGGGAGATTGGACTGAACTATCTCCAGCAATGCATTCCAAACTCAATGATGCTGTAATAATAACACCTTCTCATGAACATGAGTTACCATAAGCAGGTCATCCTGCCACAGCTCCCTACCCTGGCTTTCAGCAGGGCTTGAATCAGGTTCAGAATTCCCACTTCATCTCCTCACAGGGCTTCCTAAAAAACCTAGGTGTGTATCACTACCCTCATACAATGGAGCTCCCTGTAACACAGAGTTTGCCTCCTCAGGACATAGGAACCTTCTTACAGAGTGGGTTAATTCTCTGGAATAAACTCACATGGGAAGGATTAATCTATTTCCCGAGACTTAGGTCTGCCATCTTCTGGCTTCAAGAAGTTTCTTTTGCCTAGTTCATTCCAATAGAAATTTAAAGTAAGATGTACATGTGCAAAACCAAATTCAAGCTGACAAATGAATGTACCAAAACATGACATCCTATACACTCCCTTCTGACAGGAGACGTATATAGACAAGTGATGGATTTCAGGCATCAGCCTGAACAGCTGGAGAACACACAAACAGCTGGAATGTACCCTAGAGGACATCAAGGGGTGCATTCTAAGAAACTATACAGACTAGAACTTCTAACCTGCGTAGCACTTATAGAAAACCATCAGTAAACAATAACAATGATTGTCTGTTCATTCTACTATGCCTTCTCTCTGCTAGTCTGAGGAGCAGGGAACAGTGAGTTTGAAGGTGGTGGTCCTGAGGTTTTCCTTTAATTACAGTAAAATGAATCCAAAACAGAACATAAAACTGTTTGCTTGGAAAAAATCAAACCAGTGATTTATTTTATACACACCTATCTGGTTGCATGGCTTCTATTATTCTTTTTTTTTTTTTTTCAGGGAGAAGAACTGGTGTACTAAAGACATCATACTGAATGTGCCTCAGGTCTTGCAACCTGGAGTAAGATAGATAAGAGACATTACTCTTAGTTATTCCTGCTTCAGTGGACTACATTCATTAGATCCTAAAGCTCCCAGCAGCCAATGCTGCAGGAATATCCTTTTCAATTAGGGTAACTATGAATATTATAAAACTAAAGTTCTAGAAGACTTCTGCCATTCATACTCTGCATTCAATTTGCCTTCTGAGATCTGGGAGCTGAGAAAAATGGAAATTATGCCCGTGGAAGTCATAGAATGGTTTGGGTTGGAAGGGACCTTAAAGATCATCTAGTTCTAAACCCTGGCCAGGGTAGGGACACCTCCCACTACACCAGGTTGCTCAGTGCCTCATCCAGACTGGCCTTAAACACCTGCAGGGAGGGAGCATCCACAACCTCTCTGGGCAACCTGTTCCAGTGTCTCACCACCTTCACAGTAATGAATTTCTTTCTTATATCCAAACTAAATCTCCCCTTCCAATTTATATCCATTACTCCTAGTCCTGCCATCCTGGAAGTCCTACCCCAGCCTTTCTGTAGACCCCTTTCAGGTATTGAGAAGTCACAGAGGTGGACAGTGACATGCATTCTCAAGGGGCTTTTGATATGTCAGCTGATTCCTCCTTTGGAGTCCTATACCCCAAATACATTATTCTGGACAAATAACATGCACCCTGCCCACCTGAATCGACACCTGAAGGCATGAGATTGAATTTTTCCCTGGTAAGTAGAAGGAATTTCAACATTTTATGGTATGTTTAAATCATTTAATTGTGCCTCTAGACCATATTACGTGCATACAGACTGAGAGGGGTGGTTAGCTGGAAAGTATCCACTACAATTTTGGAAGCTCTGTGTTGATAGTCTAGAACTATTCAGGGTTGTGTATCACATTAACCTCAAGGAAATTACCTTAAGCAATTATCTAATTAGGCAGAGCTTTCTATCTCTCTTATTCCACTTATATCCCATTTCCACCACTGTCCTCCCTGTCATCTCATTTGTAACAAACACCCAAGAGGAATGTACAATGAGAAGTTCTCTGGCCAAATTTCCCACTGCTTATACACAAATGACAGATTTGAGACATGTTACAGAATTCCTTCATCCCCACATTCCTAAGACAGCCCAAAATCCTCAGCCCTATTGAGAGAAACCTGCCTTCTGCTTCAAAGATGGGGAAGCCATTCAGCTCACAAAATGTGCAGAAGAAAATTGTTTGGAAATCTTACATGCATATGCTAATAGACTGGCTCTGTTCAGGTGAAGGTGCTCCCTGTGGCATCACTGATTATCGGATTAGCTAGAAGACACCACATTTTTAATTTAGCTCAGCTTTTTTATAAGCTGTGCTAATAAAATCTGCACCCCACAGAAGCCCCCTGCTCATTAGCTATTACCTAGCCTCAGGCAGCACAAGTCTGTTTACATTACAAATAAAAGATAAAATATGCTCATTGCCAGCTTCCCCCTTCCCCAGGGACACTTGTCATGAATCTATCCTGCAAAACTATCTCTTCACTACTCTCCCCTGACTTCCCCTTGCCCCAGGACACTTTGCCTTCATTTATCTCTTTCGGACTTAACAAACCACTACAACTACCTTAGATCAATTTCTCAAATCACAGTTTAATTATTTAGAAGGAAGTGAGCTTTTGCTCTCCATTAAAACAACAATCCCTCCCCCCCAAGGAACAACATTAAATCATTGTTTAATCCTTATTACTGCCTTAGGCCTCCCTTGGTACTGCAGTGTTGTTGAAACTTCATTTCAATATTTACCACTTAGATCACTTAAGGGCTGTCAGCTTTAATAAAATTTTCTCAATTGGATACTTATATTATTCACAGTTTCATAAAAGTAACAAGACTTGCCTTGGTATTTCACTCATATATGGGCTAATTCCTTTGACTGCTAAGGGATTTCATTTTATTAGCATTTATGTATAATGTGAGTGATTTTTTTTAAGCTGATATATATTGCATGAAGTTAGTAAACAATATCACACTAAGTTATCTGAATTGTAGTAAATGCAACACTAAGTTTACAACTGCAATATGCACAAAAAAGCATTTCACTGTGCAGCTTCATGAAAAGTCTGGTCTTTCTAGAGATTTTTCTATCTTAAACCCCCTCTGCAGATTATAGAAGAGATGAAGAGCCTAAGTATCTAAAGAACTTAAGCAAAACTTTGGAAAAAAAATAAAAAGCAAAGAGAGGACTTAAAGATGCTTCTTAATTTTAAATGATGAATTGTACACTGAGGATGCTGGGCATAAAAATGTCAGCTAATTAGAGATCTCAATGCTGTTAAGTGAATTTTGGATGTAGGACTCTTGGCAGTTTTCCTACACATAGTCAGGAACAACTATTCAGAAATTCCATGAAACTGTACAAGATTGAGTAGGAAAAATGTCCTCTTCCTCCAGAGTAACAAGAGTTAATGCATTTTAAGTTGAGATTTTGCCTCCTTGCTTTAATCTGAATTCACTTTAGAACAGAGACTAAGGTGCTAAATTGAACTGTCTGCTTGCTACTCCTCTACCACTCACTTAGCTTCAGCTGGATTTTGTATTTCAAAAGTAAGAAGAGAAGTCAATCATAAAAGAAAATGGGGGACTACTTGCATTACTTCTTCAAATTTACAAATGTAACATTGTTTTCAAAACAAGTCTGCCAATTATAAGCAATTCAACTTCCTACACCTATGCCCTACACTCAAATGTGCACATTTTCAGGATCCTGCCAAAACCAGTGATTGTGATTTTTACAATGGTAAGGAAACACTGCCTGGAAAACATCACTGGTTTAGCTTAGACAGACAACTGCAATATGCACCACAGCTACTCATACAATGGCAGTGATAACTTATACCCAATTCCTCTGCATTTCCAGCCCAGAAAGCCAACCCAATCCTGGACTACACCAAGAGAAGTGTGGCCAGAAGGTCCAGTGAGGTGTTTTTGCCTCTCTGGNTTCAGGATCCTGCCAAAACCAGTGATTGTGATTTTTACAATGGTAAGGAAACACTGCCTGGAAAACATCACTGGTTTAGCTTAGACAGCAGGATGAGTTAGCACCCACAGCTACTCATACAATGGCAGTGATAACTTATACCCAATTCCTCTGCATTTCCAGCCCAGAAAGCCAACCCAATCCTGGACTACACCAAGAGAAGTGTGGCCAGAAGGTCCAGTGAGGTGTTTTTGCCTCTCTGGTTGGCTCTGGTGAGACCACAACTGGAGAACTGCATTCATTTCTGGAGCCCTCAACAGAAGAAGGACATTGAGCTATTGGAGCAGGTCCAGAGGAGTACCACATACATGATCAGAGGGCTGGAGCACCCCCCTTATGAGGACAGGCTGAAGGAGTTGGGGTTGTTCAGCCTGGAGAAGAGAAGGCTCAGGGGGGACCTCATAGTAACTTATCAATATCTGAAGGGGGCCAACAGAAAGGCAGGGGTAGGTTTTTTCAGTAGGGTCCAGGATGGCAGGAATAGGAGTAATGGAAGCAAATTGGCAGAGGGGAGATTTAGGCAAGATGTAAGAAAGAAGTTCTATCCCTGTGAGGCACTGAGTTTGCCCAAAGAGTTGTGGATGTTCCCTCCCTGGAGGTATTTAAGGCCAGGCTGGACGAGGCATTGAGCAACCTGATCTAGTGGGAGATGATGTTTAAGGTCCCTTCCAACCAAACCATTCTATGATCCTATAAAATTCAGCCATCAGCTTCAGCTGAATCCAGGCTTTGTCTACAAATTGTCTGAATGTTTATTAGCAGTTATTTCTACCAACGCAATAGGAAAATGTTTGAGTTGCAGATTGGAACCCTCAACATCCTCAAATCAATTCACCAAAAAGTTACAGAGCTTCCAATCTACAAATTAGCCTGAGTAATATAAATATGAATATGAATAAGGTGACTGAGGGACGCCACCAAGAGCTACGTAACATGCATTGGTCATAGCAACCCAACTGCCAACCCAACTGCCTGGGGCTTTATTATAATTAAAAGACACTAAGAAAGGCTTAAGTTTAAGTGGAGACCAATAACCAAAATTAAAGTTGAAAGAGCAGTAAAGCAGGGAGCAGGACAATTAAACATGGCCAAGAATGTAAATGCATGGATATGGAGTGCAGAGTGAACGCTGCCAATTTTCAAGTCAATTTTCCTGGTGAAAGTTCCAGTGGGGCAGACAAAAACCAGAGCTTATAAAAGAACCTGGTTGCAACCTTAGCCACAAAGTCTTGACCACAGCTCCATAATAAAATTACTAGTATATTAAGCATGAGAATGTGGGGTGATGGAGAAAAGATGGGGGGGCCCCAAGGCTGGCTGGGGAAGCCAACTGTGATTTTAACTGAAAGCAGATGCTTTGCAAGGGAGAAGAGGTGCAACTTGCTCTTTCATGCAAGTCACGCTCAATTCACAGCCATTTTCTTAGATGTGCACCTTCAGCACAGGAGTTCATGTGGCCCAAATTGAATGTAATAATCCAGATGGGGGCACAGCCAATCCTCCATCCTTTCAACTGGGGGGTCATGTTACTCAGCTCTCTGATTTAAAAGCTTATAAAAACGTGAGCTGTTCAGCGTGCAGCTGAGAGTGCAAGAGCTTTAATCTTTACACTATCCATATGAGGGCACTTTCTATTCTTGTTTATGGTGCCACACAAACATAACTGCGGTGGCTTTAGAACAAACCACTGCTAAAGGGCAACAAATAACCTCAGGTTTGGGGAACATCAGCTTTTTCTTCTTGGTCACCAGTTTTAACCCAGGTCAACCAAAGCCAAGTGGTGTTGCCAGCTGGTGGAATTATATAAAGCCACTGGTCTGAATCCACCTGCATGTATAAAATGAAGACAAAGGAATGGCAAAGAAAATCCTTATGGTGAGAATGGTGAGACACTGGAACAGGTTGCCCAGAGAAACTGTGGATGACCCCTCCCTGGAGGTGTTTAAGGCCAGGCTGGATGAGGCACTGAGCAACCTGGTCTAGTGGGAGGTGTCCCTGCCTATGGCAGGGGGATTGGGACTAGATGATTTTCAAGGTCTCTTCCAACCAAAACTATTCCATGATTCTATGACTTCCACTGACAACATACCAATTTTTATGAGCTCCCAGAGCCCAGAAGGCAACTGAATACTGAGCATAAATGGCAGAGGTCTTCTAAAACTTTAGTTTTCAATACCCATTGTTATCCTAATTGAAAAGGATATTTCAGTAACCTTGGCTGTCAGGAGCTTTTGAATCTAATGAATGAGGTCCACTGAAACAGGAATAATTAGAGTAATCTCCCTTGTCTTTCTTACTCCACGATGCAAGACCTGGGGCTAGCAGAGGGGTTGGAACTAGATGATCTTTAAGGTCCCTTCCAACCCAAACCATTCTATGATTCCATGAATAGCAGCATGATCAGCTGTGTGAACTGCAGCCTGAGCAGGTAAACTCAACTGCACCCATGTCTAAGGTGGATTCCCCTAGATAAATGTGGATTGAAGAGCTGCCCTCATTTAATGAGGTATTAATTCGTTATAGGGAAGGATTTCCGGAACTGAAACACCCAAGTTCAGGCCCTTGCTAAAGGGCAAAGCTTCACCAGCATCACCAAAATGTGACTTTAATTCATCAAGTACTGCTTTCTTAACAAGCAATGTGATTTTAAAGGCCAAGTAAAATAATTTCATGTGAAAACTAATTCTTGAATTGGTAGACTTACTGGTAGATTTCAAAAGGTGTCTCCAGGAGGATGGCTGGAAATCTGGATAACCCTTCTTGTTTGCTAGCCTCCCACTTCTCCTCGTGAGCTGGATCCCAATAAGCAACTGCAAATATGCCAAACTGCATGAGCTGTTGCCTTACAGAGCTCCCTCCTCACAGAATGCACCTTTTGTTACTTATGTGGGTGTTAATCCCTAGGTAATCAACAGCTTAATTAGTTCATTATGAAGATGAAAGGCTGCCTGGCTTATTTTGCTGCTGATTCTTATAGGTTTTCTTGTTTTATTTTATTTAAAGAACTATGGGGTGTTAACAACTTCTGCAGTAAATCAAAGTTATATAAACCAAGGCCTACCAGTAGCTCCATCCTGGGTTTTGCTTACACTAGGAAACGTGGCTCAGCATCGTTGCAGGCACGTTGTTACAGACACTGAAGTAGAAAGGAAGCACAGGAACTTCTTTGTGTATCCTGAGCTTTGTCTTCTTGTGTAAACTTACCCAACCATACAAGAGCGTTGCCTTATTTCTTTTTCATACAAGCGTGTTACTTACCTCTTTTTCATGACAAGCAACTGGATAGCACTTGAAAGAGAGTTAGAGGAACCATATGAGTAATCAGCAAGTAGTTTACTTAGGGTATAACTCTGGCCTCATGTGCCCTTCATGCCTGCAAATCAATCCCAACTTGGGAGTGATTACAAAAGGCCCAAATAAACACTCTTGATTCAATCTTTTTGTTCAAAGCAGAAGATGAGGTTGAGTGTTTGTGACTACGATTTCAACAGCTCCATGTACATTAACTAAAAAGATCAGAGTTAACCAGCTCTGCTGTCACTTGAAGAATGGTCTATCCTTCTTACTGGAAAATTACACCAATTCTATAGCTCTAATAAAACTTTCACATGACTTCACTCTACTGCATTCTCCACAACATCCACCCAAGGGGGTGTATGGATGGAAATTTGAGATACAGAGAAATTGGCTGAACCCACCAAAGTCATTCAGGAAGTGTTTGAGCTTAAGCCACTCCAGGCTGATCTCTAGCCCTCACCTTTCTCAACTTGGAAACACTTATACACTGTTTACAGTCAACCCTGTACCATCCACCCATGCATACCCTAAGTTTACCCATTGACTTCCAAGTGGATTGGCTCATTTTTTAATTCTTTCCTCTGTACTTGAAAGGACACAGATCAGTCATAAAAGAAAAATAACACAGGATGCTTCCTACTGCATGTGGGAAGCAGAACAAGTGCACAGTGCTCTTACTGCTCAAGTCAATAACCACCTAGAGTGCAAAGATGCACAATAACATCTTAAAATTAATGTTTCTCTTTGGTTTTTGATAATAAAAAAGGGAAAAAAACCTACATACGGGTTCAAAGCTGTAGATACAACTTTTCAGACACAGAAAGAAGTCAATTCAGATTTACCAAACCAATTTTGAAAGAACAAAATGCAGCACCAAGGACTCCAGGCAATGATTCATGTTTAAAGACTTACCCCAAGAAGTTGGTTCTATGTTTCATTTCTATGTGAAAAAAACATTCTGTTTGGATCAGTCTTCATCAGCAACACAGGCTACAATTTGACAGAATACAATTTTGTTTTATAAAGTGATCAAAATAAAACAAGGGAAAGATAAATCAAGATGCACAAACCGAAATCTAGTTATGTTATTTGGGGACACTGTGGACTTGTCAGTTACTCTAGAAGAATTTTATGAAAATGTAATTAAACTCCAAAATCAAATCACTTCTTTCTCTCATTATATAGCGGCTTCTTTATAACAAGGCATATTAGGAATACTTATCTTGCTTGCATGATGAAAAAAAATCTTGTTTACTTTTATTATCAAGCATCATATTAAGAACCCCAGCCTGCAAGTGCCACACCACCTTTTAAAGAAACTAATTGCAAGCCACTTTCAATATTTCTTCTGTTTTTAATTTAATACCCTCAGAGAGACATAATTGGGCTGGAAGGGAGAGTATTCACTGAAGTCATGAATTTGCTGTATAAATACAAACAAGGAGGAAAGCTAATACAGTAAGGGACTGTGGGATTAATTTTGAAATTGTCTGATTAGTGGATTGCTGCCCCTCAATAATTGCCTTAGATTTTCCCAAGGCCCCATCTTTATTGGAGTCTGGCAAGTGCATCTGCCCATGAATTCAGTCAATCAGGTCTTGCAGCTGGGAGGGTCTTCAGCAGGAGCACAATTGAAAGCCTGCTGGGGCAAGTTGTAAGACAAAGCAATATATAACCAGGCATGATGAGCAGTCAATCTCTGTCCCATTGAAGCACAGAGTGGAGGGTGGCTTGAGTACAGCCACTCAAGAGAAGGATTTGGGGGTGTCAGTGGATAAGAAACTCAACATGAGCTGCCAGTGTGTGATTGCAGACCAGAGGCCAACTGAATCCTGGGCTGCATCAAGAGAAGTGTGACCAGCAGGTCAAGAGTGGTGATTTTGCCCCCCTACTGTGCTCTGGTGAGGTCCCACCTGGAGTACTGTGTCCAGTTCTAGACTCCCCAACATAAGAAGGACATTGAGCTGTTGAAGCAGGTCCAGAGGAGGGCCACTAAGATGATGACAAGGCTGGAGCACCTCCCTTGTGAGGAAAGGCTGAAAGAGTTTGGGTTGTTCAGCCTGGAGAAGGCTCAGAGGGCACCTCGCAGTAGCTTCTCAATACCTGAAGGGGGACTACAGAAAGCCTGGGGTAGGACTTGTGCACTCTGCACTTGTCCTTGAAGAACTTAACGAGGTGTTCATGCACCCATCTATCCAGCCTGTCATCTCTGGATGACATCTTGTCCCTCCAGCACGTAAGCCACACTACTCAGCTTCACGTCACTGACAAACTTGCTGAGAGTTCACTCAAGTCCACTGTATATCTATGAAGATATTAAACAGCAGTGGTTTCACCACAGATCCCTTAGGGACACCATTTGCCACTCCTCTGCATCCAGACATCAAGTCCTTAAATCAAAAGCATCTTATTTTTAAAACCACAAAAAAAATTTCTAAAAAAGCCTGGACAGTTGTGCTTACTGCATGTCCACCAGTAGACATATTTATCTCTATCTTACCAACATTTAGCCATAATTAAACAAAATAATTTGTCTATAAACTTAATTTACAAATAGAAATGAAGTATTGGAACGAAGATGTCATACATTTTTACATTTAAATTCTGCAATGAGTACATTTGATTTTAATTTTTCATCTACAGTTGTACCTTTCTTATAGTCATAAAGACACAGAGGAACTCCCTGAATGTTGTAATTGCCTACATACAATGGAAAATCAAGCAAGTTTGCCTCCAAGGCCAGGATCCCTCATTTTATTATGACCAACAAAGCTTCAGTTTGAATTATGAGAACATTAATGTTGTAATTAATACTATTTTTACAGTCCACATTCATTAGCAGCTGTGGATTTGACAAGGAAGCTGAAACACAGCCTTCACCTTCGTGTAAATCCCACCTGAACAATTACACTTATTTGGATAGAATTGAAATCCCATCTCACTTGCAATGGCTCTAAGGTTGGTTGGAATCTCTCCCATTTATTTCTTTTAATTCACAGAAAAAAATCACTAGCTTCTGTTGAGTAGCACGGCCAAATAGGTTTTAAAATGGAAGGCATATTGCTGTATTAAGTCTGGGGTGGAACAAGACTGAACCCAGTGGAAACTGGACTCCGGACAAACATCCTACATTCTGTTCCTAATCAGTTTTTAGACCAGGAATGGACATTGTAACATCTCTGGAAAAAGACCTTCCTTTAGCATGACAAGTCAAGCACTCTGAGGCCAGAAAATACCATCTATACTTATCTTTATAGCTGTCTGTAACTTTTAGGGTATGGATATGGACCACATCATTGCCTTGCCTCAGATGAGTTAACCACGTTAATCTCCACAGGACACCCTTAAGCACTTCCCAACTTTCAGGTGTCTGATTTGAATTGAAGTATGGATCCTTAATTACCTTCTCCCACATTTAAAGATCAAGCAATCCCAAGAAATTCCTTGGCTAGAGATAGTCTGTAGGAAGTTATGCCTTCCCCACACGGTTGTGATCTGATAACCACCAAATCAGTTAATACCGTGACCGTCACCCTCATTATAAGGAAAGTGCTCTAAAATTTCTCATAACACACCCAGATATGACTTATATTTAAAGGACAAAGAAAACAATTCCATTATTTCAGCATCTGAATTGTACTTACAGTGGAAAATCAAGCTCTGCAGTACTAGCAGAAAATAATTCCTTGCAGAGCGTTAGGGGGAAAGAGAAAAGGGAAAAGACTAGGGCAGAGAAATAATGATAAACCAATGATAAAAGAACTTGTGGGATCCACACTTCTCAGAACTGGAAAAGAAGCAGAACTGTTTTAGAGGGTTTGAGCTGTGGGTGATCTCGGTTTTGGAGATGAGATAAAGCTCTGAGGGAATTTTTAATTGTTGTTTTGCTGCCGTCTTAAAAAGGGACACCCTGTTTCTAGTTGTGCAAAGTTTGCAAGCAATGGAAGGCATGCAAAGTGACATTGGTCCCCCAAGAAACACACTCCTGCATCTAGATCCAATTAAGAAGCTTAATAATCTGAAAAGTGAGAAATGGACTGCAACAGAGATGGCCAAGGACTTCCTTCTACCAGGTAGACATTTTCCTTTTATGCCATTTTGAATGTTTTGATCAATTTTATAAACTTTACTACTTGCCCTTCCCTTCCATGAATAGTGACATACTATAGAACCACAGAATAGTTTTGGTTAGAAGGGACCTTAAAGATCATTAAGTTCCAACCCCCCTGTCATGGGCAGGAGCACCTCCCACTAGACCAGGATGCTCAGTGCCTCATCCAGCCTGGCCTTAAACACCTCCAGAAATTTAGGGGGCATCCACAACCTCTCTAGTCAACCTGTTCCAGTGTCTCACCACCCTCTCAGTAAAGAACTTTCTTATATCTAGCCTGAATCACACAGAATGAACTAACAGCCCATAAACAGCAAACATCAAAGATGGTTGTTTCAGCTTCTAGAAAGCAGAAAACACAAGGCCTCATAAAACACATTGAATATTAACACACCTGGGCAACTTGGGTTCAGTTCTAAACTAGACAGTTCCTAAGACACCATATCTTGAAGAAAAAGCTCAGATTTAAAAGTGAGCATTATCTCGGCCACAGAGAACAAGAAGAAATGGTCCTTCAAGTAAGCAAAGATTTAATTTCTTTAGTGGCTAAGAAGTACATGCTTACCTAAAAATGTTCGAACACAAGTACAGGTCTTAAACCATTGATGCTGTATGCTTAGTATACCTAGTATAAAAAAATAGCTAAATTTTCTGTGATTTTCAGCTTCTGACTTGCTCTATGTCTTCCTGTATACGCCAAAGATAGCACCACACTAATCCCAAGGGATCAAAGAAAGCTTTGACAAACCCCAATCTTCCAAGAACTCCTAGATATTAGATGAGCAAACATTCTGGAGGCTGCAAATGCCCATGGCACCGGAGCACATCTAGCCCACATGCTGACAGATGACACAAAGGCCACACAACAGCTGCATCCTCTCAGTCAGAGGAGCTGATGAGCAAGGATTGATCCCCTTGTAGTAATCGAGTTAGAAACAGCAACACTGGGAAATGAGAAGCAAATCAATTAACAGCACATACTTGGTGTTTCTCCCACTTGAAGCAAAAGGGTTGAGTATTATTTTCTAGGAGCAATATGCACTGACATGTGATATACAATTTCCTTTAGCTGTGGTAAATACTTACACGTATTCTTTTTACCTTCATGCCAGCTATGGGGAGATAACTGGGCAGAGATT
>VZTY01023951.1:0-11344 GCA_013400935.1 Turnix velox | reverse complement strand
ATCTAGTAGGAGGTGTCCCTTCCTATGGCAGGGAGGTTGGAACTCAATGATCTTTAAGGTCCCTTCCAACCCAAACTATTCTATGATTCTAGAAAATGCATGTAATTTAAAGGATTATTTTAGTGTGCTAAGAGTCGGACCCAGAGGCAGAAGGTCAGCTTGGGTACCCCCCTATTGCTGGGTTTTATTTGCTTCTCTATATTTTAGGCTTTGCAAAGCAGCTGTAAACAATGTGCCTGTTGCTTCTGATTTGATGTAGAGGATGGAAATAGATTCCTGCAGGATTAGAGGTGCAATCACAGTGCCTTGCTCTTGAGACTCTTCTGAATAACAAGTCCTCATATTGATTTCCCTTTATGGTGAGAAGTGAGGACATCAGGGGAGATGGATATAGATAAGCACGTTTCTACTTACAGGAGGACTGGTTTGGGTCTGCAGAAAATCCCCTTGCTGTGAAAGAGAAAATCCCCCATTGCTTTCCAAACTATTAATCTGCTTGTGATCACTTTATTAAAAATTCCTCTGCTGTTCTTGTAACTGTGTCTTTTATAGGGTTAACCACACAATTGTCTCCAGGTATTTGCTGGCTATTTTTGTTCCTTCTTATTTATTTGAGCAATTTGCTATCAAAGACCAAGCGATGCATTTAGATAATGGCCACAGGTAATTGTTTGAACAAGAGAGTCACCAGTGAAATTGCTGTTTTAATGCCAGCCTGGGATGACCATTCCCTTGTTAGGCTACAAGAAAAGCAGTGTCACATTATGGTAAACCTCAGCATTTTCAGAGGAAATCATGTGAATTCCAAGCAGACGGGACTTTAGCAGCAAAAGTCAAGCAAAATCCACAACTATTCCTTTGTAGAGGATCCAGCTGTGTATTAGGTCTAATGTGCCTAGGAGTGGTCGCCTCTATAAATGGAAAACAGAAGGGGGAAACTCTGGGTGCCTGCCCAGCCTCTGTTCATGCTAATGAGAAAATCCTTGGCCTCTGTTCAGTCCCTGTTGGTGTTTTTCTTGGAAGGCATCTTGCATGGTCTATAATGCCCGAATGTGGTTTATGAAGTGTTCAGTGTCTATCTGTTCTTAGAGATTTGCCATTGTCTGTTAGACTTACCTGCTCCCTCCCTCTCCCCCCCAAAAGGGAGAACACCAGAAAGCAGAGACCCAAATAGCCTAAGAACACATCAGCATTGGTAATTCAATCCCCCCACGCCATTCCTTTGCTGTTAAATAGACAAAAGAAGCAGAGAGGACCCCACAGCTTGAAAGCTGATGCTATTTTGGCCTCTGACAAAAGTCCTTGTTTTGGAAAAGATATTTGTTGAACGACTTAAGGAGTTAATTTTGCAGGCACTGAAAGTCGAGGCGGCATGAAAATAAAAATAAAAATAAAATCGTGTCAAAATAGGTGTGACAAGACACGTTTCTGCTCTCTCAGGAAGTTTGTGGGTGCTGTTGTAGTTTCAGCCCTGAAGAAGAGTGGGGCCCAAAGGGCAAATACAGCAAATCAGGGATGATATTTTAACTTAATGTGAGGTTCTGCCCTTTCCTGTTTGCAGGTTTATGTTGAGAGAATCTGGGGGAGGGGGGGTTCTTTCTGCTATCTTTTATTATTGATTTCCCAAAATTAGAAGTCTCTTTCTAATAGAGAGGAGGCTTAAAAGCAATCAATAGTGTTTATCTTAGCAGACAGTAGTTCAAACTGCAGTGGAAGGTGGTATAATTCACCCTTTTCTCTTGTTACTGATTGTGTCTCGTTTAGTGTGGTAATACCCAACTGCTCCAGGTTTTAGTGTTGTAAATCCCTTAATTATGCACTGGCTGAATGTGTTAAAAATCATTTAAAAGTCTTAGTTGGGCATTTCAGACTACATCTTCCTCCTCCCTCCCTCCCTCATCCTCTGCTTGCAAATCTCTACGACTTAACTATGCGACTTGTATTGGAAAGATTGTTTTTTTGGTTCATTTCATTTTATTATCTTTCAGCAGAGCTGTGACATCCACTTAGATATCTTTACTGCAATTGTTTCTTGATGAGATCAGATTGCCCACTGCAGCTATATCATAATAACAGTATGAGAAGATTCAGGCTGCTTTGCTTCCTTTTGATGAGCTGCTCTAGTCTGGCTTTATGGGGAGGGGGGGAAGAAGGGAAGGATGGGGACAGGGAGAGGAAAAGAATGAAAGAAAAAGCACAGCACATAAAAGAATGATAGAAAAAAATGCAATCAGAATTGCTCTGAATTAAGGCAGATTGGACCTTTTAAATAAACACTACATGAATAAAAGGGAAGTAGATGGTTCTGAATGTTGCAATGGGGTAAAAAAAAACCCACATAAAACCTCCTAAAACAGTAATTTTTTTATATTTGCCTCATTTCAAAAGAAAGCACGTTTCACTTCCTCTGGTTGAAAATACTTTTAATAGCTGCTTTCTGTTGCCAGAATGTGTTTAGTGGCTGGCTTTAAAGCCTATACGTGGCTAAAGTGTTTACTGTAAAGTGTTTTTGTTTTTTGCCACACTGATATTCACCAAAGGAATCCTGTCTGCAGCACTTCCCCACTCCCCCCCTTGACTCTGTGGGCTCTCAAATCAAGAAATGCTTGCTCAAAATAATGCTTACAACCAGCAATATTATTGAAGTTGTTAATTTTCAAGATAAATTTATTACATCAGGTTGAGACCTCCTATGGAAACCCCCTTTGAAGGCTTCCAAGGCAAAAGGGAGGATTCTTTCAAGATTATTTTGGAGTTTTCTTGCTACTTTCTTCATAGCAAAGGAAGAATTGGGATAGTGGGAGCTTTTTGAGTGTGAGCTGCTCTGTTGCTTGCTCTGTGCCTAGCAGCATTGCTGCTGCAGGCCCTGCTTATCACTGCTTTTATTCCCTAGTGTGATATTCCAGGTGCTAGTGGAAGAGTTCTTCAGGCAAACAAAGTCTTGAAATACAGGTCCAAGTGGCAGTATGTATGAGGGTACATTTTAAGGAAAAGTGCATCAGAAAAAAAAAAATTTTCCTGAAGCTATTTCTTCTGCTGCTGCTTCAGATCCTCAAAGCACCTTGGATGTTTTGGGGGAAAAACACCCTCTCTGCAGAAAAATACTCTCTCTCTTTTCAGCACAGCAAAGAGAAAATATCCAGTCAGAGATGCTTATACAGAGATAATGGCAGGAAGGAAGGGACCCATTATCTTCTTCCACAGAAGCAGAAGTGTTCAGGGGCCATTACAGAAAGACTTAGTGAAGTCCCCTCAGAATCAAAGGAACCTGACTGGGTTCATTGTGAATAGGGTGAAGCCAGAGCAACCTTGCAAATCATATTAGGAAGTTCCAACTATGTTATATGTCTCTACCTCCTTGGTTGTCTTAATTTTCCTGTACTCTTTGAGAATGGTTAGTGCAGTCTACATTGACACCTTGTGTGATATTTCATGTTTTTCTCAAAGCCTGTGCTTTGGAGGCATGCTGGGGAGATTATTTTTATTTTAAGCTATTGCATGCGTGTGCTTTTAATATGTCTTTAGTCTTTCTAGTTGGAAAACACAGATGAAAACATGACCTGAGTTCCTAGCAGCTTAGAACTGACAAGGCAGAAGAGATATCCACAATTAGTAGCTTGTGAAATGCCATGATTTTTAAGATGCTGTCATGATTTTGGATGGTTAAAGATGTAAATATGGTATTTATGGCAGCATTGTGTTGTCAGTTCTGCAGTCAGAATGAGGTATATGTTAACAGAAGCTCCAAGGGGATCTCATATTCGTAGGCAGAGTTGCCCTTCAAAGGAGGAAAGTGTTGTCTTCATTCTGCACAATAATTGGAAAACAATATGTCTCCCTCCCTCAAGAAAGCACCATCTTGCCATGGATCAAGAGGCAGTTCATACCTTTCTATAACACACCTTGAAAAGTGGTGTCTGTGGGAATGACAGGTTTGAAATGTTACAGTTCTAGGACTTCCATTATACGTATTATAAATCCATGTTTTAGAGGGCTGTAATTTAACAGTATACAGTCATTCTGCTTTGAAACTTGGCATAAAAATCACAGCCCCGGAGCAGATATTTTTATAACAGAAAATACGTGACAAAATTGATTTGGCTTTTCAGAGATTCCACCCTGTTCGAGTTGTTGCTCTGCACATTAGGCTAACAGAAGCAGGATTTGTCACTGAGTTAGCAGCTATACAAGGATGTGGAGCTTTTGGGTGGGTGTTCCATGCTCCACAGCAAGTAATAATTTGGTTTTGAATAATCATGAATAATGCAAATAGAGGGACATGCTGTGTGGGTTTCAACACAAAACTACTGAATCAACTGGAGTTGTCTCAGAGATGAGCTTTGCAGATGCTCAGTGAGTACTCACAAGGCAAAGGCAATAGTAAAAAATCTCAATAGGGCTGCTCATCTCTGTAGGTGTCACAGTCAGGTCCTTCTGTGTAATGGAGAAAAGTGGAAAAGTTGCCGTGAGTGTGCACTCACAGCCAAGAAGGCCAACCAAATCCTGGGTTGCATCAAGAGGATGGTGACCAGCAGGTCCAGAGAGGTGATTTTGCCCCTCTACTCAGCTCTGGTGAGACCCCACCTGGAGTATTGTGTCCAGTTCTGGAGCCCTCAACACAAGAAGGACATTGAGCTATTGGAGCGGGTCCAGAGAAGGGCCACGAAGATGGTCAAAGGGCTGGAGCAACTGCCCTATGAAGACAGGCTGAAGGAGTTGGGGTTGTTCAGCCTGGAGAAGAGAAGGCTCGGGGGGATCTTATAGTAATTTATCCATACCTGAGGGGGTCCTACAGAAAGGCAGGGGAAGGACTTTTTAATATGATATCGGATGGAAGGACAAGAAACAACAGATGTAAATTGGAAGGGGGTAGATTTAGACTCGACATAAGAAAGAAATTCTTTAGGGTGAGGGTGGTGAAACACTGGATCAGGTTACCCAGAGAGGTTGTGGATGCCCCCTCTCTGGAGGTGTTCAAGGCCAGGCTGGACATGGCACAGAGCAGCCTGATCTAGTGAGAGGTGTCCCTGCCTATGGCAGGGGGGTTGGAACTCGATGATCTTTAAGGTCCCTTCCAACCCAAACAATTCTATGTTTCTATGATTCTAATTGCCCTGACTATGAAATCAAGAACTCGCTGTCCTCTTGGCACTGTTTCTTGCAGGGGGCTTGGAACTGGTAGGAGTCACTGGAAAGAAGTGCCAGGTAGTCTTGTGTCTGTCAGCTGCTTGTGTTGAAATGGTTTACTTACACCATTTGCATGCCTTGTGCTTCTATTCTTTCTTTTGTTGCCCTCCAGCTGATTAAAAGAGAGTATTACATGAATTTGTAGTTTATTATAATGGAATAATGCTTGTATCTGGAATCCTGGCTCTACCATACAAAGTCTGAACACCAGGAATTACTGAAGATGGGGAGTAACTGCATGAAAGTGAGATGCCAGATGAGAATTTTGCTGTTTTAAATGGTCACAGATCTCCCACCCAGCAGCTACACTGACTTAGACCAGGGCCAGCCTGCTTTTTTCACAGCAGCCAGCTCTCCTCTGCCCTCCCTTCATTCTCCCCTTTTCTCTCTCCAGCTCAAATGAGATAAAGATGTTGGGTTTTGAGCAGGGAAAGGCTGAGAACTTGCCATGGAGCCAGGCAGAATTAGAGCAGGTGCTGAGCAGCATTTCCAGCCACTGGGCTTTCTCCTGACAAGCTCAGTGAACCCCTGGCTTTGGAGCACAGGGCCTCTCTGGAGCCCACCTTGGCAGCTGCTCCAAATTGAAGGCTAGTCCTGTATGGCCACATGATGCTGGGAGCCAATATATGATCTCTCCATGTTTACCTTATGGATAAGATATGCAGTTGGAGCTGCCCTGGAGCAGTTTGTAAACTTAGACTATAAACACTGTAAAATGTTTCATCTGTTAAGAGCCAGTTAGTTCAAATATCCTTCCTTTCTTTTTTGAAAAATCTCATAAATTAGTCTCTCTATTTCAAGTGGGAGGGGGGGAAAAAAGTACGTCCAGGTTTTATAGATCAATGTTAACCACATCTGATGGTTCCCACTCTTGTTTTTCTTTCTATGTTAGTTCAAGAATTAAAAAAATATACTGAATAAAAATGCTTATCAGCTATCAAGGGTATTGTAGGGTAATTGCTAATAGGGGATGGGTGGGATGTGTTACAGACTAGTTTCTTTAAAACTCTTTAAATCTGAACATCCGGACAGATTTGTAGGAGAGGAATTCTTGGCTAGATTAATCCCACACAGACTGATTTATATTATGGAAAGACATGTGTTTAAATAAATACGAGGCATGCATAAAATATCTCTTGATTTGGGAGTTGCAACAATGAAGGAGAATATGACCAGCAGGTCAGCCAGGAAGCCAAAACCTCTGGAAACTCAGGGCTGACCTGCCTGCAGGTGGTACTCCAACCAGCTGTAAGTCATCACCATTCTTGTTAACTAATCAGAATGAGGGAATGGTGAAGTTTTGTTAGTTATTGGTAGTTTTAGGCTTAGATTTCCCCCATGAATGTGTTCATGGAAAAGGGATTTTGTCTAAGATGAGGTATTCCAGAGTATCTTTTTCAAGGCTGCTGCAGCAGATGTATAAATTGGAAGTATAAAATGTGACCTTGTGAAAGCTCTGTACTTTCACTTGGGAGGCAAAACTCTTGGTGATGGCATCTATTCTGTCACAATGGGTAAGAAACAAGAACAAACTCAGGCAGAGGGGGATCAGAGGGAAGGAAATCACAGAGAGGGGTTAGATAATGATGATGCCATCTAGTTTTTATGTAACACTTTTCATCAGGAGGTCACAAAATGCGGCTACATCTTTCACAAGGGTGAAAGGGAATCCCAGTCCTGTCTTACATCTATGAAGCCTGTTGCATCTTGTAGAGATCAAAGAGGAGTTGTTAAGTTGCAGCTAATACTAGTGATTCACTGTTCTCCACTGTTTTGTATGAATGAGGACAATGGAATGAAACATTTGCTGCCTTGCTACACAATGTTAATTACAAAGCTGTGAAGGCACCTTATCCTTGGTATATATTGCAAAGAGCTCAGTCATAAATGTGTTGCAGAGAATTTCCAGCTGAAACCTGAATGAGACCATTTACAGATGCTTTAGGGAACAGAAGTGCCAAATCTTTGGTCGGGTTTTGGCTGTGGACCAAAAATACTTTCCACAAGAGGTGATTATTATGTATGATTCATACAGTGAGTCCACACGAGTAAAAATAATACTGCTTAGCTCTCAGTGTTCAAAGTGCTTTTACATTTTCAAAGTGCTGTGCAAACATTAGTTAATTAATGGCATAAAGTGAGTTACATTTTTGTGCATTTAGCATTGATGTTCTGACAATAAATGGTTTTGTTGACTTTACATGCTCTGGTGCATTTGAGCAGCTCATATAAATAATGTTCTCCATTGTATTTGAGCAATATCTTAGTCATTTAGATGCTCTTTATCTTATGATAGATTGGAGGAAGGTTATTTGTGGATAGAAATGCACCATAAATAAGGTTATCTTATTGTCCTCCTTAATAAAATTGAAGCCTGTGCTTTCTCACTTCTGTGGCTTGGGCACCATGATCTGCCACAGAAATAAAAACTCTAGTAGAAGTCAGAAACCACTGAAAGCCATTGTTAGCATTCCAGCTGCAGAAACAGAGCTCCATCCAGGAGATGGATTTTGTCGGACTGCTCTACCCAAGATTAGGCATCGTGTCTTGGTAAAGAGCTGGAACATCTGCTGGCTATTTTCTGAGAGCTGCCAGACTATTACCGTCTATTAAAATTAATTTAAAAGTGATCCCTTAGAGACAAATCTCTTTTTTTTTCCCTCCCAATCCTTGTGAAAAATGTCTGCTTGGAGATGACATTTCCCAGCAGCTTTTTTTTGTTTTCTGTTTTTTTTTTTCTAAACAAGCTATTATAAAGTTGCCCTATCCTCTGTGGAAGACATTCATCAACTGTATCAAGCTGGCTTAATGACCTTTCACATGAGGACGTTCTGGCAGAGTCACAGATCAAGCTCACATGCCAAATCTATAATCACATCTGCTCTCAAGCACAGATCTTCCTTACAGGTCCAAGTCTCTCACAGGTACAAATATCCCAAAACCAGGCTCTGAAGTGCAGCCATTCCCCAACCTGACCCAGCTGCTGGTTTGAGTTCTTGGGGAATAAGTATTTTACATCCAATTTTCCTGTCTCATTCCTCATTATTCCTCCTGATGCCCCATCTGGGTAGAGAGAATCATGCAGAGGTTGTTGTTTAGATCATATGGACTCCTCACTTTGTTTCTTTCAGGATGCTGGGAATCACCCATTGTGAAATCCTGTGAATATAACTCATCAATCTATCATCTTTCTTATTTAACAAAACCACATGTTATTTAGTCATACCTACCTAAGCATCTCAGGCATGAACAGGGTGGAAATATGGCTAAGAAATTACTTTCTACAGAAAGTAGACAGTACTTTTTGTAGGAAAAAGAAAAATTTACTTTTTTTTATTATTATACATACTTTACGTGAAATCTGTCTGGCATGTGATCCTGAGTTGGCCTCCTTTTTGGAAGACACACTGGAATGAGCACCCCAGAAATGAAAGTGGGTTTTTTTGTAGCAGCCCTGTAAGTGTAATGGCTTCCTTTTCTGCCTGATTCTATCTCTTTCTGATGACAAAAAAGATTATCACCAGCGTTGGGATGAGAGACATCCAGTATTTGCAAAAATCAGCCTTTGTCCTTTAAAAATGGTCTTTAATAGCTTGCTTTAATGAGTTTAATTTGATCTTTAAATGACAGATAACTCCATCATAAAACATTTCCTTCAAGGAAAGAGATAAGGTAATATTTACATAAATGAGATTCAGTTCAGGTTTTAGTACAAGCAATGATTTCAGCGCTGTTTCAAGTTACAAGACGTGGCCTACATTCTTAGGAAAGCTTTTTCTAATTTTTTTCCTTAATCTCTTTTTTATCTACAATGAACATGTTGAATAACCATTTTGCAGACTCTGTATTGTATATATTGTAATTTTATAGCCTGGGTTGGGGGTATGTTNATAAGGAATTTCTTTCTTAAATGCAGTCTGAATCTCCCCTCTTCCAATTTACATCCCATTATTCTTAGTCCTTCCGTCTCATATCCTATTAAAAGTCCTACCCCTGTCTTTCTGTAGCCCCCTTCATGTATTGAGAAGCTACCATGAGGTCGCCCCTGAGCCTTCTCCAGGCTGAACAACCCCAACTCCTTCAGCCTGTCCTCATAAGGGAGTTGCTTCAGCCCTCTCATCATCTTCATGGTCCTCCTCTGACCCATTCCAACAGCTCTATGTCCTTCTTATGTTGAGGGCTCCAGACCTGGACACAATACTCCAGGTGGGGCCTCACCAGAGCTGAGTAGAGGGGCAAAATCCAAACCTAGATTCCTATTACCTGTCTGTCCAAAGGGTAGGATACAGCATTCTTTGGTTGCTTTGTGTGGTATTAAAGCTGTTTTATATTTAGAATCTTGCAGCAACCACAGAGAAGATGGCAAGGTGGAGATTGCATTTCTGTTTTCAAGCAAATTCTTTTTTTCTTGAGTGACAGACTCTGAGCAAGGGGAGCTGATTCTTTTGCTGGCCCTGGGAAAGACTGGAAATTTCATTTGTGGGTACTACAAGCTAGTACAACAAAACTACTTGTAAAAACATCAAGAATACAAGAAACTTCCAAAGTGAGACCTTAGGCTGGGGGGATCCATCAAATAGTTTTTTGGTGTTAATGAAATATGGCATCTAGTGGCAATTAGCCTACCACAGGTTTGATGCCAAGCAGGCTTGAGAAGCTCATAGTCATTGGGAATTTTGGGGTGTTTCTGTCCAAGTTGTAGTAAAAATGTATGTTGTAGGGTAAAAATGTGGTGCAAGAAGTTGTCCTGTGGCATTACAACACCCTGTTTGATTGTGTGCCACAACATCATCTTCTCTGCAGAGATCCACAATGAGGCATAATGATAACTTTTAAGTAAGCTGCTGATTTATCTCCTCCAAAACGCGTGGTTGTTGCAAAACTGCCGATCAGATATTTTCAGAGTGCCATCCTTCACAAGCCCTTATTTAACACAGTTCTATTTGCATGCATACCCTCTCTCTTCACATTTGCCATTTGTCACTGAGATAGCAAATTACATTCATCAGAACCCATTCATCCCCCCCTGTTTCGCTGAATACAGGATTATCTTGGCTGTGTCAGCTGCCCTATGACTGGTAACTGTGAAAAATGGAGGTCTCCTTCAGATATTCCAAACATGTATCTTCAAAGGACAGTAGGTATTAAGCTGGGAAAGATGAATGGGCTTTATGTCATCGTGTTTGTGTGGCATAAAAGTGAGTTGTGCAGATTGATGGATATCTCGGTAAAAACAAATGCATTTTTAAACTACTCTCTTGCCCCTTTCCTGACAAGTTTTAGTGACCATCAGAAGAAATATACTGAGACATTGCCTTAAATCCTCGACTGGTTTTACAGGGTTTTTTTCACCTTTAGGAAGCTGAAAAACGTTTAGTTGGTGAACAAAAAAAACAAAAACAACCCAGGTGGACCCTTTAACAGCTGGTTATGTTAGAGTTTATAGTTTTTACAGTAACCCTAAAGGGTTATCATGTCTTATTTGCCGTATAATCATACAATATAGAAGTACCTGGAACCATACAATTTTTTGTTGTTGACCATTTGTAGATTCCTCAGAAAAATGTTGCCATAATTTCTAATTTTAGAGACAGATACCTTCTTTTAGGACAGCTACTACTCTTGTCTGGCAGGTGCTTTGTTTGTACAAAAGAGTAGCAGCCCAGCAGACAGAGTTGCCAGGCTCAAAAAGAAAAGCTCTCCCTGTCCTTGAATAATGCACTGTATTAAAAAGGTATTGAAAGCACAAAGTGGATTTTCTCAGGGCGAATAAGTAACCTTTAAAAAACAACCAATGTATCAAGAGGGGAAGAGTTATCATTATTGATTCTCACAATGCATGGATACATTGAAAGGATATGCCAGTGGAAAAAAGGTGGTGTGCAGTGAAGCTTAGAAACTTTACTTGCAACCACTGATAGGATTTTATTTTACTTGATAGAGAACAGGAGGAAAAAAAAATTCCCAGGCTCCTCGTCTGGCTCCACAGTTCTTCTTCTCTGTGACCTTGGGCACATCAGCAATCCCAGGCACAGATACAGGCTGAGTGGAGAGTGGCTTGAGTGCAGCTCTGAAGAGAAGGATTTGGGGGTATCAGTGGATGACAAACTCAACATGAGCTGCCAGTGTGAACATGCAGCCCAAAAGGTCAACCAAA
>VZTY01023950.1:0-11040 GCA_013400935.1 Turnix velox | reverse complement strand
CTCCTTCTTCTATTGAGGGCTCCAGAACTGGACACAGTAACTCCAGGTGGGGTCTCACCAGAGCCCAGTAGAGGGGCAAAATCACCTCTCTTGTCCTGCTGGTCTTATATATATAAATATATATTAAAATATATATATATATATATAAAATTGAAATAAATCCTAGCAATTAGCTGAAGGAGAAGACAAGCTACTGGCTGTCAGTAAAAAAAAATATGAGATTAATCCAGAAAGCCAGTTTACTGCCTTTCTTGTGGTACATGTACACACATGATGGTTGTAGTGAATTTCTCAATAACCCTCCCTCATCCCTTCATCTTCTCCTCCTTGGAGACTTTGTCTGAAGAAGGTGAAAGCTCAGGTCTTGCCCTGGGCTGTTGGCACCTCCCCAACACCACCGTTGGATTGAATGCAGAGTTCAACTCTTTTTAGTTCTCATGTGGGAGGTTTCCTGCTCTCACGGCTTTCCATCCATAGGTGGCAGCAGGCTTTAAAGTCTTCTCAGCTCTCAACGTGGATGTTTTTGAGATTTTTTTTTCTCAGGAGCTTGTGGAGTTGTGCTATAAGAAGAAGAAGAAGGTGGAAGACTGGCCCAGGTTGCCCAGAGAAGCTGTGGCTGCCTCATGCCTGGAGGGGTTCAAGGCCAGGTTGGGCTTGGAGCAACCTGGGCTGGTGGAAGGTGTCCTAAACCAGGGCAGGAGGGGTTGGAAATAGATGAACTTTAAGGTCCTTTCCATCCTAAATTGTTCTGTGATTCTATGATTCTGAGGGATGTGGGGACCAAGGAGACAGGTCTTGAGAAGTTCTGAGGGATGTGGAGAACCAAGCAGAAGGACCTTGAGAATTTTTGAGGGATGTGGGAACAAAGGAGAAGGATCTTGAGACATTCTGAGGAATGTGGGGACCAAGTAGAACGACCTTGAAAAGTTTTAGAGGGATGTGGGGACCAAGGAGAAGGGTCTTGAGAAGTTTTGAGGGCTGTGGAGACCAAGGTGAAGGATCTTGAGATGTTCTGAGGGATGTGGGGACCAAGAAGAAGGGTCTTGAGAAGTTTTGAGGGATGTGTTTTCTCAAGTGGGCAGCACAGGCTGCTTAACTGGGAGGAGCTGGGAAAGCCTCAGCTGTGCCAAAGATTTTATGAATTAATAAAAGAAAAGCTGGTGAGCTGTCTCATGAGGTGATAAAAAGCCTCCTCTGCTCTCCTGTTAAGAGAGGAGGGAGTTTCAGGTCAATATTTCACTTGGGAAATAAATCTGCTCTCCCTCCACACAGCCCACAAAAGCAGCTGATGTTCCCTGCACTCCAGTAGCTCCCAGCTCAGAAAAACCAAAAAAAAAAAAAGCCCTGAGGGTCAGGCTGAGACTCTTTGTGGGACATCTCGACCTGCTCTGCAATATTTCATGGGCAATCCAGCAGACCTTGCAGCAGCAGCAGCTTCTGGTTGTGAAATCAGCCAAAAATCAGCTGCCGGGGATGAGCTGGTGCCAAGGCAGAGATGCTCAGGGCACAGGGGGGTGGATGTCCCCCTCTTGTCCCTCCTCTGTCTGATTCTGAGCTTCTCCAGGGGGTTTCTCTCTCAAGAGAGTTTTAAAAGCTGCTGGGAACCAGCTCATTGTGATGGAGGGGCTACAGGAAAGCTGGGGGAGGACATGGAGCAGCAGGACAAGGGACAATGGTTTGGAACCAGAGCAGGGCAGGGGTAGATGAGACGTGAGGAAGTTCTTCCCTATGAGGGTGGGGAGGCACTGGAAGAGGTTGCTCAGAGAGGTGGTGGAGGCTCCATCCATGGAGACATCCAAGGCCAGGCTTGCTGAGGCTCTGAGCAACCTCATCTAGTGAAGGATGTCCCTGTCACTGCAGGAGGTTGGACTAGATGACCCCTGAAGCTCCTTTTCAACCCTATAATTGAGTCTATGACTGGATCAGAAAATGAAGACTGAGGTTGGAAGGGAACTTAAAAATCATCTAGCTCCAATTCCTCTGCTGGAGCAGGAACACCCAGATCAGATCACACAGGAAGGTGTCCAGGTGGGGTTTGAATGTCTCCAGAGAAGGAGACCCCACACCCTCTCTGGGCAGCCTGGGACACTCTTCTCTCACCCTGACAAAGTTTCTTCTCCTATTTCTGTGGAGCCTCCTGTGCTCCAGCTGCACCCATTGCCCCTTGTCCTATCATTGGAGGTCACTGAGAAGAGCCTGGCTCCATCCTCCTGACACTCACCCTTTCCATCTCTATAAACATGACTGAGGTCACCCCTCAGTCTCCTCTTCTCCAAGCTGCAGAGCCCCAGCTCCCTCAGCCTTTCCTCAGAAGGGAGATGCTCCAATCCCTTCATCATCTCTGTGTCTCTGTGCTGGACTCTCTCCAGCAGTTCCCTGTCCTTCTTCAATTAAGGACCCCAGAACTGAGCACAACCTCATCTAGTGCAGGATGTCCCTGTTCTTTGCAAGGGTTGGACTAGATGACCTTTGAAAATCCCTTCCAACCCTATGATTCTATGATCTCTAGGTTGAAAAAACCCTTCAGGGGACTTGGCTCTGGGTGCTGAGGACTCCCCAGTCCCTCAGCTGCCTCTGGGAATGGGTGACATAAGGACCAGGATCTTCACTGCTGCATTTTACCCCCAGATTTCATCCCTGTGAAGCTGAAGCTCTAAAAATCGCTGCTTCCCCTCTTTTAGAAAGACTCTCTTGATCCCTCTGGCTTCTGAAGAGCAGGAATTTATCCCCCTCCTGCCTCTCCCTGTCTTCCTCGTGTCATCTCCTCCAACAAGCATCTATTTTTAGAACAGTGCTCTTGGAAGAGAGGTTTGGTACCTTGTTTCCCACAGGGAATTCTCCTGCCAACAGGGTTCCTGAAGCACTAGATGAGGTTGTTCAGAGCCTCACAACCCTAGCCTTGGATGTCTCCATGCTCTGATGGAGGCAGGTTCCATGTGGGATGTCCCTTATCCCTCTCTGATGGCTGCAGCATCCTAAAAAAACTCAGTATCTCCCTCCTGAGAAGAATTTCCCCAGGATTTATGGCAGCAGATAGGTTTGTTTTGCTCTTTTTGACCCCCCAGCCTCTCAAGAGAAGCTCCTTCTCATTGATTAACCCATCCCAAGCTCATTTTAGGACTGCTAATGACCCAGCTGTGGCAGCAGTTCTTTAACCTCTGCCTTTTCTCCTGCTGCCTGGTGTCAGCTTTATAAAGCACCACTTAAAATACAAGCCCAGGCAGTCAATTATTTTAATCTTTATTGCATCTGACTGCTCAGCAGCTCCTCCTGAGCCTGGTCAGATCCTCAGCTGGAGCAGGTTTGGCTGGGAAATATCAGCCCACTGCTTCTGGGGAAGCTCCATCTCACCACCTTCTGAAGAACTCCATCCCATTGCTCTTGGGAAGCTCCATCCCACCCCACTGCTTTTGGGAAACTTCATCCCACCACCTTCTGAGGAACTCCAGCCCGTTTCTTTTGGGAAGCTCCATCCCACCATCTTTGGGGAAACTACATCCCATTCCTTTCGGGAAGCTCCATCCCACCACCTTCTGAGGAACTCCATCCCATTGATTTTAGGAAACTCCATCCCATTGCTTTTGGAGAACTTCAACCAATTGTTTTTGGGAAGCTTCATCCCACCACCTTTGGGGAACCTCCATTCCATTGCTTTTGGAAAGCTCCATCCCACCACCTTCTGAGGAACTTCATCCCATTTCTTTTGGGAAACTTCATCCCACCACCTTTGGGGAAGCTCCATCCCACCACCTTCTGAGGAACTACATCCCACCACCTTTTGGGAAACTCCACCCCATTTCTTTTGAGAAGCTCCATCCCACCACCCTCTGAGGAACTCCATCCCATTGCTTCTGAGAAACTCCATCCTATTTCTTTTGAGAAGCTCCATCCCACCACCTTTTGGGGAACTTCATCCCACCACCTTTGGGGAAACTCCATCCCATTGGTTTTTGGGAAGCTCCATCCTATTTCTTTTGAGAAGCTCCATCCCACCACCTGCTGAGGAACTCTATGCCACTACCTTTTGAGAAGCTCCATTCCACCATCTTTGGGGAAACTCCATCCCACTGCTTTGGGGAAACCTCATCCCACCACCTCATCTCATGGGTACCCCCAGGGCTTATTTCTGAGGACAACCACAGCACAAACAACACCTGAACACCCCACTCCTGACCTTGGAAGGGAACTGGGTTCCTCCTACTCCCCTATAAATTGATTTAGACCTCTGTGGAGGCAAGGTCTAAGATCAGCACCCATGGCACCCTCTCCTGGGGGAGGGATGGACACAAAGGAACCCATGGGCTCACCCTGTGTCCCCAAAATCCACTTTGGCTGCTGAGTACCTCTCCATGGTGACTCCATGGTGTATGGGGCCACCATAAGAGCAGAAGGAGCTTCCCATAAGCAAAAGCAACCCCATCACATTATTCCAGCTTCCCCACATTAATTCTCCACTAAAAAAAAAACCCAAAATCCCAAACATTTAAACCCTACACATCATGATTCTGCTTTTTAGCTTAAATGAATGACTTTTTCAGGTGGAGTTTGGGATGAGAAGACACCAAGGCTCATGAAACCAAACTGGTCCAGCCAGGGCTGGTGTTGATTGGCTGGAGCAGGACATTTTTCCCCCCCCACCTCCTTGTTTTGTGGGTTAGTCAGAGGTTTTGTTTATTTTAAATTTTTTTTCAGAGCTTTTTCTTCTCTCATTCCTCCACTGGATGCATCTTTTCACAGCCCTACATGGCAATCTGAGGCCAAGGAGCTATTTTTAGCACTAAAAAAAACCCAAACCCTCCCTTAAAATATATGAAATTGGGAAGAGTAAATATGAAATTCACTCTCCTCACATCTAGATGGTTTTTATTTAGAAGAAGAGCAGCAGCAGCTATTTTTTTTAATAGGTGGGAGAAATTAAGTTTTAACCTTGACAGGCTTGAGAGGTGGGTCCATGCCAATCTCATGAAGGTCAGTAAGACCAAGTGCAAGGTCCTGCACCTGGATCTGGGCAACCCCAAGCACAGATACAGGCTGGGTGGAGAGTGGAAGAGGAGGATTTTGGGGTGTCAGTGGAAGAGAAACTCAACATGAGCCCCCAGTGTGCTCTTGCAGCCCAGAAGCCAACCCAGTCCTGGGCTGCATCAAGAGAAGTGTGGCCAGCAGGGCAAGGGAGGGGATTTTGCCCCTCTACTGGGCTCTGGTGAGACCCCAACTGGAGTTACTGTGTCCAGTTCTGGAGCCCTCAACAGAAGAAGGACACTGAGCTGTTGGAGCAGGTCTAGAAGAGGGCCATGAAGATGATGAGAGGGGTGCAGCACCTCCCTTATGAGGACAGGCTGAAGGAGTTGGGGTTGCTGAGCCTGGAGAAGAGAAGCCTCAGGGGCTTCTCAACACCTGAAGGAGACCTACAGAAAGGCTGGGGTAGGACTTTGAATAGGGTGCAGGATGGCAGGACTAGGAGTGATGGATGCAAATTGGAAGAGGGGAGATTTAGGCTGGAGAGAAGAAAGAAGTTCTTTGCTGTGAGGGTGGTGAGACACTGGAAGAGGTTGCCCAGAGAGGCTGTGGATGCCCCCTCAATCCCTGGAGGTGTTTAAGGCCAGGCTGTATGAGGCACTGAGCAACCTGGTGTGGTGGGAGGTGTCCCTGCCCATGGCAGAGGGGTTGGAAATAGACGATCTTTGAGGTCCCTTCCAACACAAACCATTCTATGAGACCATGAGCAACTCCCCTGCGAGCAATATGGAGAAACCCTTGTGCTATAAATGCCTACAAATACACCATTTTTTAACAAGAATGGCTTTTTGTAGCTTCATGGTGGAAATATTTCTCCATCTGGGCTGTAGAGGGCTGTAGAGTGGTGATGTGTTGTTCTACCTGGAAAATCAACAGTGACCCAGTGGTTGGTGGCCTGGGCACTGGTCTGGTGGCTCTTGTTTGGAGATGGTGATGGGCAGTGGGACACTGCTGGGATGTGTGACCTGTTAAGGAGCTTTGCTCCTGCAAGAGCCAACTGATTCGATTGGAAGGTCCTTTCCTAAAAGGAACATGGAGCCTGGATGTTGATGGTGAACTAGTTTCTTTGTTGACTTGGTCACTGTGGGAGGTGTCCCTGCCCATGGCAGGGGGGTTGGAACTAGATGATCTTGAAGGTCCTTTCCAACCCAAACCATTCTATGATTCTGTGATTGTCCTCCTTGAAATGGGCTCTCTGAGAAGGAAAGGGACAAATGGAGACAACATAGTCCTTTTACCCCAATTTTTTTTCTCTTTCCCATTACTTCAGGCATTTGGGTTCCATTGGGGTGCCAGTTCCCATGACACACCCCAGCCATGGGGAAACTCCATCCCACCACCTCTGGGGAAACTCCATCCCACTGCTTTTGGGATGCTCTATCCCACCCCCTCCAAGTCCAATGAAGGTGTCAGAGGTATGGATGAAGCTTCCCAGGAGTTTTTCTAGCTCTTTCTTCCATGACAGTTATTTTGGAAAGAAAAAAACCTTGATAGTTTTGTAAGGACATTGCTCCATGTTCCCCACCATCAGCCCCCCCAGGCTTGGCTCTTCTCTGTGTCACCATCCCTTTGAGTATCCCAGGAACAGGAGCATCACCACAGGAGCCACACCAAAGGGTTTTGGGGATTTTTTTGTTTTTTTTTTCCCAAACCAGGAGCACATCAGACCTGGCTTCATTCTCTGCTTGATGAAATCCAACCCTTTAATATCTTTCTGCTTAGAACAGGTGAAAAACTTATTACAGGAGGTGACTCTTGGCCCTGGACAGACTGGTTCATGCCTGATGCTGTGGGGCTCTGTGGACCAGCCAGGAGATGGAGTTCACCACCAGAGTGCCTTGGGCACTGCAGGCAATAACACATCTCAGTAATAAAATCCTTACTTTGCAATAAACTTCTCCTTTGCCTTTTCATTTCAGAGCCAAACACAAGGCCATGGTGCTTTAAAGATGGATTTTCTTCTCTCCATCCCCCCCACCTAGCAGAAGACCCATCTCAGTTTGATGGGTTTTAGCACCATCTTTGCTCTGGTTTCCCCACTCAGTCACTTAGGGAATAAATTGAGGAAAAGTCCAACAACTGAAGATCTCATTTGTGGTCAGCAGCTCAGGCACTTGCTCAATTTTCAATTTTTTTTTTCAAAAGATACTCGTCAATGCTGAAGAGGTGAGTCAAAAGCTGAAGGCCAGTGACTCCTTCATGATCAACTGAACTTCAGTGGCTCCCAAACCTCATGGAAAGTGTTCCTAGCACCCATATTGGATATTTCCCTCATGAGGAACAGGGTGTAGGTGTTGGGGTTGTTGATCCTGGAGAAGAGAAGGCTCAGGGGGGACCTCAGAGGAGCTTCTCAGTACCTGAAGGGGGCTACAGAAAGGCTGGGGTAGGACTTTTGAATAGGGTCCAGGATGGCAGGACTAAGAAAAATTGATGCAAACTGGAAGAGGGGCGATTTAGGCTGGAGAGAAGAAAGAAGTTCTTCATTGTGAGGGTGGGGAGACACTGGAAGAGGTTGTGGATGCCCCCTCAATCCCTGGAGGTGTTTAAGGCCAGGCTGGATGAGGCACTGAGCAACCTGGTGCAGTGGCAGATGTTCCTGCCCATGGCAGGGGGAATGGAACTAGATGATCTTTGAGGTCCCTTCCAACCCAAACCTTTCTGTGCTCACAGCCTCATCCAACCTAACCCAGAACGGATCCCAGCTTAAAGAGAGAGATCTTTGCACATCCCAGGGCTTGGGAGAATCTCTGGGGACAGCCACTGAAATAGGTTGACCAAGAGGTTGAGTATGTCCCATCTCTGAAGATATTTAAGGCCAGGCTGGATGAGGCACTGAGCAATCTGGTGTAGTGTCCCTGGGCATGGCAGGGGGGTTTGGAACTACATGATCTTGAAGGTCCCCTCCAACCCAAACCATTCTAATTCTATGATTTATTGAAATAAATCCAAACCTCCTCTCCAAGTCTGTAAAACAGGCTCTAAGCTGGGGAGAGGCTGTTTGCCAGGGCTTGGAGTGATAGGACAAGGGCCAATGGGTTGAAACTAGAGATAGGCAGGGTTAGATGAGACATGAGGAAGAAGTTCTTCCCCATGAGGGTGGTGAGACACTGGAAGAGGTTGCCCAGAGATGTGGTGGAAGCACCCCATCAAACCTGGAGACATCTAAGAACAGGCTTGCTGAGGCTCTGAGCAACCTCATCTAGTGCAGGATGTCCCTGTCACTGCAGGGGGTTGGACTAAATGGCCTTTGTAAGTCCATTCCAACATGATGCCTTCTATGAATCTGTTTCTATGAGAAATGTTTTCTTCAAATTACATTTTGGGATCTGGGGGACTTTGTGAGCAGCCTCTTGCTTGTCCCACCTCCTCCATCCATGACAAATGTCTCCCCTGAGGGCTTGCTGAGCTCTGACAGCAGAAAAGCAATGGAAATTTGGGGATTTGCTGCAAAACCTCCCAATTTCCAACCACCCAAAACTCAAATGGCAGCTCTCCTTGACCATCCATCACCCAGCTGCAACCCTTGGGATGGGAGCTGACCTTGCTGAAGACACAGAGACAGAGGAACACAGAAAACACTGCTTTATTGACTGCATTTGCCAACACATTGAGGAATGCAAAGGGTTTGATTGGTTGGTTGGTTTGTTTTAAATGGTTTTCAATGTTTTTTGGTTGTTTTTTTTTTCTTTTTCCTTCTTTTTTTTTTTTTAATTCCAGAAACAATGGGCCGTGGTCCCAATGTGTATTAAAGCATACACTGTACCTAAAGAGGATGAAAAGGATGGCAGACAGAGCTACTCCAAGGCAACACAAAGGGCATGCATAATACAGTCTCACACAGAACAAGTCTGAGAACATTATATTGCTTTAAGGATTAACTAACATGGAAAAAAAAACATGTACAAAAAGGAGATAATAGGGTCTGTGGGGTGGGGGTTGGTTTTTTTTTGGGTTTTTTTTTCTTTTTGCATTAATGAAAAATACAATTTTTTTTCTTTTTTTTTCTCTACAAAGGAATCTCTAATACAAGAAAATAAATATTGCAACATAAGCCAAAAAATAATTTAAAATCGCTCTTCTTTTCAATATATTTCTTTTTTTTTTCAATATTTCTCTTCATTTTTATTTTTTTTATTTTTTTTCTTTATATTAACAAATGGCACATCACGTTCTTTGAAACAAAGAAAAAACAGAAGGGCTTTACCCCTCCTGTGACATTCAGATCGTTTCCTGTTAACTGATGTGAAGTGGGTTTGTTTCCTATGTGGAATGGAGCAATATTGTTTGGGGGGGGGAGGGAGGGAGAAATCTTAAAGAACAACCAAACCTCAAGCCCTGCCCTTCATCATCATCACCATCATCATCATCATCCTGCATCCCAGCTCCATTTTGCCCTCCCCACCTCCATGGGGGAGACAGCAGGAGCCAAACCCTGTAGAAGAGGTGCAAGGAAATAATTAAAATAAATTGAAAATAATGTAGATTTTGGGGGAAAAAGGGTGGAATTTGGGTTGGGGTGGATGTTGGAGGCTGTGGTCCATCATCCAACCACGATGGGATTTTAATCCTCATCCCAACAACCTGTGGTTGCTGCTTCTCTGGGGGTGGGGGGAGAACTCCCAACAGTGCAAAAGAAAAAAATCAATTCCTGCAGCTTATACATCTTCAAAGACAACATTTCTCTACTAAAATATTCCCCTTTATTATTATTATTATTTTTGTTTCCTATTCATCTCAAAATATATTTACAGTAACATCAAAAATATTTCACCTTGTGCATTTATCTTCTCCCCCTACTCCCCTACAAGTAATGATGTGCCAGAGTGGTCCAGCCTTCATCCCATCAAATTCTTCCCTCTCTTTCATCCCAAACATTCCTCTCCCTGCCTCTGCCATAATTTTACCTTTCCCCACCCAAAACACTGTGTCCTGATGTGAAAAAAAGAGAGAAAAAAAATTTATTTTTTTTTTTGGGAGCAGTTTGAACTCTTTTATTGCCTGGTGCTGGTGTGGGCTGGGAGATTTTTTTTTATTTTTGGTTGTTCTTTAAAGTTTCTCCTCCACCTTTTTGCTGTCCTGTACTGAGAAGACAAGTGCAGAAGCTGATGAATGGAGCTGTGTACAGTGAAGTTTGTGGATTGCTTCTATTTTTTTTATTCTTTTTATTTTTTTGTGTGTGTGTGTTTTGTTGCTTTTGTTGGTTTGTCTGGTTGAAACCATCATGGAGTGAAGCACACGGAAGCGAGGTTCATTAAAAGGCAGCATATTGATTATTGTTAATGACTCTTATAACTAGGATACTGTAGCTAAAGCTAGCAAGCCTGATAAGATAAAAACTAAGTCCTATTTACTGTATTTAACATTATCTCAACACACCGAGTCTTAATTAATGAGAAAATTAATATTTTTTTTCTTTATTTTTTCTCCTTTCCAACCTCACCAGATGACTCAAATTTCTAACCAAGGTTGATTTTTCTCTTGGTTGGTTGGTTATGTGCTTTGATTTTTTTTTTCCCTCCTGCTAAATAATAACTCGTGTGATCTTTTTTTTTTCCCCACCTGAGGAAGATTTTTTTGTGTTTTGCCCTCCCCCCACCACATCCCTTCCTTCTTCTCCCAGATACAGCAGGGGCTTGGATGGGTTATTCTGGCATCATTCGTCTCCATCACTTCATAAGGACTTTGGAAGGCTGAGAAAAGATGATCCTACTCTAAAAAATAAAAATTTAAAAATACAGGAGAAAAAAAGGAAAAAAGGGAAAAAAAGAAAAGGGGGGGGGAAGAAAAAAAAGAAGTGGGAAAACATGGGAAAAGAGGGAAAAAGAAAAGGAAGAGAAGAAAAAAGGAAAAGAAGAAAAAGAAAAGGAAGAGAAGAAAAAGAAAAGGAAGAGAAGAAAAAGGGAAAAGAAGAAAAGGAAAAAGAAAAAAGGGGGGAAAAATTAAGAAAAAGGGAAAAAAGGGGGGAAAAATTAAGAAAAAGGGAAAAAGAAATGGGAAAAAGGGAAAAAGGAAAAGAAGAAAAAA
>VZTY01023948.1:550866-693271 GCA_013400935.1 Turnix velox | reverse complement strand
AAAAAAAAAAAAAAAAAAGATATTTCTCTATGGTGCAGCGCAATTTGGTGAAGAGATCTCAGAGAGGACTCTAAACTAGTTAGGTGTAAGCACTGTAAGCAATATTGCTGCATTAGCACAGAGCTTAGCTGGGTAAATTAGCATTGTGCAGCATAGACATACCCTAAATTTCTGGTATAGTCTCCTCAGTGACACTTTTTCAAACCACCGCTTGAAAATAAAATATGGGGAGTTTATTCATCCCTCTAAAGTAGTATGCTAGGAAAGCCTGCATGCATTTTTCTCTTTTATTATCTCACTATCTCCTCTTTAAAAATAAATTCTAACCTGACTGCCTCATTTTATTTAATTTTTATTTTTTGCTTTTATTGGTGGCATTGTCTCATTTGTCTGAGCCTGGATCCCCTGTAACCAAATCTGTTTCATCTGGGGCACAGAAGATACAGCCTCTGCATTATAAAAGCTATTGTTTCACTTCCCTCGTGACCTTGTGATGGAAGGCAAGCCATGATCCGAAAAGGAACAATTTTAACATCATTATGTCCCTGTATAAATCTAAGTGGCTCTGATGAAGTAGAACTGGAAAATGCTCATAAGAGGGCAAGAACAATGATAAGAGTGTGAGAGTAAGTCAAATTCTCCAGTCTATGGGGGAAAAAAGTGACTGTGGAGAAGCAGTTGAGGGATGCCACAGAGGTCTGCTGTGGTGATTGGCAAGAAGAAAGTGTGCAAGGCACTACTATGGGCTACCAGGATGCAAGAATACCTGGTGAAATTCACAGGGGTTCCTGGCTTAAAGCTCTTCAGGAGAGAATCTCCTTAAAGTGATTGATAAGCAGTGAAACTCATGGCCACAGCATGTGGGCAAGATCAAATATTTAAAAGGAGTTCAGATGGATGAAGGTGACTGTCTTGATGGTAGATGAGCCATGATTAAAAGATTTAGTCAGTGGAGATGAGGAAGGTAAAATGGGGTTAATAATCTCAAAGGGAGAACAATAATTTTTTATCTTTTGTCCTTCTACAAGTGGATGCTGGTATCACTGCGTAACCCTCTAGGTTATCCTAGGCACTGAGCTGGCTCTGCCTGTGACAGTAAAACTGCCACTTTACACAGTGTAGCTTCTTAAGCTAAAGTGCTGAAGAACAAGGGAGAAAGACACAAAACATGACTGGCTGAGGTATATTTGTTCACTCAGTCTCCCAGAGGAAGAATAGTGTTGTAACTGTACCTGTTTGAAAGAGCTGTAAGAAAATGAAAACTACTGCAGTGTGTCAGAGATTGATGCCTACCCTGACATACCTTCCCTGAATCCCACATTCAGGAGCTTGGGGAATTCCCAAGATTAAAGTTATATCAGGATTGCTCTGTTTAATCAATTACAGTGTCTATTTTAGACCCCTGTAAATTGGAAATAAGAGCAGAGGGAAAATGAGATACAACCAAGATCATAAGAACTTACATGAGGCTTCAGTTCTGCAGCAGTTTAAACATCCTGCATAAGTTCTCTTTCAAGCAAAGGAGCAGGTATGTTTTTCTAGGATAGTCTTTGATCACTAGAGAATGGACTACCTTCAGTAGACTTATATAGTTAACTTTCCTTAGCAGCATGTGGGCTCTCATGGCATTTGTTTAATGGCAATGTAGTGAGTTTCTTCTTCCTGACTCCAACATCCCAATGAATGATGAATGAGTAGAATGCAAATCATGGACCACTAGCAATTTTCCAAAGTAGTATGAGACAAAATTTGAAGTTTGTGATTGATAATATGGATTTTGGAGTTGGCTTCACATTTGGGTGAGCAAATGTGAAGGTTCTGGGATCAGATAATTTCTGCCCATTTGAATACTCTTTCTGGGGCAGAATGACTATGAGAAACTGGACCACAGTCAGTAAAATACAGGTTTTGTTACACTAAATTGGGAGTTAAATAAAAAGATAGTATGACTGACGTAAGAAAGCTGATCCCTGATCCTGGTTATGTGCAAGCAGTCCCAAAATGTTATTTTTTGCTAGAAGAGTTTGTTCTGTCTCTGCTTTTATACCTGGCAGAGAGGCAGTAACTCCAAGGCACAAATCAAAAACTCCCACACGCAGCCCTTGATTGCTTCTTTTTCAACTCACCATGCAATTGCCATATGTGAATCTAGCAAGTGACACTTCCCAATGTAAAGTCCTATCACTTTCCTAAGAGTACAAGCTGAAATAGTCTGCATGATCGCGTAAATGAAATCAATACTAATCCCAGAATGTGAAGAGGGATGGACTTCTGATAGGACTTCTTGTCCTATTTGGATGTTGCAAAAACCTGGATTGCTGAGTGCATGTGAAATAAAACCTACTGAATGAATGACATATTGATGTCCTGCTCTGGCGGTCAGGTTGTCCTCATCCTTTTCTGTTTTCATTCTTTGCCTGTTCTGCTACTGACAAAGTCAAAGCATAGATCAGGACAGAGCAGCAGATAATCCTATCTGATCCTTCCTTGAGTGCATCTTTTCCAGTATTTTGAGACCAGTCACTCACAGATCCTTTGTGCAACGCAGCAATATGAATACAGCATATAGAGGCTGTTTGCTGAGAGTAGAGGAAAAAAAAGTGAGGCAGTTTGGGAAATGTCTGTCTTCATCTCCTCCACATTGAAACAACAGCCCTTCCTCAGAAAAGATCCAGAGCCAGCATGCACTGGCACTGCAGGGGTGAGTAAGATGGATTTGGGTCTGGATCTCCAAAGCACCAACAGGTAAATTACAAAGAATCTTTATTACTGGTGATTTAGGAGGCATAGAGAGACACAACTTGATTTGTGGATCCCAAGTGAAGTTTTCAAGGCTGACAATTAATAATACGAAATCGACTTGTAAACTGAATGAATCTGACACAGGGTCATGGAGAGAAAATTAAATTTGGAAGCACTAGTGCCATTTTTCTAGTCACTTGTGAGAAGAGTGTGGAACTGCTTGCAGTTACCTTTCTATTTCTCTCCTGTTGCATTTTTCTCCTGCCCTCCTGCCCCAAAATCAGCGCTTTCTTTGGAAATTTAAGTATTTAACATCTCAATCTTGTAATTTGAAGAAACAAGACAGTTGGGTGACATTTTACAAGATGAAAACCATTGAGTCAGCCTCTCATAACTACACAGCTGTTAAAATCCCCATATGACTAATCTCTAATTCCCAGCAGTCTACTGCAAATTAAATCATATATTGAACTGTGCTACTTCAATATACCAAATAAAGCTCCCACACGACTTCCAGTTTGGCTCAGTGCTTTGGTTAGCCTAATACCATGGTGATCTTTATACAGATCAAAGAATGTATTAAGCAAAACTCTCCCATAAACATTTGTGGGAGATGAAATTAAGATAAACTGTCCATGAAACCTCCTTAAAAATGCAGGGTGTCTGGCCTCCTGTGAATTAGTATTTAGGAAGATTAAGCCACAATGATACTTCTGAAAGTGTATGTATCCTTAGTACTTCACAACTTGAGGACTATTCTGGGGAAAAGACTCCTTTGCCTGTGATGATTTTCCATCCCATCGTTTCAAATGTACATGCAAAAGGTAGTTTAGGAAGCAGCTAGCTTGGTTTGCTCTCCCAATATTCTCCCAGGCCCAGGAGATCTCATTTGCTGATTTCTTTCCTAGTAGTTGCTGTGGTATTAGGGCATGTATGGCATTTATAGTTTCTCACAGCTTCTCCATTGGCTTTTCTGAGCATTGGGACCACTTCTGAGTTGGAGGCAAATGAAAAGATGGCAAGAATCAAACCTGTGCATTTGAAAAAAAAAGAAAAAAAAAGATGGGACATGGTCCCTGCCTATTCTTAATGACTTCCTACCCAGAGCTGTGTAAGAAGCTGCTTTTGGGCTTCCTGGGGATTGTAAATCATTGAAGTACAGCTCTTTGGCACAGCATGGGAGTTTTCTTCTGAGTGAGAGAGCAAAGCACATATTTTATGCCTGCTTTTGGAGAGACCGGCTGTACACTGGTAAGAGTTGTGGCAGAGCTGGGATCCCCCAGGCCACCAGATGCAGAGACGTTTGAGGATGGATACAGGCTCCGACAAGGAGGTTGAGGATGAGGTCCTGGTGGGTGGAGGAGGTTGGCAGATGGAATAGTAGAAGACTACTAATTAAGATTAAGGTTTTGCTCTGTTTGGCTTGCTGGATCAGGAAGGCTTATTTCCTTTACACACCTTTCAAAGAAGGGCAGTGGTACAATGACAATATATTTTGGCTGTGTAATATATACTCTACTATCAAAAATATCTCTATCTCTACTATCAAAAATAGATTATGACTTCACTAGCAGATGTGTTTCACTTTAAACTGCAATTTCAACAACTAGTGAAAAAAACAGCCCTCAAGTGTAACCAATTACTACACTGAAGAAGCTTCCAGCATGCAGTCAGAGCCACACTGGATGATAAGACATTAGACCTTGCATATTTCTCTTCCCTGTGACTGTGACTTGGAAGAGGATGACCTGTGCCACTGTGGATTTTCATTGTATTTTTATTGAGAAATACAGAAAAGGAGTTCTGCAAAAGTGTTGTGTGATGTACAGCCTCAGATGATGATTGTCAGTGATTCATTCCCATTGCCAATTGGGAAATGCAAATAAAATGTTTTTCTCCTCAGAAAATGCTCTGAACTGCTTGAATGGGAGGGGACAGGCCGAGGCTGCCTGCTGGAGAGCATCCAGGTCAGATCAGAGCTCTCCTCTGTCCATGTTGCCCTGAGCAGAATCTGCTTTTGCACTTCTTGACTCTTGGTACAAATTCATGGTGCCTGCTCACCAGATGGTGACATGAGGTGGTGGCTTGTGCCGAAGGGGGAGACCCTGCATAAAATTAATCGACACAAACTTGGCATCTTTCAGCAGAGAAGCTAAAAAGGCAGAGGCTCAGTGTCCTTCTCCCCCCACACTGTGGTCCCTTTGTGTCTGACTGGCAAGGGGTGGGGGGGAGGACATATGGCACTGCCCACTGTGCCACAGCTGCTCTGAGCCACAGCAACGTGCTGCTTCAGGATAGTCTCTCCAGCAGCTGTCATAGTCCCTGCTTGGATGCAGATTTTAAAAAGAAGCTGCAAAACGTCAGAGGTTTTTATCTCTGTGACCTTCCCCTGCTGTGCAGGCCTGAGTCAATGTGCAGCACAGAAAGTCAGGTAAGATGATGGAAGTAAGCACATGGGGACACACACACACACACATGCATAAGAAGTTTGCTGGGTTGAATTGCAAAAGGGGATGTATTTTTAGGATATATGTTTATTTCTGATGGCTGTGCCCATGCCTGCACGAAGTAGGCTTTCACCACCTTCTGACAGATGAGACCTCTGATTTATCCAGGGTAGCAGCAGGGTTTTCATTCACTCCACTATTTTGGGCTTCTATTTTAGTATTTTTGTCTTAGCACCCCACCTGGCTGTAGTGCACAGCTGGAACTCCAGTCTCTTGTGAGCTGTTTTGCCACCACTGCTTCACAGATGAACAATGGAGGCAACAGGACTGCAGCCTGGATGGCATTGGACCTAGAGAATAGCACCTCTTATTTGAAGACTAAAGTGGCATAAGTGGCTTGATTCTATTCCTCTGTGTCTTTTCAGGCTTTTACTTTGTTTCTGTTGCTCACTTGTTCTTCTGAGACCATTTATGCTCTCAGTGAAAACCAAACTTCATCTTTTTTCTTGGAAGTAAATATAGTCCAGTATTTTTAATTAGATGAGGAATGGAAAAAGAAAACTCTTTTGTTATGCAAAACAAGTTTTGGTGTCCCCTGCCCTCTGAGGTTTTAACAGCTAAAATGGCTTAGAGCAGGGATAAATTATTTGCAGTGATTACATTTTTAGAAGAATAGCACCCTGAGTTACAAAATCTGCAATCAAGTTTTGTGTGGTAGCCTTTTACTAACTGTGCATCTAGTACATTTGGTGGGACATCAAGGTGTAGGTCTTTGTGCCTATTCCTAGACTTAAAGAAGACAATCAAAGTTCTGTCCCTCACTTACAGGCTTCTGGCTATTACTTTTGATTTCAATGCAAAGTGTGTTGTTTATTCATACTATAGCTGCAAATGCCCTTGCACCTCCTGCAAGGAGTTGTGGCTCTGCATTTACCAGCTGCTTTTCCCAGGGGCAGGCACCTCTTGCCCCACTGTTGCTTCTTGTCCCTCCAAAGGCAGTCTTGATGCTTTGTACTAGGTTATCTAATAAGAAGGCCATATATCTGTTGGAATGAGTCCAGAGGAGGGCCATGAAGGTGATCTGAAGGTTTGAGTACCTCTGTGAGGACATGCAAAGAGAGTTAGGGTTGTACAGAAGAAAAAAACTCTAGGGAAGCCTTATTGTGACCTTACAGTATTTAAAAGAGGCCTACAGAAAAGGTGAGGAGGGCTCTTTATCATTGACTAGAGTGGTAGAACTAGGGATAATTGTTTTAAACTGAAAGAGGGTAGATTTGGATTAGATATTAGGAAGAAATTCTTTACTGTGAGGGTGGTGAGACAGCTCAGAAAACCTGTAGATTCTCCTTTCAGGGAAGTGCTCAAGGCTGGGTTGGATTGGACTTTGAGTAACCTGGTCTAGTAGTATCCCTGCTCATGGCAGAGGGGTTGGAAATAGATCTTTATGATTCTTTCCAGATCCAACCATTTTATGGTTCTAAGGTCTACAAGGCTTATGAAGTTAACAAATAAATAAACAATGAATAAATAAAGCTGTCAAGCTTCCGGGATTTATTTTTGAAATATAGTCACTATAAACTTCTAGACCCATGTTATTTCCTCAGGCTTTAATGGATTGGCTTTTAACAAGTAAAATTCTTGTTGATGTTGATGGCTACAAAGAAAAATCTGAGAATCAGAACTATTCGATGACAAAAATCTAAAGACAGCTAAATCTCCACAGAGTTTGTAATTGTTTAAAGAACTGCTCTATTTCCAAAGCAGTCTGATGAGGAACTGAGTCATTAATTTTGAATGCTAATGGCTAGCGAGTGCTGGTGAGAAGGCTGGGTATGCACTTGAATGAATCAGACAGGGCTGAGTTTGATACTAATCAGAAGATCCAGAAATGTTAAGGAAAGCTGCTGCACATTTGGCTTTTATTGTAGGAAATGCTGCCATTATGCTATTAAGAAGATTTTCAGATAATGAGGTGTGTGGGACTTTTTCATGACATCAAGTCATGATTACTATATGTAATATAGTAATAGATTACTGTATGTGAGAGTAGAGAAAGATGGACCAGGAAGTTGTTCCCTGCTCATCTACATTTCCTGTGCCAGCTAAAATGTAGGTAAGAGATCCCTATTTGTTCTTTCCTGTGACTCTATCCAGGCGAAGGCTTATGCCTAAAAAGCTCTTAGGTTCTGGAATTTCTGAGCGTCGCTTTTTAAAATTCTTTTTACAGTTTGCATGTGCTTTCACCTGATTCTTTGCAAGCCCATGGGGCCTTAAAGGCATGCAAAACAAACCTCCTTTGTGTTTTTCACCATTTTTTCTTCAAAATAACAATAGAAAATACCACAAGGAAATCCCATCCTTTGAAGTCTTTGCTTCAACCCATTTGCTGTTCCCTGGTATGCTCAGTGAGGAACTACTGTGAAGCATCTGATCACATCAAAGTGTGTTTCCCAGTAACATTCATGCAAAGGATCCTCAGCAGAGATAAGTGAGGCTGACTTTCTGTATGAAGATTAATGGTGTGGAAAAGCAGCTGCTTTGCACTAAAAGAATTTTCCCCATGTTTTCCCACATGTCTTTGAAATGTAGCAAGTCATAATTTTGAACATATAGAGAGCCAACAGATAATATAATTGAGATGTTGGAGGTAATTCCTATTAAAAGCAGTAATCTCTCTGAGTTTCAATGGGATACTCAGTTTCCATAAAGCAGTTTACCACAAAATTTAGGGTAGTATGAATGTAATATGAAGAATATATTCCTTGGATTGATAGGCTTAGTCCAGACAGTAGGATAAAAGTAGTATTAGGGCCTCAGTTGAGGGCCTCGAAAATTTTCCAGTATACAAAGATTGGGTCAAGCCCTGGGCAGAGGAATGAAAAGCCTGGAGAGGGATCTGTGGAAAATCCAGCAGAACAAAAGCAAGAAAAGAAGGCTTTTTGAAGATCATGTACTTGTAAGGAGTGCTGGGGGTTAGATAGATGTTATCCCCCACTTAGGTTCTAGGCAGAAGACTGAGCATGCAGTACTTTTTGCAATATGCTCTTCTCCTCAAGAATGGGTCTTGGCAGAGACGCCATGTGCACAGAATTGTTTTAAAAGTAGGTTTGATTATTTCTCAATATGATAGCAAAGCAGTAGATGTGCTAGTAGGAAAAGAAACAGTAAAATGAATGCAAATGGAAGCTGATTTCAGTGGATGTTCCCATTCTGCTGCTGCATCTGCTGCTGGAAGAGAGGTGGCTGAGAGATAACATAGGAAGAGAGGCAGTCTGTCAGCTACCTTTCTTCATTAACTTAGGCTGCAATAAAACACAGCTTTTAAAAATAAAGTTCAAGTAGCCAGAGCCTCTCTGTGGAAATTAATTTCCTCTGAAAGCTAGTTTCACATAACGCATCACTTACTTCACTGAGCATTATTCAACCCTGTCACTGGTGACAGAAGTGCTTGACAGAGCCGCTAGAAACTGGGTCATGTGGTGGATAAAACATGGCCCTCTTTCCCAGGCTGCTTTTAGTGTGGACCTCCTGAGATCACAGTAAATAATAAATACCTGAAGGACGTGGTGGGCTCTTTATGCAGTGCTACAGAGCTCATCTTTGGTCCATGAGAGGAGGAGAACATGTAATTATAATAACCAGTATTAACTGGTAGTCTCATGTCCCAGTCAATTCCTGTTGTTGCTGGGTGATTTTTGAGGGCCCTCAGAGCTTTCTTTGTGTGTCATTGTCTTGATTACTATTGAATTTTGGCATTTAAAAGGAAAATTCATTCTTATGTTTAAAAAATTAGGCAGTGTAACTCTTTGCCACATCCCTTTGATTTCTTGTTTACAAGTTATTCAGCACTCCCAAAGACTTTGTTCTTCAGGGTACAGGATGGCAGGACTAGGAGTAATGGATGTAAATTGGAAGAAGGTAGATTTAGGCTGGATATAAGAAAGAAGTTCTTTACTGTGAAGGTGGTGAGACACTGGAACTGGTTGCCCAGAGAGGCTGTGGATGTTCCCTCCCTGGAGGGGTTTAAGGTCAGGCTGGACAAGACACTGAGCAACCTGATCTAGTGGAGGTGTCCCTGCCTATGGCAGGGGGGGTGGGACTAGATGGTCTTTAAGGTCCCTTCCAACCCAAACCATTCTATGATTCTATGAAACCTGTGAAGCAGGCATGCAGAGATAAAATGTTGCTTGCCCATCTCTATTTCTGAGCTGTTACTGTGCTGATGTTATCCTAAATGCAGGTTATGCAGTGTATGCTGTTGGGTGGTGCAGTTTCTACCCTCACAGGTTTGCTTCCAAGTTTGGGGATGGCTTAAGGGGACTCCATTGTTGTGAAGCTGTTGTTCATCAATGCCCAACCAGTCACAGTTACTATTTTGTGGGCACCACTCCTGGATAAGCACCCAGCTCTGTCTGGTTACCTGGGAATATTTTTGTCTGTGAGAACAGCCATTACTGCCAGAAGAGCAATTTTGTGTCATCCCCATAGGAAAAGGCTATGGGCCACTTGGAAGTTAATGTCTTTAGGAAACCTTTATTAAAAGTGCAAAGCAGTGCTGTTACAGGCTTTTTAAAAGTCATGTCCTTTACTTGAAAAGGAACCTGTGAAGAAATAAAAAAAAAAGAATTAGATTTGTGATCTATTTTTATGGTGTATAATGATCTAATGGTTTCTCTTCCTTCCTCTTCTCCCCTTCCCTTTTTCTTTTTCTATACCTCCCTAGAAAGGTTAGGAATTTTCCCAGGTATTGTTTAACAGCTTGCTATCCAGCCTGTAAATGCTAGATTTCAGTGCTTCCTCTCACCAGAAGAACCAAAGCACCGAATCATTAACAAGGCTATCCTTTATGCCATATGTTTGTTTGTGAAAATGATAAGCAAATTAAAAAAAAAAAAAAGATACTAAAATATCCTCTCTACTAAAATACTCATCCTGAAATTTTCTTCCATAAAAATGCATGTTTGGACAACCCTATCCACACACATTTTTTTCTCTATTTTTTCTGACAGACCATACTCCAAAAAACTGTTACCCTCCCTTCCTCACCACTCTACTTGGCTTGCATGCCTTTACAGTGATGGAAGACAAAATGTGCATGATCCCGAAGGTGAAATTGCCTGTTATGGCTGAGTCTTACAAACAACTTACATCTGCTGAGGAAATAGAGATCCTCTTACCCTTTGTCCTCCCTAACCCTGCTCTTCCTCCCAGCTGTACAGTCTTGTGCTGACTCTGCAGCTTATAAAAGTTTTTACTGAACTAGTTTTGGCCCTATCCTGGCAGAAAACACAATTGCTTTTTCTGACGTAATTCACTTTTGATTACTGGGTTGCATCAGTTCCCAGAGGCTCTCAGTGAATACCACAGCTGGTGGAAGGTAAGCAAGAGAACATGTCTGAGAGTGATGTAGGTGGTGTAGGACTTCCATATTTCTACAGTGGCAGAGAAATTCTGGATGAATTCAGCCATCTTGAGCTGCTTCTCCTCTGAGACAGAGTGCCTCAGTCACCATGTATGTAATCTCTACCTGTCCCAGGAAGGAGAGATAGATATTTTCACATAGAAATACTGTCCTGAACATTCATGTGAGAAGAATGGCCAAAATTAAGCAGTATGAGGGCCACTCTTAAAGCAACTGTTTTCTATTAGTAGTGTATCTCCTTGGTGTGGATGAGACTTATTCCTTCAGGACGTTTCTTGGGGTGGGCAAGACTTGGATTTCATCCTTCCAGAGGTTTTTTTGACAGTGATTTTTTCTTGGCTAGCCTTGAGGTGATGCTAGTGACCTGAAGAAGGGAGATGCCCATATTGGAAGTGGAAAATTGTATTAGCAAATTTCAAAGGACTGCACACATATGAAAGATAATGCTATTAATCTTACCATGTTGTCAGCATTTCACCCCCATTGCTTTGCAGTTACATCCAGGTGTTTCTCAGTTCCCTCCATACAGGTGAGGGAGAGAGAGGAAATCCCTCCTGGGCAACAACACTTTTGTCAGGCTTCTAGCCCAGTTGGTGCTACATAAGAGAAAAATGCAGGAAGGGCTTTAATAGCAAAATTGAGAGCCTCAGCAGCATGTATGTTATGTTGGTAGTGGAAACTGTTGCCTTTAATCAGTTATCTTCTTCCATTAGATGGCTGTTTAAATTTTTAAGTGGTGCTGAAGCTTATAAGAGCTTTTACTGTGTGGGTTCTGATTTTCATGTGGGTTTTGAATATGTGGGAGAAGCTGGTGCATTAAGGAACTGCTCATGAATCTCATCCATTTCCAGCCTTCCCCCGGGAACTATTGATGGTCATTTCATCTTTCTTATGTGAATTTCAAACTATCAAAAAAACAAAAAAAGGAAATTATTTTCTGGTTACTTCTGGGATATCTTAAAAAGAAATTCAATGGCTAAAAAGGAGAAGTAGAATTATAAATTCCAAAGAGCTTAAATTCAACTAAACTTGCAGTCAAGATCCTCAAAATTTATTTTGACACTGGTTCCAAACAAAATTTAAGTCCTGAAAAAGAAAAAAAAATTAGAAATGAATGAGAATTTTTCTTTGGTAATTTGGGTTAAGAGTGTTTAAATAGTTGTGCTAATACACAGTATATCCAGAGATATGACTGGCTTCCAGATGGGAGGTGGGGAATGGTATTTGTGAATTATGAGTCTACTGAAAGGTCACTTTTTTTTCTATCACACAGACTTCCAACCAGTCAGTGCGTCTCATGCGATTTTTCTTCTAATCAGAATGCTGGATATTCCAAAATCTCTTTGCCATAATGTTTTGCAGCTAAAGTAATTTCTAGTTTGCTTCAGAACTTGTTACAGGTGTGGAGAGAAGCTTAGTCACATAGAGAAAATGCTTCTTACTTTGAAGATCACATTTAAAGGGCTGATGGAGAAATGCCCTGAGATTAAAGATATTTTCAGGTTCAGAGAACAAAGGGGGGAAGCACACAGACCCAAGAAAGAACAGCAAGTAACTTATCTATTGGAGAAATTGCCTTGATGTAAGTGAAATTATTTCCCTAGAGATGATTTGGTCTTAGGAGTCAAATTGTCCCTAAACACAAAGCCAAATGAAGAGCAGCAAATTGATTTTGCTTCTAGTGTCTTTCCTCTGTTTTTTCCCTAATTAAAAAGTGAAGAAGGATGTGATATATACAGCTATTTTTTTTCCTTTACTGTTGTACTCTGCCCTGAAGAACCTCTTCAGTACATCCATTTTATTGGAGGGGGTGAATTGAACGCCCCTAGGTTAAATTTTCAGAGCTGGGCACCTACATTAAGTTTAATTGGAAAAGCAATGGTTTTACAGATAGTGAACATCTGTATACTGTGCCTGTCATTAGGGAAAGTTGCAAGTCCAGCATCTATGAGAAAAGGACTGTATACACAGATGTGAAGTGTAAGCACTCAAATCTGGGTTTTGGGACTGAGTGACCCAGTCAAACACACACCAAAGCTCACAGTAGGAAGAAAAATGAAAATGAATAAAAATTAACTAAAATAAGGCATTCAAGTCTCTCCATTCTTGAAAAAGTTTTATGTCTGTGTCTTTTGTTTTCATCTGTTTCCTCCCCCAGAACATACAACATAGAGACTACATGTTTCTTCCTGCTTTTTGATCTTGCACAACCTTCCTTCACTGCTCGTGGGCACCCAAAGAACTTTGCACAATTCTTCCCTTTCTTGCTTCTCATTTTTCCATATCTGACTCTAGGATTTCTCTCTGTTGTTCATTTGTTAAACAAACACATTCTCCCCCAAGATATATTTTTTTTCCTTATATAATGGATGACAGGGGTGCACAAAACATATTCAAGAATTACTTGTGTGTTTGGAGACAAGACAAGCAAGGTGCTAGCTCAAGAGGAAAACTCAGGATTTGTGCTTAGGAATTCATAGAACCTGGTTTTTGTCTGACTCTTCAAAGATGTAACTCCTGTGATATGATTTGCAGCTCCCCTTGCGCCCGTGAGAGTAAAGGTCACTTTGGCTCACTTGATCTCCCTAGAAATGTTAAAAAAAGATAAGGAAGAAAGAAGTACAGGGAAATACACTCATGGAACTGCTGAGGTGATGTAACCACGTCTCTTTTAATGTGTAGCCTTTATTTTTCCTTCTATCTCATCAATTTGAAACAAGCTAATCCTATGAAGGCTTAAAGACATAATGTCTGAAGCTGCATTTCTGTGTTCTGAGCTTTTCTCATGGGTCAGCATTTCAGCTGTAATGAGCTTTGAGGTTTAATGGAAGCAGAGGTGGCAACTGTTTACACATGAAATGGTAGAAGGCAGTGTCTTTTCCTTGGTGAAGGAGTGTTATTCTTTCTTTCCCTCACAGCAAAATCCCTTCAGTCAATTTCATGGCCCTTGAGAAATGGGTTGGTACATGGGAAAGTGTAGGTTTGATTTGGGGTCACTGCGATCTGCAGAGGGGCTGGCACAGCTAGTGCTCAGGCTGGGGTCTCCTGTCACCCTTGCTGTCAAAAAGTGTGGTGTGTGACTTCATTGGGAACATGAAGTATCCTTGAGGCAATGAATGAGTTTTACAGAAAATTAGTAAACTATTAGAGATGTGAAGAGCATCATGCAGTAAAGAGCATCATGCAGTGTCCTGCTCTGGGAGAGAGCAGAAGAAACTCATACTGGTGGAAGAACCAGGAACGCTGCTTCCCTGTGGGGAGAAAAGAGAGTTAGAACAGCGTTGGCCAGACAGGCAATGGCACCTGTGTTTTCTGTATGTGTGAAGTGATTTGCTGCAGGACTGATTGACTTTATTTTGGTCAGTCATTCTTCCTGTGCCATTAGAACTGGGAACCTTCATGTTGGGAAGCCTTCCTGTTACTACATTATGAGTTTCATGGTGTTGGCCTAGGTCTGGCATACCTAACAAAACAAATGTAAAACCTGTGAGTTGGAAGACCTGGAGCATTTTGGCAGCCCTGCCATACTGTGCATCTGATTTCTGCCCCAGAAGTTGCTCAGTTGATCTTTGCTTTGTCTGGGCTAGATGTCTTGGCAGGGTGCATGGAGCAGTCTAGACTCCCTAGGCTTACATCAGAGTGGTGACCAAGATTGACAGCCTGCTGCCAAAGCTAGTGCATCTGGACAGTTGTCCCCCTCTGAGTTGTTTTCAGGCCCAGCAAACCACCAATTTGCTGATTGTTTCCTAATGTAATGACTAAACACCTTAGGCTCTGTCCAAATCATACTGAAGTCAATAGGATTCCTTTGAGTCTGAGGAGCTGGACTCAGCCTTTTTGTAGACACATACTATGAAAACCCAAAGAGCTAACTTCAGGCTGCATCTCTGTTGTACTCTAATATTTATTTCCTAATATTTCATTCAGTGTGCCTCTTCCTTCAGTCATCATAATTTGGTCCCTTTGCAATCCAATACTGATTTACTAATTTCGTACTGTGACTAATAGAATCATAGAATGGTTTGGGTTGGAAGGGACCTTAAAGATCATCTAGCTCCAACCCCTCTGCCATAGGCAGGGACACCTCCCACTAGATCAGGTTGCTCAGTGTCTTCTCAGCCTGGCCTTGAACACCTCCAGAGAGGGGCCATCCACATAGTTCAAAGAAGTTTGAAGTTCAGAGAAGGCAGTCTGGACCTTAATCTGCCCTCTGTACCATGCTCCAGGTTTGGGTTGGGTTTACTCTGGATTTAGAATGAACAATTCTCCATAATGAGAGGAGTTTGGTACCTCCATATGGCTCCATATGGCTAGATGTTCACAAAGGCAAGTTGTCTTGCTGCGAGTGCATATCACAGACCCTGTATCACAGGCTCCATAACTGCTCTAAGTGAGAAGAAGGTTTCCCTCTTTGTTTGTGGCCATTGTAGGAGCAGCTTGAAAAAGGTGACAGGGAGTTCTGCCTGTGATGATGTACCTACTAGTCTGCTGTGGAAAGGACTGGCTCCTGAAACTGACTTTTAAAGGTCTAACTTGCTCTGATCTCACCTTCCTTCTTATTTGCAAGCACAGTTTGACATTTGGATAATTAAGCACATAATTTATGGCTGAAAAGGAAGTACAGTTTTTTTTTTTTTTTTTTTTTTTTTTTTTTTTTTCTTCTGGGATCTGAACCAAGATGTAGATAAGACATGCTAATAGGAGTTCTTATATATTTTCCCTGATTTCAGTAAGCTCACCCTGAATAAGGCTGTTAATCTTGCATCAATAATTCTTGGCTCTCAGAGATGGCAGATACGGACTTTTCTACTGGATTGAATAGGCATTGTAGTCCAAGTACTTCAGGGTAGTCTCAAAAGGGTCCCTGATACCCTTCCTTCCACATTAAGGTAATGCTTGAATTAAATATTTATATGCATGGAAATATTTTCTTTGTGGTTGACACTGTGGTTACACTACAGCAAGATAAACCCTGAAGTTCTTGTGAAACTACTTGTCTATCTAACTCACACAGTATCCACTGGGGTGAATAGTAAGCATGATCTGAATCTGAAATGACTTGACAGGCCTTACTTTATCAGTCACAGCATGAGCACACAACTGGGATGCTGAGGGGGTCATTTGAACATGCAACCAAGCACCTCTGTCATCATGAGAAGCAGGAGAGAGTTTTCTACCTGTAGAAGGCCACCTTTTGCTGTGTTTCTTAAGTTCCAATGATGTTTTCTCCAAGTTCAAAATCTATGTACATGCAAAGAAAAAGTCAGTCACTGGTGAGGCTTTATGGAGGCAGAGAAAACTTTCATGAAGCTGCCTTGTACACAGTTTGCTTTCAGCAGCAGTGGCTCGGTGAGTACTTACTCCTTTGTGCTGGTGCAATGGTCAGTAACTACTCTGTGACATTTGGCTTCAATATGGGCAATACTTGTATTTCTGAGCCCCCTGGGTCGGTGCAAGGGCCTGGCAGCTGTTGGCATGCTGGATGTAGCATGTTGAAGAAGTAGATGTCTACATTTCACTTGTCCAGAAAAAGCTTCCTTGCTTACAGCTTTTCTAGTGACACCCCTTCATATTAGTTTAAATTACAGTTGTACTGCTTGCCCATTGTAAAGATGATGCCTAAGTCTCTGTTGGTGAAGGAGGGGTTGAGTGACCAGAGTTTGGTCCTAAACTGGACCTCTAGATCCAAACCCCATGAAACTTTGGAAGAAGCTGAGTCCCCTGTTGAGGTCTAGGGCATTTGGTTGTGGTTAATGATGCAGTTCTAATGCTGGGCTTCAGGACAGATGCACAAACCCAGTTGTGCTGTCAAATTTTGTTTTTAACTGCCCAACCAGCTAATGCCTAATGCAGAGGCCTCTCAGACCAGCTCTAAAACGTACTGCAGTTTGCTTATGAAAGGGAACTTGGAACTAATTCTTGTGTCAGTGATGGTCTCTTGAACTTGTAATGCCAGAGCTTGCTTGGGTGTGACCTTGTGCTTTTTTAGAGACACATTTTCCAAACTTCATGTCTGTTGCGCAAAAGTTATAAATGTACTTGAACACTCAGATAGTTCACTCTGTGCCCATGTCTCAAAAACATGTTTTGGTCACCACTTCAAAAATGCACTAGCTGTGTTTATCCTGAGACCCTGCAAATTTCCCTTGAGAATATCTAGGAAGATTTCTTGATTTATTTAAGGCCGTATAAATATTTTCTGTTTCCACCCTAGGATTGTTTCAAGTGAAGGAAAGATGTACCGGTTTAGGAGGATGGGGTGTTCTCTGCAACTTTAGGGGTGGAAAAAGTTCCTTTCATAAGTGATTCTTTTGTAAGGACTTTAAAGTCTCCTCTTTCTTGACCTGTCAGTGCTTAAGGATTAAAATGTAAAGAGTGATGAGAATGAACCTTCTTGGCAGTATCCATTAAAGCTACACATGCCTGTCTTTGCCACTCTGTGCTTTTCTTTCTGTGTCATGAGTCTTTACTAACCTGCTGAATAAAGACAACCAGGCTAAACAAAAATCAGGCTAGAGGTCTTAATAGGGGCATTTGAGGGATTGAGCTGTTAGAGTGGGTCCAGAGGAGGGCCATGAAGATGATCAGAGGGCTGGAATACCTCCCTTATGAGAACAGGCTGAAGGAGTTGGGGTTTTTCAGCCTGGAGAAGAGAAGAGTCAGGGGGGACTTCATAGTAGCTTCTCAATACCTGAAGAGGGCCTACAGAAAGGCTCAGGTAGGACTATGTAAAAGGGTATGTGATGGCAGGACTAGGAGTAATGGATGCAAATTGGAAGTGGGTGGATTTAGGCTGGATAGAAGAAAGAAGCCCTTTACTGTGAGGGTGGTGGATTTGGTTTGTTGTTCATTTTTTAGGGGTTTTTTTTTCACTTCTTGGATTTCTCATCACCTGAAATACATATGAACACCTCAGTGGTACTAAATGTTTTTTAGCCTCTAGAACTGAAAACACTCTCTGTAATTGATGGTTTGTTTTAAGACCATAGGAAACTTCTTGTCACTATCCATTAATGAGCACTTTGCTAGCTATTTGCCATCTTAAGAAAAATAGATGATGAAGCAGAAAACTCCACCATCCGGTCTGCTATTTTGTCTCTCTGTCAAACTAATACTTCTCCAGTGCTCTGTGCAAAACACCATTTTCATTATCGGTGCTCACTGCTTTTTCCCAGGCTCATTAAAACCTGCCAGAAAGAAAAAATGAACTAAGTCCACAGTAAACTCATCTGTTTCAGGAGCTGGAAGACTGTTGCCTCTCCCAGTATGGAGGCCAGGATCATGGCCAGATTGAGTTCTGACCCTGTTTCGTGTGAGATGGGGGAATAACTACCTAGGGACATCATCTGTGGTGCAGGATGTACTACTGTTCATCCTAGCTCATGTGGGGAAAGGTGGTGAAGAAGACAGAGGCAGACAGAGGCAGAGACACTGACCCATGTTTACAATCTGAGTGTGTGGGCAGCACGGCAGCCATCTCATCTCTGCCCATTGGGTACATCTGGCTGCAACAGCAATGTAAATTATTTAACAGTGAAATTTACTGGCTCCTTTTTCACTGTGATGTCTTAGATTGTATTTAGTCACATTCACTAGAATAATTGCCCTGAACTCGTGTGCTAATGGCATATTAATGTGTAAAAGCAGAGCTGACATCTTCAGGTCACTGATTAAAAGAGAAACCCTCCCTTCTCCTCTGAAAAAAAAAGTGCAAAAGATGATTTTTCTCTCTCTTTTTTATTCAAATCCTATTTTTTTGGGCAAGTTTTCAAAGGCGCAATGGAATGTTTCTCTACAGGTTGAATTGGCATCTGTTTGAATTCAAGGCTTTTTTGGCTGCAAAAGCTCATTGTTTTGCTCATTTTCACAGCAATCAAACCAGTGTGTCAGGATTGATATGCATACTCCACATAGAGCAAGATATAGCAATTACGTTGTGAGGGGGGGAAATGGAGCTACTGCTTGCAGATAATCTATTTCTTTTTGAAAGCTGGAAAATTTCCCTTTTTGTTTATTTGATGTTATGAGTAATTGATATTTTCCTGTTTTCCACAGCCATTTTGTAACATGCAAATAGTGATTTATCTTTATGAGGCATAAATCCTTCCTGCACGCTTCCCACTCTGTGAAGTGGGGTTGAGGGGAAATACAACTTTTTTTTGTGAAAACACTAGTGACTGAATTAAAGCGTGACTCAAGCGAGCACTGTTCTAAGCTGTAGTATCAATGTTGTCACAATTGTGTGTGGGCTTTAATGTTCCTGGATAGTACTTGCAGTTAGCCTGCAGATCCATGAGTCAAAGACAACTGTTAAAATCTCTCCAAACCTTAGGTGGGGCCCAAATGGCTTATTTCAAGGTGTTAATAGAGTCATTTGAAGACATAACAGAGAACTGATTGCAGAACAGGGCCAGCTGGGAGTACAGGTGATGCAGGCTGTTGCCTTGGGCAGCAGCAGCCTGCCAAGGGCACAACAAAATGGTCATCTCTTCATCACTCCTGCTGCTTCTGCCTGTGCCAAGGGAAATCAGGTTTGCTGCTGCTCCTGCTCCTGCCACCAAGGCAGGAATCAGGATGTGTGAGACTGGGGCTAGCTGCCTTCAGTGGATGCTGCTCCTACCTGGTGGTTTATCTTTTGGGAGCTGGCGTTGCCTAAGGTGAGATGTCTGGGGTCATGATTTATGGGGATACCTTTTTCTGGTGTGTTCATATAGATCTAATCCTTATCAACCATGTTGGTTTATTCAAATCCTGCAAGAATTATAGCCTGTGTGAGCATGGGTAGAGTTTATGCTATGTCTCTGCTACCAGCCAGTGGTGAAGCCCTGATGGAGGACATAACCCTTCTCATACTTTTCTGTCCTCAGAGTTGGAATTTGTATGAGTGCCTGGCATTGCCATGGATGGGATGTGGCAGAATGATTTGGAGCTCCTGCAGATCTGCAGTGGATGCAAGCTGGTTATATTTTCAGCACATGGAGGTATGGATGTTGTCAGAATGTTGACATAAGAAAGAAATTCTTTACAGTGAGGGTGGTGAAGCACTGGAATGGGTTGCCCAGAGAGGTTGTGGATGCCCCCTCTCTGGAGGTGTTCAAGACCAGGCTGGACAAGGCACTGAGCAGCCTGATCTAGTGGGAGCTGTCCTGGCAGGGGGGTTGGAACTCGATGATCTTTAAGGTCCCTTCCAACCCAAACTATTCTATGGTTCTATGATTTCAATGTAAAACAAAGTTTTTGTTATAGCACATAGAATTTACATCATATGAAGAAAACTTTTTTGAAAGTTCAGGCCCTGAAACACATGGATCTGAAGTTCTAAAGTCAGTATCACTTATGGCTAACAGGCTTTTTATAGCTTTGTCTCTCTTTGTCCATGCTGATAAATCTTGATAATGAAACTAAACCCATTATTTGACTCACCTTTACAAAAAGAAAGATCTGTGATTATTCACCATATTGTAACTGCACAGTAAACAAGGGTTAAGAGAAACTTCTATGTGGTGTGTGAATACAGAACCCTCTACACAGAGTAAGCATCATTTCAGAGTGGCTTTTTAAAGGACATGCACAGCTCTCACCACCTTGTTTCGTGGTTTTTTTCCCTTCACTAAGGACTTAACAGAACAATTCCAGCAGTGCGCTCAGAGGCTGAACTGAAGAGCTGAGCAGAACTGAGGAGAAAATAATTATGTTCCAGCTGGAAATGTGTCGTTCCAATAATCCTCATCCTGTGCCTACCTATATTCTTCAAGCAGTTGTATTAGAAACAGTAGCAGATACTACAATATTGATTGGCTTCAGGAACAGAATGGAAAGTATTTATTCAAGAGTTTGAAAGCCAGAAATCATTTTGCATTTGGCTGCAGGATAGATGGAACTACTTCTGAAAGGTGCAGCTGGGGGCTGTGTGATAGACTTGTAAGGAACATCCTAGGCAAGGCTTGCTCATGTGCTGATCATGCTAAGCATGTCCCTTTTTTTCCTGTGATCATAAAAGTATGTGTATGGGTGAATACATTGTCTGTTTTTGACCTAGATTCCTTCCATTGTTGTCATGACAGTCATCTGACATTGCCAGAGTGGTTTTGCTATCAGAAATTCAGATTACCAGAGACTGCCCAATATGGGGTTGTAAGTGAATTTCTTCTAGTAACTAGAAGACATAATGCTTCCTTCTTTGCTGTTCTAAAAGACAGCACATGTCTGTTTTTAGAGATATTTCTGTACAGTTGGAAATTATTTGGCTTTGTGGCTGACCAAATGGGTTATCATCAGTTAGCTGCACTGTGGCTGATGAATGCATAACTTCTTGTAATCTGTCCCAACTGCTAAGGAAAACACATTAGCCCTCTGTAAACTGCTCACTGACACTCTTTCGTGTAAGAATCCTCATGTGACACTTCACATATGAAGAGAAAAATCCAGGTCACTGGAGCTTTGCTGTTGACCGTGATGAGATTTCAGGTGTAATTGCTACAAGTTGGGTGCATTTAAGCTCCTAACGTAAGACTTGGTTTAGTTCTGACCTATAAAATTCAATTCCCTGCTTTTGTATATGACTGAAAGAGCCTCACAGGAAAAACCTAAGAGCCTCTGGAAAAAAATATAGATTTCTCTGTAGAATGAATAAAACTTTGCAGAAATGTTTCCTGGCTTTCCAGCTACACATTCAACACACAAGCAGTATCTTACGTTGAGAGTGTATGTGTTTATTGATACTTCAGTAATGAGTGAGGTAGTATAGTTTTAAACTACGCAAATTCCTTTTTACATAAAAAGCATCATGTTTGATCAGTTACTTTGCAAAATTTGGGATAATGCTATGCAAGGCTGAGTCACACTAACTTTTAAATGTGCAACTGTTCTATGACAGGAAGCAAGTATATGGATCAACGTGTCTCCTCTGAAAAAAGTCTGTGTAGTTCTGTTGGATGTACACAATGCCTTCAAACACTTTGGGGAGATGATGATTTAAATAACCAGTCCTGGGGTGAACTACATGACTGTAGGACCAAAGAAGGTTCAGTTCCTGATGGTAGTCTTTAGGTCAAAGCATCGCCTGAAATGAAAATTAATCAATTTTCAAACTATATATTCCTGGTGAAAATATTGCAATTTATTGCCTTATTGCAGAGAAAGGTAATTTCAGAAATTCTAAGGCACTGTTATCTAAGCACTGGTACTGCCACTGTGTTGCCTTATGGCAGCAGGACCAAACCACTGAAAGATGAATATTTAATGAAAAGATTGACGTATATCTACAGTGAATCATTTGCTACAGAAATGTGAATAAAAGAATATTTTTAATACACTGCCTAGGGCTATTTAAGTATACCATGTGTGAGTTATGTCCACAGGGGAGAGAAGCTAAGGTTAGAGTAACCCAGCCGTTAAATTTGGTAGCATATAAATAAATATATTTTCATCTGGTGGTAGAAGAAGGTGTCTGGATTAATCTTCACATAGGTATGTGTCTGTTTGTATGACTCTGCACTGAAAGATAAATGTTTAGATGTGTCTGATCTAAATTCAGCTGTCCAAACTTCTGATTTGTCCCCTCATCCCTTTCCCCTTAAAGCAAACATGAGTTTGCATTAAGACAGTCTTAAAGCTAAGTAGGTGATCACACTGTATTTTCTCACTTTGTACTTCTCACCTAAATCAGGATGGATGGTTCTTTTTCATTTCTTTTTATTCTCCTTTACGTTACTTCATACACATCTTCTGGAAACTGACACTGAATACAGGCTTTCCTTGAGGGCTGCAAATACTCTTAACATAGTTTCTAAGTTGTTCATGAGTGTGGGTGGATTTCTGCCTGCAGCTGGCATTCCATGAAGTGAAGTGGCATTAGTCTCATCTTGTATGTGGATCTCTGAGATGCAGATGTTAAAGCCATTACTGCCTGATGTGCCCGCTTATTTTGGATTCTGTATCTGGGATATGGGGGACTGGGGTACTCAGAATTTCATTCTCTTCCTGTATTTGCATTTAGAGCACAGCTCCCATTTCTCTTCATTGGGAGGTAGGAATTTTTAGTGTATTATCCATGCAACAAATGGCCCAAACTGGACACCTGGAAAATAAAACATGGGTGCATTTAGGATGCTGGCTTAGGAAGGGTCTTGAGGACTCTGTGGTGCAAGAAAGCTGTGCCCGAAGAAGAGTGAAGATCTTGTTTTCCAGTGTGGCACAGAATTGCCAGTATTATGAACCCACCTTTTCAGTGCAATTTGAAAGACAACTTGATCTCTTTCAGTCAAATCTACTGTAGGAGTTACAGCATGTCCCTATGTCAAGTATTTTGGCTGTTACCATGTGGTTGCTTTTTATTGTTATCCCCACTCTCAACTGCTCAGGTGGAGGATGAGAACCTCTAGGCCTGAAAAAGAGAAGTTCCTCTGCAAAACCTGAAACATTTCCATGTCTTCTCCATGGACCCTTGTCAGCCCCAGAAGTTCACATCTATGGGACTTGGCGTTTAAGCACTTTTTCTGTTATCCTCTGTTACACTCTCCTAATGAACTTGTTGGTGGGGATTTAGGGAAAGAAGAGGGGCTTTTCTTCTGTACAGTGAAGTCTCCAGCTCTTGTGTTGTGGATATGCAGGAAGGCAATCCTTGCTATGTCTCATTTGTTAAGCCACCATGTCTCCAGGTTTCTCATCAAAGGGAAGAGCCACATCTCCCAGCTTCTGCAACTGTGAATCCTACCAAACCAGAGTTCACTTAAGTATTCTTTCTTTTTGTCCAAAGCAGAATTTATTCTACACTATAAGTAAGGCTGGAAACTATGGGAAAATACTGTATAACTAGATAATGTTGAATTCTGGAGTATACAGTCCATGGGAATCAATTAGGCCTTGCACAGGCATTTCCTGACTTTTAGGGGCTAGAATTTGCAACTCTTTATTTCCTCATACTGAGGAGTATGGACTACATGCCTGGCCTTTCTAAAAGGAAGGTAACCATCCTCTGCAATCTGCCTGAAAATGGCGCTTTGGTTCAGATTTGTGCTCTCTGTTCTTATGTAATTTCTTAGGACTGTCTTGATTCTTGAACTTGAGCACCTTCCTTGACAAGTAGCCTCGCAAGTTCAAAGGAATGTGCTACAAAACAGCACTGCTATGGAGATCAGTGTCTGGCAAGACTGGCTGTTTTTAAATGCTGCAGAAAAATAGCAAGGAAATAAGAATATGTGAGACCAGAAGGCCATTTATCCTACTAGCAATTCTCATATGTGCTCACTCAAGCTTAGTGTGACAGACCCTGGGGACTCAGACTAATGGCAGAAACATTAAACTTTGGCATTGAGGGAATGGACTGTGTAAGTTGGCTGGAAGGATACCCAAGAGGTTTTATTATTTTTTGCCTATGATATTTATGATGAAGCAGCTTCAGTTTTCTTGGAGTATGTCTTATTTCATTTCCTTCGGAGACCTCTCTGTTATAAGAAGTGTTGACTTAAAGGAACTATGTGGAAATAAGTAAACAGTCCATTTCTCTGAAATCTTTCCATTGTGATTTTCCAAACATTGTAGGCATTTAAAAGTCTCACACTGGGCTGACAACAGAGTTGAAGTTCAGTTTGGTGTTTGGCTAATACAAACATATTCATGGGGTGAAAGAGGGTGAGAATAATTTGATACTGTACCAGCCAGGGCTCTTGGTGGAGAACAGAGACACCTGCCTTAAGTATGTTAGTTGAAGAGGTACTAGGACTTCAGAACATTCTAGCATGTGAGAAATTCCCTTAAGAATATCAACTAATCCTCCTATTTCATTAGAATAGAGAACCCTGATCTCCAGTATTGCAAATTAATATCCTTATCATTGGACCTAGATGAAAAAAGTCAGAGACACACCATCCCCTGCTGATTTGGTGCGAAGCACATGCGTGAAATTTTCTAATTTTCAGATTCTTCCTGACTTGATTCAATCATTAAGTCTGAACCTCAATTGATTCTATTTTTCTCTCTTCTCAGTTTCAAAGTCTTTTGGGGGGATCTATCCCAATGTAATTGACTACCACTTCCTCAAACTGCTAAGGGGGACTTTTCCAGATTACTTCCTTGCAGGGTTTCCTAAGCCCTGAGGAGGTGGTAGTGAGGGAGTCAGCCAGGGCTGCCTTACACAACACCACCTTTGAGCTATTATTGCTTCAGCTCTCAGCCTGGCAGACAAACAAAATGGAAATTAATAAAGAGCATGAACCAGAGTCGAGAAGCTTCTGGTACTGGTGGAAGAGGAACTGGGAGGCCTTTGACAGTGGATTAGAGATACCAGCTTTTGTCTTATCTTGGTGGATGAGTCACTGTGGCTATGTGTCTTCCCTTTTTAAGCATTCACAACAGCATTTTTTCCCTGTTCATATGGCTCCTTCCAAACACTAACTTCAGACACATCCATGTGGGCTTTTACAAGTCTATGTGACTTCTCTCTGCTTTGCTAGATAGAAGCCACTTCTGACCCAGCAGTTGTTTAGCCACGTGAGTGTGGCCCAAAACCTGACCTGTACTGTCTGGCAGGGTTTATAAGCTCAAGTTTTGATTTTTGTATCTGGCTTCCCATTCTTGAGTGAGTTCTTGTGCAGATGGATCAAAACAGAGGCAGACTGAGCTTGCAGATACTTGCAAAGTAAGTCTGATTTTATCCTATGAATTTGTGGTATAAGAAACAACAAACCTAAATAGCATATTGGTTCCTGACACCATTTTTCACTGCTTCTCCTGTTCTGAGCTGCTACCTTGTCAAAACATGATGTGTACAGGAGAAAATACCAAAAAGAAAATCTAGCAACATATGGGATGTTATCATGGTGTTGAATTTAGTGGTGGTAGGTTGGACTGTTCCTTGTGATGTCGTGTACTAGGGATCGTGTCATGGTGTGTAACTTCTATTTCAGCGTTCTTGCTGCCCCCCTTTTTTTTCTTTGTATTAATATTTGAGTGCTCTGCTGAGTTGGCACTGCCGGATGCAGGTTGTTCCTTATGAAGTGCTGACAGGAAACGTTGCACCAGAAGGCTGGATGCAGAGACCCTAGATGGTTGGTACTTGCAAAGGGAGATAATTCCCCAAGTGGCATGAGGCAGAGTGGTTTGTTCATCATGCAAAAAGCCCAGCTCTCGTGGCATCTTCCTCTGATTGCAAAGTCCACTGCAGAAGAGTAAAAACATGACACTTAAAAATAGAATACATCCTGAACCATTACAAATGCCATATGGTCTCCAAGAAACAACTGGTAGAAAAAAATAACCTTGGGTTGAAACCTTGCATGAAGTTGCCATTTCAGTTAAGCGGGGGGGGGGGAGGGAATGGCTTTGTTATTTTTATGTTTTGGAGGTGTGAAGAAGGGGCTTTTTGATGATAACTGAAAGAAAACAGAAATGTGGAACAAGAGTGTACGTGTTACAGACATGTAGAGAAGTTGTGCTGTGAAGACCTGTTAAATAGAGAGCTCTGGCATCTGAAATCATAGTGACACTGGAAGGAACTCATGTACCGTTTTAAATCAGCTCATGCAGATGACTGCAATAAGGTGTCTGCCTACCACCAGAATGTAGTTTTCAGCAAAAATGTCTACATTACTAGTTAGAAACAGATAAAGCCCTAATTTTCTAGTTGTGCCTATTTCTTCTGTGAGTGATATGACCTCCTCACTCATTCAAACTTGTCCAGTCTCACACTGAGGGGGTGGATCAATAGTTCAAGGGAATACTGACTCCATCCCTGTATGCTGCTCCCAAATTACACTCAGTCTCACCACTTGTAGGAATATTAGCAAAGTCTTTTTGGGTTTGACTGTTCCTAGTGGTCAGCACTACTGCTTCTGGCCATGTTGGAGTATGGTTACATGATTGAAAAGAATTGAATTTTCGCAGATGGGAAAGATGCTGTTCCCACACAGAGCTTCAGAACCAGCAATGCCACCTGCCCCAGGTTTGATGCAAAATCCTGAAACCCCATTTGCTGTTTCATTCACTTGTGCTGTTTTGGACACTCCACTGATGAGTCCAGTGAGATGCCTTTAATGTAGATCTATGGTTTTCCTTGGTATTGGAACAGTCTGAAAGTGAACAGGCATATACCAAGCTGAGGAGGAATTAATTTGCTTCCTTTTAGGCTTCAGAATATTTAGGCTAATGTGGTAGCATATGAAATCTTAAGGCCACAGTGATGATGTAAAGCAGCCTTTGTCCAGGGAGTCTTACACTGATTAGAGATCTGAGATTAGGATGCCTTCATTTCTATGAGTTTACTCACTGAAAATTCACTGATGTGAAGAGCAGCAAAGTTGTACTGAAGACATGTGCCAAGAAACTGTGCATGAGGTAAAGGGAATGAATGCTGCCTGGTGTTTTCTCTAACAGGGTAATCATGTTCCAAGGGAGTGTCCTAATCCTGTCAACAGCACTGCTGTCACTAAACCCAAATGAAAGAGCGTGTTGAGGTAAGAAAAAGGTGTTTTAATGAATAGGTTTGATAGTGATATTTCTGACTCTCTTTTTTTTAAACATCTCATGGCCCAGGAATAGCTGCAGTGATGTAACATTTCTATTTAGAATTTTTCAAAGCATGTTTTGAATTTTCTGTGTGTGGGATTGAAAATTTTGCTTTGGAAGTGAGTGCACCTAAGGTAAAAGGCTGCATGCGTGATTTTCAGGCTCTGTCAGTCTATCTGAATTTGGGCTGCCATACTTTTGATCCTCTTATCTCCAGCCTGAATGTCAAAAGTTTTAAACAGCACTAGCTTGTGCTCAGCTTTTGACAAGCAGCTGTGATGAGACAAATCTACTATTCACACCCTCTGCTGTATAGAGGAATAAAGCAGTAACCTGCTAACCAATGTTTGGTCCTAGAAGAGCTGACACCTAAGGTCAAGACCTTTTGGTACTTGCTCTAGGCAATAAGTACTTCCCTCCCTTCTGCATTTGGAGATGTGCCTTTTTTGTGCTGCAGCAAAACCTGACCGCAATTGCCCTGCAGTAGAGTGACAAAACAACTGTGACCATGAGGGAAGAGCTCCATGGAAGCACGTGGAGTAGTGTGGCTGGCATAGTTCACAGTGAGTGGGAGAGCAAGGTTCTGATTTAGTGAGAAACAACAAGAAAAAAGCCTCAATTTTGCATGAACTCCTCTCTTTTACCTTTTCTGAAAGTAGTTTTGTAATGGAGCAGTGCAGCTAACTTACCAGTCCACAGAGAGAGGTAATGCTGAACCCTGTGTAAACAAAATATACTGTTCTTGTAACATAGCTTGTATTTCCAGTTTTAAGCCTTGCATGTGGGTCAACTATAGTCAATGTTTTAATAATCCATCAATAGATCAAAAATATTCTCCTTTTGTTTATGAGCTTTTCCCATCTCTTGGCAATGGTTGTCTTGACAGAAGCTCCATTTCTCTAAAGTTGAGGTAAAATCTTCTGTACTCTGAAATGTTAGATCAGCCTCTTTTTTTTTAATGTTTTATTTCCAACTGTCAAGCTTAATGCATTTTTAAAGGATCCTCTTACTTCAAGGTACAGCTGAAGCTGTGAAAAGTGTACATATGTAATGATACATACATATTTACTGTGCTAGTATCTGTGAGAAACCTGGAGTGAAATCTAAATTCTGCAACCTCCTAAATTTGGTGGAAGTTCAACCTTGCTTACAAATTTAGATGTAGCTGTGAAGTTTGTAACTTTGTGAATCTTTATAATGGGTTAAATGAAAACTCTGTTTTTAGGCAATACTAAATTTTGGCACAAAACATACGAGTTGGCTCACAGTACATTCTCACCATGGGCTTCTGTGTTTGTACCCTATCACGTTCTCTTCTGTGACTTCCACCTCAGGCGTGCTGTGATGCCTAATATTTTTAAAAGTTCATTAGATACATCAGTGTTTCAAAAATATAAACTGCATTTTTCAGGCTATGGACCAACATGTTAAAAACCATCTGTGTTATCAGTTGCTCAACTTACGAGAAGATCCTGCTTTACTTAAGGCAAGTGCTTCACGTTTACAGAAAATTAAGATGGCTGTAAGTACTTCAATTAACTTTTGAATATTTAATCTGAGACTCTGCCATTACAGCTTTTATTGTACCTGACCCTATGGGCTCTTTGGAGAATGTGGCAGGGTTAAATCCTTCTATCATTTATCTCAATTTTTTTGGGAGCCCAGATGTGGAGTTAGGTAACTGATTTCAAGCTCATAACCTTGAAAGCAGGTGAAGAAAGTGGTGAGCAAAAACTAAATGAAATTCCACAGCCTGAGTCTTAGGCAAAATATCCCCTTGGCTGTTCAAGTTAATGTGATTACCAGAGGCTTCTTTTTCCTAAAGCATTGACTCCAGATATGTTTCTTTAGCTCTCTGCTCTACCTGGCTGACTGCTCTTCTGTACATAAATTAGTTGAATTATTAGATATCAAATTAGGAATTATCTTTTGATATCAGAATGGTTTCTGAAGAGGAAAAGGGTCCTTCTGAGAAAAAAAGATATCTATTTCTAGGTTGAGTTTCATAACCCACATGGGCATGACCATGCAGGGGGTTCTCCAAAATGTAAATGTAAAATGCTGTAAAATGCAGCAAAGCTGACATAAAATTGGGTGGGAAATTTGTTTTCTCTATAGTGCGACCTTCTGCACTATAGGAACACTTTAAAGAGGAACACTAAGGGTGATAAATCTTAGCTGTAAGATACCTTCTGAAATTTAGTCACTTGAAACATACTTGATGATCATTGCCTTATGCCATGTGGGAACAACAAAGAACTCAAAACATCAACACCAACACTGCCAACCTGAGGTAAAAAAACTGTTAACGCTTTCTCATTTCTTGCTCAGTATGTTCCTGCTTCTGCCCATATGCAGTGCAGGGCATCTTGATTTAACCAGTCAGGTAGATGGGCTTTCTGTGGATCACTAGGGGTTTCTACTCTGTTATTTACCTTAACCTACCAACCCCACCCCCAGCCTGGGCTAGAAAGTTTTTAGACTGAAGCTTGGGTCTACCCGTTGGCTAATGTAACCCTACCTTTAACAAAAAATCATAGCATGGTTTGGATTGGAAGAGGCCTTAAAGATCTTCTAGTTTCAACCCCCCTGCCATGGGCAGGGACACCTCCCACTGGAACAGGTTGCTCAATGCCTCATCCAGCGTGGCCTTAAACACTTCCAGGGTGGGGGCAGCCACAACCTCTCTGGGCAGCCTGGGTCAGTGTCTCACCATCCTCATAGTAAAGAACTTCTTTCTTCTCTCCACCCTGAATCTCCCCTCTTCCAATATGCACCCATTATTCCTAGTACTGCCATCCTGCACCCTTCAGCTATGTCCTTTTTTTCTGCCTAGACTTTGAGGACTTCAAAGTGACCCTGTGGCCTTGTTAGAACAGATGAAATTGCAGCAGCAAAAAGAGTTATAATAGCTCCAAGAGGACTGTAGACCATGTGGAAACCTAGTATGTGTCCCTTGCAGATGTGCAGTCCCACTGTATAGAACTAATGCTGTTGCTCACAGTCCTGCCTGGGTACATCTCTGTGCAACTGCTGGACTTGCAATGCGTGCCTCATGTTCTATTTGTAGATACATTTCTGCATGGGGAATCTTCACTCTCTACACAAACTTCTGAGTACATGGCCATGTACAGCCACAGTAGTCTACTGTAAATTTGTTTTCTCATAATAGACTGCCACAGTAAAAATTATTAATTCATTGCTGGTCAGGAAACAAGACTGACCACAAAGACCTGTAGACTCAATTCTTATTTGTACACATACCCTTTCCTTTCCACTTGATGTGTCATCATTGACAGACAAGGCACCTTGCCCTTACAAGAATACTACAATGAATTTTGTTGACATATGAAAGGATCAGGAGCTGAGTATCTCAGAATAGTGAATGATTTATGAACATACATTTAACTAATGGAGAGATGACCACAGTATTCACTGTTTCCTTAATGCAATTTTTTTTTTTTTTTTGCCTTTCAAAGATGTTGAATGAACTGGGTTGACACCTACATACATTAGCCTCTGAGCACTGCTCCATGTCCAGCAAATGTAAAGCATGGTTTAAGGCCAGGCTGGATGAGGCACTGAGCAACCTGTTCTAGTGGGAGGTGTTCCTGCCCATGGCAGGGGGGATGGAACTAGATGATCTTTAAGGTGCCTTTACACCCCAAACCATTCTATGATTTTATGATTAGTGAAAATTTTGAGTCTGTGACAGTCTAGGTATGTGTTCCCTTCTTCATTTCCCAATTATCATCATAGCTAGGAACTGCATTGCAAAACTGCTGTCAGCCACTGATAGTGGACCATTCTTCCAAAAAAGATTTTTAGATGCCCAAAATACATCTTTTGTTTTTAAATGTGCATTCTTGTAATTCTGTAAAATTCAGATATCTTCATGCAAGACAATATTGACCGTAACAGTTTGCGTAAGATGTGTTGAGTCACACTGTACAAACTGTCTTGGTTCATTCAGACACTTGGCAGTTCACTGAACTTTGCTCAAGCTATCTCCTTCCACCAATTTCTTCCTCAGTCCACTGCTTCTTGTCAAGCAGGACTCTAAGCTCATTTCTGCACTTCAAATGTATCCTAGAAATAGCTTTTTTCATGATTGATTAGTTTTTGGTCTGAGTTCTGCAATTCATTGTTAGCATGTGAGAGGCCATCAATTTTTATGTCAGTTTGGGCCATTGCTATTAGAATACAAAAATTAACACACTGATGTGAAACAGCTCTGTGCTGGTACTGGAGGGGCCCCTCACTTCAAGTCATTATGATCAGTTTCTATATCTGTAGAAATGTCACTTGGGAAATTTCAAAAAAATTCACTTGCTTTTGCTTGTTATGCTTATTTCTGATGTTTTGTTTTGCTCACCTTTTCATACTGGGTTCCGAGCTTACCGTGGGGGCATATCAACATCCATGATAAAATGAGAAAGAATCATTTACATGCTTTTCTTCATAAAATAGCTGAGAATATAAAATTCTGATGGCATAGTCCCAGCTGAGTTAATAAGACAGCAAAGTTTCTTAGGAGGAAGGGTCTGCTCCACAGCTTGGCTGATAAGCTCTCCCATTTTATGACTGTGCGATCTTAGCTGAATTTCAAAAGCTAGAAGAAAAATTTTCTCATGAACTTCCAAGACCTTGTTGCCAAATTAATCAGCTGATGGATCTGCTCCCATAGCCCAGTTGCATGTCATGTAGAAGGTGCATCTGCTTGTGGTAGCCTTTCAGAGCAGTGACTCTGCTGAGTCAGAGAACATTATTGCATATCACTTTATGCTACTATCACACCAGCTAGTCATGCAGAGGTGGTCTGAATTGTGTAGGTAATATTCTGCTTACCAAGAGAAATGTCAGACTGAACAGAAACACAAGAGGCAATTGTATTAGGTACCCAGAAGCAAGTGGGAATTTGAAAGTGGTACCTTACGAGGAAGAGGAAAAATCATAGGATTTAATGCAGTTCAGCTATGCTTTATGTAAGCAGCCAGTTCTGTTTCTACTTCAGTTTATGTTAGAAAAAGCATATTGTGGATAAAGATCTCAATTTTCTGAAGAAAGATATTTTTTTCCAACAAAAATCCGTATCCTTTGAAATCCATATTTTTTGGACTCAAACATTATTTTTTAAAAACCCAAATAACAACATAGTTTTTCTGAAATCAGCTTTGTTCTCTTCCATCTCATGTGTTTTTGATGAAAAGATGTGAATAGGATACTTGGCTCAGGCTGAATATTGTGTGGAGGCCTATATCAGTAAAAGCATGAGGAAAAATTATGTTGCACTCATCTCCTAGCCAGGAAAGAACTTCTTTGCATAGAACACTCTCTCTTTTCAGCCTGTAGTCTACAATTTCAGATGGTGATAATGAGTCTTTAATATTTCTGTCTGGGAAATGGAGACATTAATGTTCTCACGGAGAATTACACCATACTCTAGAAAAACAGCAGGAGATGTTTCCTTCCTTGGAAAGTTTAATGCAGGGCCTCCATCCCATAGCATGTTACCCATATTTAACTTGCTTTTTGAGTAATATGATTGTGCCAAATAAAAGAATGATGGAAGCTGTAGCACATCACCTCCTGGATGGAGGGCTGGCAGGAGAACCTGTCCATCCAGGTGAGATGTTCCTTATGGCCCGTGGCTTGTCCTGCATGACAGCAGTGAGACATAAGGTCTGGGCTGAAATCTTCAGTCTCCCAAGGGATTTACCTACCATTTAAAACAAGATTTATGAGGATGAACTCATTCTCAGCCTCTATAATCTTTATGCAGGGTTGTGCCAAAAGTTTTGAGTTTGCTTTATCTGGGGCCATTGTTTTGGATGTAAGATGTTTTTTGTTTAAATAATCAGATTAAATGTTTTGTGGCTGTTAAAGAAGGCCCCTGACCAAATATCCCATATTCAGTCTCAGAAGAGAGCAGTATGTTCAGCTGGGATGTCTGCTTTACTGGTGATCCTTCTAGGCATTCTTCCACCTAAGAGTGGTGAAAAGCAATGGCTGTTACTTAATAAAGACAAATTGAGACATATTTGTACAATAAGGATACATTCAGCTGGAGCCAAGTCATTAAGTGATGCTTAAATTCCTATTAAGTTCTAAACTTTTGGAAGTTTCCAAATAGGTATTAAATGAAGATGTAAGGCAACAAATGTAATTTTTAATTGTGATTTGATTACATTTGTTTTGCTGTATTTCATATCTCTTTCAATGCTTTAGACCACTTAGTTCTTCTTTTGGATGGGACCTTTAGGATCATAGAGATCAACCACTAACCTAACATTGACAAAACTACAACTAAAACATCTACCAGTCTTTTGAATGCCTCCTGCTCCCTGAATCCTTTGACTTTGAGGTAATGAGAAACTCAGAAATGGTGTGTGTACTTGTACAGGTAAGAAAATGGCTCATGGGTAATCACATTCTGCATGATAAAACAAGTTTAAGTAAAAGTTATTGTGAAGAGCCTGATTTTGAACAGACCTGTGATGTCTCTCAAAAGGGATGTTAAACAAGACTTAGTTTCAGCCATAAATATTTCCTGTCTGATATTTAGCATCTGGTGTGGTGGTTAATCATGAATGACAACCAGAAAACATTGTTTGGAAGATCATATGCATACTTAGAGGGAAAAGAACCAGAGTGTCTGCCACCTTAGATCAACAGCTTTGTTTCAAGCATAGTCCCATGCCATCCCAGAAGATCAGTCTCCTTTTTCTGATCTTACTGAATTAGATAGCCTTTACTTTTCCCTCAGAAGGCATTTGGTTTGGTTTTACAAAGCACAAGTTGGTATTTTTGATGTATACACTTGCCAGTCAGGGCTTGTAAGCATTTCCCCTTCTTATCTTTTATAAGATCAAGGGGAAAAAAAATCTCTATTGAGCATATCTGAAGTCAATAGCATCCCCTAATTTTATTTACTGTGACATAAAGCTATAAAGTCATCCCAGCTTTGAGTGTAAAAAAAGAGTAGTGTGAGACCTGTGCTTTGTCTCCCTGGCTGGGCAGGACAGGGTTTACCAGTGGTCTGGGGGGGAGGACACATGCAGGCTGATTTTTTTTTTTCTTTTTTTTTTTCTTTTTTTTCTCTCCTTAGTCTTACTGCAGCATGGTGTCTCAGCTGGCAGACAAATGTGTTGCCACAGGGCCACAAGCTAGGGCTGTGTTTTTCCATTGCATACCTTCTTTCTCAGCCCCTGTGTCCATTCATGTGCACAGAGGAACCACAGCTGAGTGCTGCAGAGTGGGTAGCTGTGGGGGCTCTCTGGGACCCCACAGAGAAAGGTGAGCACGAACCCAGGCACAGCAATGAGTGTGTACCAAAATTCTGAGCTTCTCAAGAACCAGGACTTAGACATGTGCCTCATAAAAGAATGAGGGTGACAAATAAATGACTTCCAGCTATCCTGTGATGGGTAGCAGCTTTGTTTTAGTCTGCATTATTTTTTCTACCCTGTGGTCTCTCTGCTGTGCTGCATGTTGCTGGGATCAAGCACTATGAGCAGAGCACAGCCAGTCACTCTTTGTCTTTTTAGTGCATCGCAGAAAGAGGTTTTTATGTCTGAATATCTTAATGCTTCCTGGTCAGGCTCCACACTTAATGCCCATGGAACGTGGCATGCAGTTTAAAATGGAGATTCCTCTTTCTCCTCAACTGGAACCTCTTTAAAATCTTAGCACACCCACACACTGAAGGTTGGGGTCATTTGATGCATACCCAAGATGTCCCTCGGTGATACAACACATTGCTGCCTCTGCATAGCTCTCCTTTTAATCTACTGTGCTAGGCTTTTTGGCAGTGAGGAGATTGGGGTCTCTCAGAAGCACTTTATTTCTGTAAGAGAAAAAAGGTGGATTTTAAAAAAGAATGAGATCCTTGTCATTACAAACAAATGTGAGATTTTAGGTCTCAGTATGAATCTGTAGCTTTTGAGGAGGAATATATTGACATGATAGAGGTACGAAGAGAAAAATTTTCCTTTATGAAACAGTCTCTCTGCTAATTCTCCCTTTTATACAAGCCTTGAGTCCTGTTCAAATTCCCAGCCTACTTATCAAAAATTATATAATGCCAAAATACAGTAGAAGTTAATTGTTTAAAAGCTGTTACAATGGAAGGCACTGCTAGTACTATGCTAGTACTATAATAATGCAATGTTTTCGAGTTAGTGGGGGATGAATTACAGCTTCTCTTGATAATACCTTCCAGAAGTGAATGAAGGATCAGGAAATATCTTCATTTGGGGAATTTCTTGCCAGTCCTCTTTGCTGGACAGGAGTGATCTTAGTGCTTTCTTTTGTGACTCAGTTTCATGGCTCATTTCTCTATAGTACCACCTTTCTGTTGATGTCTGTTTGGATGCTACTAGTTGAGATAAATATATTACAGAAGAGGGAAAAAGAAAATACAGCTGCTAGTGAACTTTGAAAATTCAATGAGTCTTTTAAAACAAGTGAATCATGGAAAAAGTTATAGAAGATGGAAATGAGCAGAATGGAAAAAGTTAGTTAATTACAGGTTTTATGTCATACCCACGGTCCACTGGATCACATCAATTTGTCTCCCTTGGTCTTTCATGAGTCAGAATGAAACTCAGTCGATGACTTAAAGGTTTAGGATGAGCCTACTAAAATGAAGCCTAAATTATAAAGGAAATGAAAAGAGATATTTTTTTTCCTTCACAATATCAAGGTCTTCTCTACCCAGCTCTACTTCAGGTCACAACACTCTCGAATCCACTTCTCATTCTCAAAGTGTGCATTACTAGGAATCCAATTTCCTCAGTATCAAACTTCCTTGAAACCTGAGGCCTGTGTCAGGTATTTCAAGGTCTTCACTTTAACCTTTCACAGGAAACTCACTGTACTGGCAATGTTTGAGATATATCTGTACCTTAACTGATTAAATATGTTATTGCCAGACAAAAAAGTGTCTTTTTTCAATTGTCTTACATAGGTGATATTTCACATGGAGGCACAGCAGTAACCAGCATCCCTTATCCTTTTCCTCAGATGGAGTGTCTTTTTGGACCAAAGTACTCATGAAGGAGACCCACAGTAAAGTTTCTGTTCTGTTGTTGTCTTCTATCTTGAATGAATTATCTGAAAATCAGCATATGACTGCTGCTCTATAAGTCAAGAAATCTCACATGAGCAACTTTGATGATGATTGTGTCAGAATTGATGTTTTCATCTGAAATAATGTTTGATGATTGATTTGATATTTAAATAACAGTGCTTGTTCTGGAAAACTTTTTGATAACCTCTCAGACAAACAGCTTGTAATGAGTCTCATTCATAACTGGATGGAAAATTATAGTTCCAAAGGATAGATGGCAAAACTTCAGCAAAAGTTTAGAGGCAAATGTAAAGTATTTGTTCCAGACCTGTCATCCTAGAATTTTCTCACCTCTGAAGAAAAATAATAATTGCTATCCTTCTAAAACTATTGTTCCACCAAGACAGCGTATCTCTAAATAATGCAAACCATGGAAGGTCTGAGTGTACCTTTAGGTGACGTCACACAGCATTGCTCCATGGAACAGCTGTGATTCAATGATGACTGCTTTCTAATTCAAGGCTCAGTTCTTTCAAATATCTTGGCATCATTGAAGATGAGGGTTATAAATCATTTTGAGTTTTAGAGCAGAGGAATTTTCTCCAAGGAGACAAATTTAGAAACATAAACAGCAATAAGTGTATCTGAAATATCTAGCATATCCTGTTCAATTTCCTCTTCTTGCAAGAAGTACAGTCAAGAGCAACTCCTGTTTTTCCAGAAGATTCTAACTACTCAAAAAAACCCACTAGGTCAATTCTTAGTCTCACAGTAATATAATAGCCTGAAGTCCCAGTGTTGAAATGCTACTTGAAGCATTTCTTTTGAACAGTACTGACTGTAATGACAATAACAATTGCACATGGAGGTCCATGAAGGGAAAATGTGTCTATGTAATAGGTCACATTAGAGTTCTGTTTCTTGCACCTCTTGTAAATACACGTTAGAGTGGTAGTCACTGTCTAAAATTATCACTATGATCTTCTTGAAGAGTCTCCAAGTTACTCATACAAGTGGTGCTTTTCAAGGCAACCTTGTAGGGCTAGGTCTTTGACTAAACAGTATTGTGTTAATGGAAACGGCTTAAAGAAATCATATTTCTTTGCCTTTCAGTGAAGAAAATAATAGACTTCAAATACTAGGCAAAAAAATGCAACCATCAAAATGTGCAAGACTGCATTGATTAATAATTAATATTGTTATTATATTGCTTAATATTGACATTAATATTAGTATATGAATGCCTACCAGGTGGTTAGTATTTTGCCTACCAGACGGAGAAAAATTACTATGATAGTTTGCTGAGAGGAAAAAAAACTCCAGACCTCCACCACCTCTTCTGATCAATAGTAATTTTTATAAAATCTTGGACAGGCAGGAAATCTGTTGGCTGAAAGAAAATAAGCAGGCTGTGAAATGTGGTGGTTTATATTCTCTGGAATTCTGTAGAAACACTTGTGTCTTAAAGTTATTTTTAAGCACCATTTGTCAAGTCTCCTTGGGCAGCATCCTATTACTGACCCAATAATGCTTCTCCACACTTTTGCAAGGGTCTGTTTGGAATGGTGACTGAGTGATGCTCACTGCAGCCACAACAGGATTCCCATAACTCTTACTAAGAGCATGCAATTCAGAAGGCTTTGCTCCTTTTGCAGAAGTCACCCCTATCCAAAAAGGGTGAGCTCAGCTAGGTGTGACTGGGTGTTGCTGGTTTGCACAGACAAAAAGTCTCCATTCTTTCCACATCCATCATCTTATCTTCTCACACCAGGTGCTACCTGGCTTCAGATCTGACTATTTTCTTGGTGTCGTTGTCTTCTTAAAACTTATACTCTTGCTTTTGGTAGACTCCCAGCCTTTTTCCTAAAATGCCCTTCTTAATATAGTATGTCACTGCTCTCCTTTTTGTCAGTCCATACTCACAGTGCTACGTTTCAGAGCCCTCATGCTTCTCCAGGTTTGTTGTGGTTGAAGCAGAGCAGTGTGTGTGTCATAGGCTTTAATGGCTCTTCTCTTACAGGGTATAGACATGGCATAGGTCACCATACATTAAGGAGCTATTTCCCATCATTGCCTATGAAGGGAATCTTCCAAAGGATATAAAAAAACATTTGGCATTATGAAGTGAAAACATTTAATGTTCTTCTGTGCAACATATTGGACATCTTTATTAAGAAAGAGAAGATATTCTTTTTAAGTTTTTCTCTTCTGTATCTTCACGTATTTGTATTGAGAAGCTGTTCCCAAAAAATTACTTTTATCTTGAAAAAGAAAAAAAAAATCATTTTGAATTTGGGAGACTACTTAAAATCTCAGATTTCCTTGCTGTTTCTTTTTTTTTTTTCCCTGCTCACTCTTCTTTATGCATCCATAAATATAGACAAGGGAAATGGAAAAATAATCCTGAAGCTTTTTTTTTCCAGTTTGAAAGAACAATGTCCATTTGAGAACATCTCTATCTCTATCAAAATAGGAACTGGTAAGCAAAAAGCACTTCATTGCTTCAAGTTCTACTCATGAGTGGGAATATTTTTAGTATAGGAATTTTTGCAAGCTTGTTTCTACTAATTCTAAAGAACTGAGTAGGACTAATTTGGCAATATTTCTGCAAAATTGCACAGTCAAAGGAATAAAAATTACTTGCTGTTTTCTCTGGATTTTTACTGTTATGTTGCTTAGAGATTCATATATAAAATTCAGTTATCTTCAACAGGCCTCACAGTCACTATAAATTGTTGTGTTAACTATTTATTTTGTCATAAGTTATTTATTATCAAGTATTGTATCTAAATAGTACCCACTCTTAATAGAAAACAAAGCAAAACAGACAGGCAAAACTTAAGACCTGGTTTTCCTAGCAAATGAAGTATCAGTTCTACAGAGAATTCTTCAAAAGAAAAGCCAAATATTGTGTATTTCTTGGGAAAACAAAAATGGCTTGGTTTTTGAGTAAAGGATATGAAAGGATTTAGATCTGACAATGACAAACACAATTTTTTTTTCTTTCTGTATGCATTTACTTTTAAGTTATAGGGAGATTTCAATAGCATGGTATATATGGTCATTGAACATCCTAAACTAGGTTCCTTAAAATCAAAACTGTGTACTTACTTCTCTAATGTAATTCTTTTCAGGACAGGACTCTTTAGAAACAGCCTTGTTTGGAACTTGATCTTGCAGCTATCAGGAGTGGGAAAACTGTTTTCCACAGACTGATGACACCTGGGAAAAATATTTAGCTTGTAGCAGAGAGATAACCACAGCCCTGGGGACTGGGAAGGAATTTATGGACATATTATGTGCTGTTAAAGATGGTGCGTTCATCCTGTAAAGGAGAGAACGTTCCAGTAGTGTGCTAAAGAAATCCTCACACTTTTTCTGCTGTAGAGTACCTGTAAATCATCACTTTCTCATTTCTGTGTGTCTTTTGAAATTTCTCTGTTCAGAACATCCTGCGGTTGGAAAAATCACAGGCGTGCCTGCAGTCCTCTGGAGGAGAAGTGATGATTCAAAAGGCCTTCTTAAAATGTGATGGGAAACAGAGAACCAGACTTCAGGAGTAACCTGGAGAGGACTTCGCTGCCAGCAAGACGTCCTTTGAGGTAGCTGCAGCTCAAAAGATTGCTGAAATGAGCAGAGCTAGAGTTTGACTAGAAGCCAAGAAAAAGAGGAGCCCGGGTCAGTTAATCTACCACATTGCATGTGGGGGATCTATGATTTGACACTGTCTCTGCCTGCTCTGAAGTAGTATAATTGAAGGGATACACTCTTCAAACGTATCCTTGCCTGAACAGTAGCTGTTAGGGCTTTCTAGGCACCACTGATGAAACTCAGGAAACTACTCCAGAAAATCTATGAAACTGGGGAGAGAAATACTCATGCAGCAGCTTTCAGAGTTCACTTTTTGGGGAAGGATGGAAAAAATACAGAGAGAGACCAAGGTGTTCAAAGGTACAGAACAACTTCTGTACCTTTCAGCAGCAGCTGAATGGAGTTGGTCTCTTCATCCAGTAATGGTGTGCCCTGACAGAGACACATAAAATCATAAGTCTGAGATGCTTCATGACTTTGAAGGTGATTTCTGATTTTGTTACCTTAGTCAACATTTAGACATCTCAAAACCTGGGCAAAACTCATGTGCTTCACAAAACAGCTTTCTTGACACTTCTTTGTCACAGCTGAGGGCCCTTACTTTGTAGACACTTATAAAATGGAAAAAGCACAGAGAGAGACCAAGCTGTTCAAAGGTACAGAACAACTTCTGTACCTTTCAGCAGCAACTGAATGGAGTTGGTCTTGTCATCCAGTAATGGAGTGCCATGACAGAGACAGATAAAATCATGAATCTGAGCTCCTTTGTGACTTTGAAGTTGATTTCTGGTTTTGCTGCTCTTAGTCAACATTTAGATATCTCAAAACCTGAGCAAAGTTGCTGTGCTTCACACACAGCTTTCTTGACACTTCTTTCTCACAGCTGAGGACACTTATTTCATAGACACTTATAAAATATTAGGAAGGGATGCAGAAAGAAGAAATATTTGAAACAAAATTGTTGATGGAGGTCGGAATAACAAATATTCGAAAGAGTGAATGGAAATCATAGCTAATACAATCACCATCACCTCTCCATTCTGAAGAGACTTTCACTGGCAAAGTGGTGATATTTCAGTGCTCCACTGATATGACTGAATCAAGGAAAGAGAACTGTAACTATTGGATGAGGAAATACGACATATGGAAAAAAAAATCTCTTGCTCTTTCTTGGAAACTACCTCCTTTGTCTTCTCCCTCCTTTCATCTTGCACACACACACACCTACTCAGATTCTAAAAGATAGAGTCTTCAATGGATGATGAAGAGATTAAGAAGTCTTTTCCCAGCTGCACAAGAGGTTATTAGCTGATGTGAAAATTCTTGTTTGATATCCCAGAAAGAGTATACGGTTGATGTATTTCTGGAAGATTCCTCTGTGTTTTTCCTTTAACCTCCTCTGACTTCTGAGAAGTATTGTGTAACTGCTTATTTCACAAATCTCCAGCTGTACCAGAAAAATCAGTTGCCCTGAGGTTAAGATTCAGTTGTGTTGTGTCATTTGTTGAAGCATGTTCTTATTTCTGGTTCTGGCAGGCTGGCTACCTGGCTTCAGTGAAGGTGATCTCTTGTGAGCTCCAGTCCTGATCTGAAGACATAAATAGAAAATTTGCAATGGTGAAACTGGTTGAATGCAAATATGAACATCGTAAATACATGTCTGAATCTTCTTCCCCAGATTCTGAAAATATGATAGAAACTTCCACTGAAAATTTCACCTGATTCATAATGGTTACTGCTGTGGCTAACCAGTTTTGGAGACAGTCTGCTGACTGGATTTGTTGATCCCTTGAGCAATAAGACTTACAGTAGAAGCAAGCGGAAAGCAGGATTCTAATGGAATTTTTATGTAGATAATTCCATTTGAGCATAACTCAGGGAGACATGCACAGCTATCTTACAAGCATCCCAGTCCCCAATTCTTTCCATTGTATTTGATAGCACACAACACTTTGTGTGCCAGTAAGAGACTGTACCAGACAAAATTCTCCTCTAGAAGCAGTCATGTAGCTCAGAGGATAAATTAATCCCTTAATAAACTGATGATCTCCATGAAGACTAGATGATCTGAAAGGTCCCTTCCAACCTAGATGACTATGACGTAACTCTTTCAATGCTTCTGTTACTGAATCCATGTTGGTGAAACAAGTATTTGTTCTGAACAAAATTACTCAAGTCCTTTCAGACAAACAGTCTGTAAGCTGATCTCTGCTTACTCTCCACGTGCTATGGTCACCATGCTCTGTCAAAGAACCCAGGGAGAAGGTAGACAGAGCTCTCAAACAATTTGATGGTAAGGAAACTGTCCTCTAATAATAGTTTTCCTTAGCACTCTAGAAAAAGCTTCATAGTTCAAGAGTTAAACTAGGTTCATACTTATTTTATTAAACTTATTTTAAATATAAAAGTGTATTTCCTGTGCAGTGATAGTTGGATAGTGTTGCTTATTGAGACATATGTGTCCCAAATCTCACCCTCAGGGCATGGTAACCAAATCTGGATTGAATTCACAGAGACTTTCCAACAAGTACTGGACCACATCATCTTAAAACAGAAAGACTGGGAGTTATATTTGAGTTTCATCAAGTTCATTTGAATGATCTTTCTTACCTTGGCAATAGTATCAATCCTTGTCAATCCTTTCAATCACAGTTTCTCCTGTTGTGGTTTCACGGCTCTTTCAATTGCAAATTTGGCAGGGCCAAATTCTTACTCAGCTTTCATTTGGGGAAAAGTGCCACAGAAATGTGTTTGAGAACTTGTCTAAGAGTTAGGAAAAAGGTTAGTCAAACAATTTTGTCTGCTTCAGGAGCTACGGAAAACTTCATCTCTCAGCTGAACCATTCCCACGCTTTAGGTGTTTACCTGAAATTGACAATTTTGAGCTTTTTTTTCCATACTTGAAGTAAACCTCTACATCTTTTCCTAAATTTCTTTCTAGGCTGAGTATCAGGCTGAAACTTCTCCTTTTCAGTGCCCTCTACTGCTACACAGCTGCTGACATTACTGACCCTGCATTTCACTAAATACCCTGCATTGGGCAGCAATTCCATCCTATTCTTGGGTGCTGTATTTGTAGGTCTTTCCTGGCAATTACAGTCCTGTTGAGTGACTGTTCAAGAAGCTGTAGAAGACTCTCCTCACATCCTCATGTCCTCTTTTTTCCCCTGGGATCTACAATTAGGAAACACAACATTTCCTTCTTTTCTATAAGTGCAACAAAGACTTGTGGAATAGATGGCATCCACTGGGATAGGAAGGTGTCAGGCCCTCTTTAGCTGCTCTGTTCAGCTTAGCCCTTAGCTCCTGAGATACTATGAGCATTATCACATGGGCATGTTTCACAAGGGGACCAAAAGAAAAGCCAAGAAAGGTGATGAGAATATCCTTGAAAAAAATTTAATGACTTTATGACACTAGATGGACTTTACAGGGCTTCCATCAAGTTCCTTCTGTTACCTGGAAATACTGAAAAATCACACATACCCATGGAACTTTTATTTCACTGTTGGTTAGATGTAAGAAGAAGAAATTATGAAATGGCCCTAATTCTTGAACTGGAGGGTGGGCAGCTCATTTAAAGCAAGGAGAAGAAAAACTCTGCTTTCTCTTACCCAGGTTGATTTATACACTGCTGCTATTTGAAGCTACCTCTAGGATTGAGATGTGTTATCCTATAAATCACAGAGAGATGGATGACTAGAGAGAGGATGGGGAAGCTGCAGGAGAGATTCACTTATTAAAAATCTACAATATATTGTGTTGTGATCCTAGCTAATCCCATGGAAATCACCTAGCTGTAACAAGGATCATGTAATATACAACTAAAAAGAACTTGTCAATCAGCAAGGGACTGTTACTAACCATTTTCCTCTCTAATTTACAAACATTTGTCCAAGAAAAGGAAGCAAAGCTCTTCAAGCGAAGGCCTTTTATCTGTGGCAGGTTATTTCTAGAAAGCAGGTTTGGGACAAATACCATTCTAAATCTCCCTGGGTTATTTTCTTTCTTGTTTTGTGAAGTGACTTTGTTATTGTCATGGGGTTTTTACCAGTACAGTGGTTGTGACTGGTGTGAGGAAAGGGTCTTATGATTGATACTTTTTTTGTGGTAAAGCTTAAATAAATGCATTTTACTTTCTCCTTTTTGAATGCAATTTCACATAAGTGGTATCTTTTGCAGAGTTTGCATTTTCCTTCACAACCTTTCTGTCTGTAGGGCTTTGAAACTGATGTGAGTTTGTCTCTTACAGCCTTTGACTTAATGTCAATGTTGTGACTTGGAACAAGAGCACCAGAAGAGGGCAAGATGAGGTGTCCAGCCTTTATTTGCTGTGCAGCCTTTTTAGTCTGTAAGTCTCAGGTGTCGTAAAGTACATGGACAGACACTTGATGCCAGTTTGTCAGGACAGATGTAACCTTCCTGAGCCTCCTCATTCCCTCAAAGAACACACAGGAGGAACACAAGTAGAGAAAGAGTAAGGAAACTTTTTGTTGAAAGGCACAAACATATGACCTCGTTTTCACTACCTTTTGGGGAAAAATGTGCATCTGACTGCTATTTCTAAGTTCCTGACACATTTTTTCCATGGTCCAAGTCATGTTACAGAAAAACCCATTTCCTGACACCTGCTTGTACATCTGCTTGGTAGAAATGTTAATGTTGCAGACTTTAGTTGAAAAATTAAAATACTGTAAAGAAACATATATTGATCCCATTGATGTTTTAATTTCAGATATATTGTATTACATTCATTTATGTAAAAAGTCAAAAATAGAATGATTTTATCCCAACAGTCCTTTTAGGCTTTCTTGAAAGCATTCAAATGAAATATTGATGGAAGATTGTGTTTCATGGAACATTTTAAAGTTTTTACTTTGAAAAATTGTATTAAAATTTGGTTCTTCTTTTTATTGTGAATCAAATCTAGATGTTGGTATCTTGAAATTGATTGCATGATGGAAAATTCATCTTTTAATTCGCTGTATTTGTAATGAAGAAATTTCACATCTAGTTTCAGAAGAATAGTAGTGTTTCCTTCTACTAAGTGACTAAATTCCACTTGGCAGCTTTCAGGCTGTAAGAATCATTAACTGGATGTGATATTCTTCTTCCCTTCTTTAATTGGATGTGATATTCTTCTCCACTTCTTTACCTATGATTGCATGTAGTTAGTTGAACAGCAGTGCATTTGAATGCATTTTAATTTCAATTAAATGAGTCATTCTACATGGTGACACAGAAATGTTTGTATTCTATAGGTGTTAATAACGACAAGATGCAAGAATCAACAGTTTTAAATATTTATGCTCCAAATGAATGCAGGTACTTGTGCTAAAAGGAAATGAAAACTTCTCCTTCTCCTGATACTCCAAATGTCCCTTACAAGGATATAAAATACTTAACTGGAATGGAAGCTGATCCTTGGCAGTCACTAACTTCCCTGGAAGCAGGTTGGGTTTGTGGTCTGGAGCAATATGCAAGGTGTGCTTCTAAGCCAGGGACAAACTGCAGTTTTACCAATTTTTTTGTTTCTTTTCTTTTTCTTATCCCACTTCTCCTGAAAGATTCATCAAGGATAGACTCTTGCACTCACCACTGGCAACATTAGGAGCAACTGTTTACCTCGGTGGATCACATGAATCAGTCCAGTGGGAAACACCCCACTCTTCTAGCTCATTCTCATGCATGTGGCCAGTCTATGCCCTTTGCTTTACTGTTGCCTTCCACAGCAAAGCAGTGAGCTGCATGTGGGTGACCTTACTTTTGTTCTCTGTATAAGTGATAGCATGATTTTACTAACAGCAGTGTATAGCAACTCAGTCTGGTGTTGGTTCATTACTTCAGTACTTACCATTTTCTTACCAGTAGGGATCATATGACAACATACTTTGGTGGTCTGTCATACAGACAGGTTTTTGTCCTTGCCAGGCATTTCTTGGTTTGTTTGGGGTCCATCACAACAACTGGGGAAAAACATTTTGAACAGTATCTTGGACACCGTCCACTTGATAAGCCATACAAATTGTCAAGGGGAATTCAGAGATCTGAACTAATTTTCCACTCTATTATCAGGAAATATCCTAAAGTGAAGATATATCCTTTTAGATAGGCTTATGAAACCAGCAGATGAGGTTGAATGCTTTTGTGTTTAAAAGTAGAATTCACTGTCAATACAGATATGTACTCTCTGATTTGGCTGTGCATTGCTTGGGTTGGACTCAGAAAGAAGGACACAAAGAGATGGGAATCAGTAAAGCCTTCAAGATTCCCACTTACAAACTCAGTAAGAAAATTACTCCCAATGATAATGAGAAAGAAGAATGAAGGTGAAGAGGAAAGTACCTAAAACTATTAAGGAGAAGTAGGCTTGAGAAAAGGTAAATTTGTTGATTTATGAAGGAGACAGTATTTTCCATGAATGGAAATAATAAATAAATTTTTTTGTTGTTTTAGTGATTGGGATGGGGAAATTGAGGATCAGCAGAGATTTATCTGTTTTTATTAATGTTGTGTTTTTGTAAGAATACTCAGTGATTTCTTTCTGCTAACAGAGGTTCTGTATTAGGAAAGTGGTCATGAAAGGATTCCCTGCATACAGAAAATACTTACTTTCCAAACTCAAGGTTCATTTGGCAAGGAGAGAGAATCAACTGGTGCTGTAATGACTTCCTGATTCTGAAAAAAAATTGGAAGGGCATGGTGAACAAAGAAAGAAATGTTCATAACTCCAAGGTGTCCTTGAGAAAACAAGGCTTCTAAAGCTTAGAAGATAAAGCAGCAAGCTCTGAGGCTCATGGGGGCAGAAATTAATGGCAAACAAGAAAAGAATTAAAAGGCTTCAATCGTTAGTAGTTTCAAAGGAACAGTTTCCTTTGTTTTCCTTGTCTTATATGGAGGCTGATGTGGATCCTGGAGACCTAGGCTTAACCTTGATGCAGAGTCTGAAAAGAAGTTTGAAAGAAACATTTGTGGCTGTTGACCCAAATGATAACCTAACACTGAGCATGATGTTGCACAGAACTGATGTCAGCCTTTCAGACCAGTGATGAACTTATGGTTCTCATAACCTCCTGGGGACACCAGACATCACCATCCCCACCCCTCAACTTGAAATTGATAATGCAAAGGACATCTGGGTTCACAGAGGAGTGAAGCTCTTCATGGGTTGGTCACTGCCTTTCAGATCTTGTTATTCATGCTGTAAGAGTAGCAGGGCTGAGCTGAACTTTCAGCTTCTCATCTCAGACCTTACTGCCTGACCTCCTGCTCTGTATAAGGTGATGTGTTTCCCCCCCTCTGATATAACTTAATGCTGATTCATCTCCAGAACCATCTCCATTTACTGCAGAGAAAACACATACAACTGACTTAGGCTATGCCATACTCCTAGATGGCTGTAGTGAGAGAAGTATCCTCCCCTCACTCACCCTATCACAGAGGATAGGGATACAACTGGTGCAAGAGTTACTTGAGAACCTATCAGAGGATAATGTGATTTGCCACCACATCTCATTTCCTGGTGTCACTGGCTGTGGTGAGCTCCAGGATGGGGCTCCTAGGAAAAGGAGTATTAGAAGCAAAGAGGAGACAGAAGTTGGTGCTAACTAGTAGGGTAGAATGCTGAGAGACGTCAGAGTGAGAGTGTCCAGTGAAGTCAAGGAAGCCAATGGTTTCAGCCTTCCTGAAGAAGACTTCTTTTAGTAGGGAAGTTTAAGCATGTCTTCATGGAGAGATCTGCATTTATGTCTTTATGTAGCAGGCCCTCAAGATAAGTTGATGAAAGAAAAAAACAATATGTCAAAGATATTTTTGGGATGATGTGGTATTGGGGCATTGGTCTGATGTCCAAAGAGCTGAGGAGCCCTAGGAGAAAGCAGGAGATCTCTAGCTTCAAGTTCCTGGTGTCTTCACAAGAGCTGGAAATGAAGAGAGGACTGTGCTTCTCTTTATCAAAGCAAAATTTGGCTAACCGAACAACTTGATGTTCTTTAAATTTCTTTTTTTTGGCCTGTGACATTTTCAGACAGTGACCACTTGGAACATCTTGTGTTGCCATTTCATTTACTTCCTTTCTGTGGAGGTGAAAGATGTGCAAAGCCTGCTGAAGAACACATGCATTCCAAAGGTTTAGGTAATGCTTGTGTGTTCTTTGGATATTTAAAGAAAAAAATTTTGAATCTATTTGTTTTTGCAATCATAATACAAACTGAGAAAAGCGTCTATAATTCTCAGCCAGGGAGGTGAAGTATCCACAAGATTTTCACAGAGTTCACATCATACTGAAACAGGCCAGTGGGAGGCCATGCTGGGGACATTTAGCAGTTTCCATCTGAATATGGTAACTCTCAGTATGTCTGATTGTTCTGATGTGTCTGGTCATCCAACATCAGCTTCATCTATGTGAGTGGAAAAAGTAGATGAGGGTGGTTTGGACATAGTGATCTCTGAATACTAATGAAAAGACAACAGTATTTGGCACCATTACCAGTCAGGCACTCTGAGGATTTAAAAATTGTCTCCTTTTTTATAACAATAATAAATTTGTCAGTTATGTGGGGAAACATTGTGAAAAATGAATGCATTTTACTACATGCAGAGCTGTGGCTCCAAATCCAGTGAGATAATGGTCAATAAAATTTTGAGCTGGGAGGCTGAGTTCTGCATTGCTAAAGCCTTCATTATGTGTGGTTATAGAAAATGTACACATGTGCCAGAGGCTCATTGTTCTTTGGCTGGTTTATTATTTTGTCAGAATGAAGTGGCTCTGATTCCAGCCATGAAAAGCAAGTTTAGCTTCTATTGATCCTGCTGTCCATGTATAGGTCCTTAGCAGCTTTGCAGGATGCTGTTAAGAGCAGTTAGGTTTTATTTGCAGCTGAACCATACTGTACTCTGTTCCCTATCAAAACAAACTACATCTCAGTTCAAATGTGCTTGATTTACTTTTTTTTTTCCCTTTCATTTTAGAGGGTTGTAATAGAGATATTCTATTTTTTCTGAGTGCTTAGAGGGACAGCCAACCTATTTGGGCATCCCAAGGCAGGTAATGTGACAAACATTTGCACACACAGAGAGCAGCATACCCCAAACTCTTTGATCATCTACAAACTGCAGAAAGAGTTCCAGGTGTTTCCCTAATGTCCACATGATTGTGATAATGCAGTGCTCTTCCTCCTTCACAGAATGGAAACTTCCTCCTCAAGACTTCTGCTCCTTCCAGTGCTGGCAGCAAACCAAGAGCCCCCTTCCAGTACACCCCATTTGCTGAAACGCTGGTAAGTCCATTCTGGCCAAGGGCTGCCAGAAGTCATCTCCTGTCGCCTGATCAGAGCCACACTTCTTTCTGGGGACAGGCACATAAAGACCTTCAGTTGTTTGCTGCTACTATGCTGTACAGCCCCATCTCAGGAAACAGCATTTGTAGAAAGGTGCCACTGAAGTCTCGTCAGATGTTTTTGGCAAAGAAGCAAAGGGAAAGGCTTGGTTTGAGCCTAAGTGGGAAGTTTAAAGCTTCTGTGCTGGTCTCCAAAGTCTCTTCAGGACCAGAGCACCTGAACAGGCGTGTTAGATGGAATGAACTGACTTGAGTCTGCACCAAGTCACAACAGTGAGTGATGGGAAGATGGAGAGGGCTTCAGCTGGGGGTATGTGTCCTCTGTAGCTCACTGTGGGTTATTTTTTTTCTAATAGGGTGTGAAATGTTCAGTCCCCTCTCCTTTTCTCTTTTTGCAATTGTTTTGCCCGCTGCTAATTTACATTTTAGGCATAAAAGAAATCCTTGTATTCAAATGAAAAACATAAAGCTTCACTCCAGTGGTGATTAAAAGTGAACAGACAAACAATTGCAACATAGTGAACACTATTCAAATGTCTTTTAACTTCTCCAGAAAAATATGTCTGCAGATCTGTGTGCCATTCCAGAGATTAGTCTGGAGGGATTTGATCCATCAAACAGAACAATATAATGACTTTTCATCTTTACTGTAGTGGTAAGAGAATGGAAATTTAAAAAAAAAAAAAAAGAAAAGGAAGAAAACCAGCACAGAAGGTAGAAATTCTGGAGAATACACTAGGAATTTCTGGAACATTTTGCACTTAAAAATATGCTCATGTGGGTTGTGAATTGCTTCATAATTGTTGTAGGACCTGCCTCAAAAAGTCTGCCAGAAATGCCAGAGGGGACAAGACACTTATGTCTTTTTTAGACAACACTCTGAGAAACCCCTCAGAAAGGTCTCTGGAAGTGTGGCCACACAACACAGAGCACTGGTGCCATAAGTATTGATCCAGTATCTCCAGATATGGTTCAAACATCCAAAGATTATCTGAGGATGGAAATGGATTTGACAAGTTTTGTGCTGCAGCAGATATTTACTCGTGTCTTATATACTATGACTAGTTGTCACCTCTGTCTGTGAAAGCCTGGTGAGAGATTTGGTTCTACTGCTCTCCTCCCAGTATAGAATATCCTAGTTTGATGTCATATATCACATATGGTAGAATAGAAAGATAGAACTGGTGGTTCCCTATCTGTCACTTGAAAGACATCTATCTGGTCTAAAAGAAATTTCTCAAAGATGCTCTTCCTGCTTTTCTTATGGTCAAATTGCACTAGAGAGAAAGAATTTATTACAAGGTAAACAAAAAACAAGTGGGAGTGGGGAGAAGCTGCTGGAATGAGGTAATTTTCTGTTGAAATATTGCAATTAGGTTGTGCTATGACTGGACTCTGTCATGGAAAATGAGCCCTGAAAAGGACCTGAAGAGATCATTAAGCCATCTTTTCTTCTGAAGGCAAGTGCAACTGTATCAGCATCATCCCTGACAGATGTGTGCCTAACTCCTCCTTAAAGGTATCCAGAGATGGAGGCTTTATGTTGGAGCCTCAAAGATTAAATAAACATTAACAAGGTATGGCAATGAGCAACTGTGATTACAAGTCTGTGTTCTAAAGAGCTGGAAGAATTAATCATCATTTTAAAATATCAGTGTGTAGGCTAATTAGCCAAGGCAGAGAGCTAATTCAAAATTAAGCTCTGGAGAAAGGCAAGACAGTAAATATTCTGGTCTTGCCTTTTTTTTTTTTCCCTCCTTTCAAAGTTGGGCTCTCTTTTTTTATGGCCCTGATTTGACTAAAGATGTGTAACATCTTAATACATTTTAGTAGTGGGGAAGGAGGGAGGAATGCAATCAGAAATTAAGACATTCAACGTGGTTTTATCCTTGAGTTATCTTCTACCTTTGTTTTATGGGGGTGGAGGTGAGCATGAGGTGTGTGGTGAGACAATAACTAGTTAAGACTTCATATCTGTCTTGACTTGGAGCTGCTAATCTTCCCTACAGAGGTTTGCAGGAACTGATGCTGAAAATCTGTATTTATCACTAATTTGATTTCATCTGGTTTAAATAACTGGCCAACTGGCTCTGTCTCTTTAGTACTACTATGGCCTTCTTTGGGCATCTTTTGTCTCAAAGATTGTTGAAGGATGCATGGGGAAAATTGTTTGTGAATTGTAGTCTTGACTTCAGAATTAGGTCACGAGTTATTGTCTGAGAACTTGGCCCTGTCAGCAGGAATCATTGAAATTGCTTGGAAAGATGCTGTTAAAAAATTCAGTTTGTTTTTACCTAGACAAATTCTTATCAAGCTCTTCCAAGACCAGTGCAGCCAACGGAGTCTGCTGTTTGTTCTTCAGCCAGGCTGGGATTTGGACATACATTAGGTTGCTTTATAGCACAGATTTAATTCTGTCACCTTCATCCCTCTCTGATATTTCACAGGAGAGCCTATGTAGTAAAGACTGCAGTCTTGATCTGAGTGCATCCTTTACAGATATAAATCCCTTATCTAAAACTGGAAAAATAGAAGTACATTGTGACTGACAGCTCAATCCAAGCTTCACATCTAAGCAAAACTCCAGTCCATACAGGAAGCGAATTGCAGAGCTTCAGAAATAGCACAGAAACCTACATTCTGCTGGCAAATATACCATTCATAGCTCCCATGGGGGCTGTAGCTCAGCCTCCTGCAACAAAGGCAGCAATCTGGGTGTGGAATAACACGTAAAAATCCATGTTATGATATACAGTCACAATAAGACTGCCTTACAACAGGTAGGGTATCTTCTAATTGCTCAGAGTATGTGTTGGAAGGTTGCCTTAATGCACACAGCTTGCATGGAAATGGAGCTAAACATGGCAGAGAGGGACTTTGAAGGTTCAATCTGATCTGATGAAGCTGCAGTTAGATCAGGCGTGGTGCACACTAAAGTGATGTGAGCCTAAATCCAGCACCTCCAGCTGAACATTCAGGGCTAATGAGATTTGTCAAAGTAGCCCTAGGCAGCTGGGCTCCTTCCAATAGGGTCTGCTTTGCTTTGGTTTTGTTTCTCACATGATGGGATGGCATTCAAATCCAGAAGGATCTGTGGAGCTTGATCTGACAGTATTAAAAATGACCTAGAACAGGAATTCAGATGACCCTGTGTGCTTTTCCCCAGCTCCTAGACTTTTCACTTCCTTTCTTGGAAGAATTCTGTAATTTCTTAGGCATAGTATATGCTAGAATACAGACATACACAAGGTGCACAAATGCTTGCCTGCATGTTACTCTGGTAGTGGTGATACCACAGTAAGGAACAATATGGAATGGGTGAAGGTGAAAACAAACTGCCAGATCCTAGGTCATGATGAAAATCGTGGAGGTTTGGTTTTTTGCATGGCTTGAATTTCTCATGTTCATTGAAAACTTGTGGATGAAATCTTAAAAAATCCTGAGATTTCTGAGAAGTGGTGAGAAACAAAAGATGCAGGAACATGCATGCTGTGATATTCTGCCATCATGTTTAGTGCAGTTCATAGCAAATACTTGTGTGTTTGTGTGTAAATAAATACATACTTCTCTGTAGAAGACAGAGAAGAGTCTCTATCTTCTAGGAGCTTTTCTCATTAAAATGAAGAAATCATGTAGTTACATACCACCTACATTTGAAATCCCATTATAAAAAAAAGTTTTATGGTAGCATTAGAACAGGTTGCCCAGACAGGTTGTGGATGCCTCCTCCCTGGAAGTGTTTAAGGCCAGGCAGGATGAGGCACTGAGGAATCTGGTCTAGTGGGAGTTGTCCCTGTCCATGGAGGGGGGTTGGAACTAGATGATCTTTAAGGTCCCTTCCAACTCAAACCATCCTATGATTCTACAATGCTATGTATCTCAAAAACAAATTGGAAATATTCAGACACACCAAACATGTTTGGTTGTAATGATGGAAATTACAGAACCTTTTGAATCATCACTTTTTTTTTACCTGAATGGAATATAAACAAGACCTTGTTCATTCCCACTTCACACAACAATAATCTGGAGATTGTTTTAAATGCCAGAAAACACCCATAGGAGATCCAAAATGGAGAAACAGAATTTTCAGCTTTCCCAAATGATTAATCATGGATCTTAAGCAAGAAAACCAAAATCTAATCTCAAATTTCATTTTCAGAAAATCACGACTAAATGAGAGGACAAGTTTCCATTGGCCCAGTTGTGTTTATTTTCATCTCTACTGCATGGTATCCTTTTCCATGATTAATCCCATGTGAGAATTCAATATGAAGCAGATTATGGCAAAGCAGTCTAGTGAAGAAAGTTTTGCAACTATAAAAAACTGAACCATTCCCAGCATGGTTTGGTTTGCTATTCAGAGTGGAGGGAAGGCTGGACTACCATCAGCACCTCTCTGGCTTGCAATGACAGAGCTGTAAGACTGTTGGGTGTGTAGAGTGGTGCTACCACTCTTATTTCAGTTAAGCCATAGCTCAGGCTATAAATGGGAATAACCTGCTGTCGGCTGTGTCCATCAGTAGGAGTTGTTTTGTACTACCTTTCTTACTGTGCATAAGAGTTTTATCTGCCAACAGCTTCATTGATCAAGGGATAAAAGAAGGTATGGAATTGACATTTGCTGTCCTCTGCAGAGAGTGGAATGCTGGCTTTGCAGCCTCTGGAATGAAGAGGAAAAAAAGTGAAATTGCCTTGCTCCCCTTCTGCAGAGTGGTAATTAACCTTGCTAATGAGGAAAGAAGTAGGATTTTTAAACCTCATGCCTGGGACATTACACATGCAATGACTTTTAATGTCAGTACTGATGATTCTGAGCAAGTATGCACCCTCCTGAAAATATAACCCAGGCAGGCAGAGGTTCTGGCTGTGCAGATTTACCCTAAAAGGATGGAGGAGAACAGACACTACAAAATAAAGGCTAAAACAAGTCCTGTTTACAGTGAAATAATATCTATATGTTTTCATTCATATATTTGTATTTCAAGGAATAGATATATATCTTATTTGGTCTGAAAAAGAAAAGGCTATTCACCAATGTTTTAATATTATGTGTTAATAAAATTACACTTTCCAGAGCTAGTCGTGACTTTAAACCAGACCATGGCTAAAAATATTAAGGGAAGGATCACCACAGCAACAACCACATTGCTCCTCTTCTGCAGAGGAAGTGGGAAAAAAAACCTCAATTTTTGCCAGCCTGAATAAATTATCCAGATTATCAGAGCTGTAAGGAAAGCTGTATGTAATCAGATCTGTGTGTGTGGCTATGTGTGCGTCTATGTGTGTGTCTATGTGTGCGTCTATGTGTGCACCTGTGTATTAACTGGATTGCAGCCTTTTCACTACACATGTCAAAGGGGACAACTCTGAAAACACTCTCAATAGAAGAAAATTCACCCTGATTGTACCTTAATTTGCCAGCAGGTACCATGAGCAGTGTGGTGCTCACAGTAGGTCTGGGGGACTCCAGTCCCATAGGCTGGGTAGAGTTAGACTGTCCTTCTTGTGGTGCTGGGAGATGGGATGAAGGACAGTGGTGCTCTCTTGGTTGTTTTCAAGTGTGAAGCTTGGAAATGGTTAGTTTATTCATTATTTGGGAGCACAGTCTTACTCTGCTCTGGCAGTTGGTTTCATGCGTTGTGTGAGGTTTGTTTTACCAAAGAATATCTTGTTACCTGGGGATGGATGGAAGGGTTGGGAGCAGAAGCAATAATGTCACTGCTTGACTTTGAGCATCTCATGCAAAAGTCTGCACTGAAAAACTTCTCTTACCAGGCTGACCTCATGGTCAGAGGAGAGAAGCTGGCTTTCTTAGTGGCAGCTCCAAAGGAATTGACTTAGAATAGCAGTAATCACATCAATATCTTTGGCAAATTCAGGACATATCAATAACTCCAAAACCATGTTAATGAAGACCAAAAGCAGATGGCTTTTGAGCACAAGAAGCCAAGGTTAGGCCTAGAGTGCCAAGGGTGTGCCTTTATAGTTCTGCTCCCCCTGCCATTATGAAGAACACTTGTTTATCTGTTTGCTGGATCCATACTAAAGACTGGATTATCAGACAGACAGTGGGCTCACATAATTTTCTCACTTGGGTTTATAACTAGAAATGTCCCTCAGTTTTTAAAGAACCACACATTTTAAACAAACAGTGTGTGACTGTTTCGTGTATTTACCATTTCATACCTTTCAGATTTGTAGATGTTTTACAAAGGAGGTATGTAGTGCTGCTGAACGAAATAAGGCAGCTAGTAACAGACTTGCTTTTCTTCATTTTCTCTTGTATAAGGCAGCACGGACTTGAGTTTGTCCAGATGACCTAAGTATCTAAGATACCAGCTGAATTTTGGCTCCATTTGGAGTATCTACCAAGCAACGGATATGCAGCAATGTTGATGCTGACTGAATTCCAGAAATCACTCATACCCAATGGCAATGTGGTTGGAAAAGGATTAAGATGGCTACTGTCAGAAGCATAGGTAACTTACTCCTGACTTGTGGTATCCCCTGTTCAGGGCCCTCACATACCAGTGGAGCAGGTGGAGTACATGAACAAGCCAGAGGTTTAAGTTTGGCTGTAGCTGAAGAACCGATGTGGCTTTCACTGCCATTACCTCCAGCTTGCTGTAAAAGGTGATTTATGGCAAAATTTGTTACTCTGCAATGTTCTGCTTTTCATTTTTTCAGATGTAAGTTTTAAGATTTGCTTGTCAATTAATTTCAAGAATGCTATGGGCACATCCACTCCTTGCTCTCTTTGCTGTCCTTAGCTATCTGCCACCTGGGTGTGCCCATGGTGGCTCCAAGGCTGGCAGCCTGATGAACTGCAGAGCCTGGTCCTATGGCACATACTTTTGGGCAGGATTTTGTGCTGGGTGGCAGTGACACTGAGTCATTGCAATGGGGACAAGCTAACAGCAACTGTAGTTACTGAATCCTACATCATCCCGTAACAGGGATGGGAATCCCAGAGCTCAGGGGTTTTCATGGAGGTCTGCCACAGTCTTGATCTGTGAGTGACTGGAGGAGATAAAAGCACATCTGGATGGGCTAAAGAATGCACATGCACTAGATTTTTTTTTTTTGCATTATATTTAATTCATTATCTTTTCCCCCCATCTCTTTTTAAGCTTCACTCGTTTTTTCAGACAAGGAGAAAATACAAGTGGTGCATATGATCCAATGAATGTCTACTGTGATTCTTTTATTGTGTGCTGGACCTTTAAAAAGAAAGTGTTCCCCAGGCTGTAGTCTAGGAGGGATTGCTATGCATCAATGCAAGATGGCTCTTACAGTGAATTACTTGCTTGTTTTTTCTCTCATGTAGTTGTAATTTCTCTCCTTGCTTGTTTAATATGAAACCAAAGCTATTCTGGTTGTAGGAAATTTTTATTCAGGAAATGGAATGGCATTAGGCCCATGGAAAAGAGCACAAAGGAAATCCTAAAACAGCAGCATTTTGCTTTACCCACCAACCTGTCAAAGTCAGGTCTGGTCAGGTCATCTCCTCTGTACATCCCTGAGCAACATGTTATGAGGATAGATTCTCAAGTAGGTGACAACCCAGGTTAATTTTCAATTCAAATGTACTCCCTCTAAACTACCAACACCCTAGCTGAATGGATTTCTAGCTGCAAAATTCATGTCTGGGTTCTTGATAATGACGTAATATCTAAGAAGCCACCAGTTTCTTTCATCCAAATCTACTAAATTAAAGTCTCAAATATCAAGGATACATCTAGACCACCTATGGGTCAGATGCTTCTACTGCATAGGTGCTTTTGTCACAGATTCAGCTCACTTGCATTATAGTTTGGGAATAAGTGGCTCAGCAGCATCCGTGTTGAATGCTGCTTCATGAAGTACCTTCCTGGTGTGCTCTCTAGTGTACCTTCCTGCCAGACATGATGGGTAACTAATGATGAATAGGAGGTCCCAAATTGCTGTGGATACTTGTCCCTGCATGGTGTCAAAATTTGAATTGGCAGATTAGTTTTTCGTATTTTACATACGACATATTTACTTAGGAAGGAGAGGGGAAAGGAGGAGGCTATTTGGTGTTGAATAAAAAATGAAAGAAAGGAAATCTGGCAGTGATTCTCTGCTGGAACTGCTAAGAGGCCTCCAGGAATCTGTCCCATATCTGCATCCTCTGTGCTTGTTGTCAGCTCTCATGCTTTGTTCTGTGCTCACAGCAGGTTCTCAGGGGAACACAGCTGCTGCAGATGCTTGTAGTCCAAAAGCTGACCTTTTGAGTAGCCGAAGACTGATGCATTATTTAGTGCATTCCTGGCTAAAATGAAAATGAAATAATTTCATGAGCAGAATGATCTGTTTGTTCTTTTGCATGAATGCATTCTCTTTGCATCACACTACAGTGTGGCGCATGTACGAGTCCTTGTGGTTTCTTATGGGTAAAGCTTTTGGTATGACAGGTACTGTACTTTGAAAAACACTGCCTGTTAAATAGGAAAACCCTAATAGCCCAGTGTAATAAACTTCAATTTAGAGGTACTAAGTTTTCAAAAAACAATTTCTATTTCAATCATGTGTAGGAGTGAAAGCTTCCTGGTGAAGTGTATGTCTCTAGACAACCAGCTGATGCTGCTAAATATCATAACCAGCTGTTATTTCAATCTGAAGCATTTTACATCCTTCAATTAATCAAGAGTCTCTTGGAAGATGCCATAACAGAACATTCATTACGGGGATATTTAACAAATAGATGTGAATAGATGTATTTGTCATTCGTGTAGACAGAGTCTTCAGAAACAGCCTTCCAATGATTTCTGGTAGCTCCATACTTAGGCACTCTGCTTATCTGTTGAGCAAAGGAGAAAAGGCAAAAGGGAACAATTTTTCCCAATGACAAACTATAAATTTCTTATGTGGTAATCCAGGTAGAAGTTCAAAAAACCTGAAGCTGGAGCCTAGCTCTCCTGCTGACTGCGGATTAAGACTGCGGTACACTTTTCTGCAAGTCCATCTGCTCTTGAAAAAAAATCTATCTCATAGTATTATTTCTTTGAAGTTTTCAAAACCACCTATGAAGGCTTGAAAATGGTATTATTCTCATTTTAAATGGTATTATTCACATTTTTCAGATTAAGAGATCTGAATTGTCAAGGCAACAACTGGTTTGAGAATGAACAGGACATCTGAGGGTTGAGAGTATGGAGGAGGCTGGGGGAAGATCCAGTGCTCAACAGGGATTTTACTAAGCTCAACAAGCCCTGAAATGTAGGAAGAAAAAATCTGTACGTATGAAGAGGAACCCAGCAGACCATGTTATCTGACTGAAGATCCCAGTGGTAAAAATTCTCAATAAAATTACAGATATCTGCTTTTGTCTGATTATTATTGGCAGTAAAACACTACGTGGAGGCAAATAAACAGGCCTTCTGTAAATGACTGGAAGTGTTTCAGTTGTTTGTTTGGCACTGTCTTAACTGTTACCACAAACAGCACAAGATGATTAAAAATTACCACCTTTCTACTCTAAAGATAAATGCCTTTAAAAGAAAGGACTAAGACTCAGCTCTATTATTTCTAGGATCCCAATTAACTGAAATGGACATGATTAGAAAAGCATAAACACTTGAGTAGCTTTCAGCCATTTCTCTGGCATGTTCTTACTGACTCTGGGTCCTTATTTCCAACCACAGTGTCTGCTCATCCTTTTGCAGCATCCTCCAAATCAGCCTCCTGCAAAGCATCCAGCAGACGTGGTCTGAGGGAGGAGTTGAGCACAAGCTGGTAGGCATTCACTGCAGGGAGCTCCAAGTGCTGTGGGATTTAGTCAAACAGCAAAGTACAAGATTCTACTATGACTCATCTGGTGTAAAACTAGTGCTAAGTATTGTACATAATTAAGACAACATTATTACAGTGAGATAGCACTTCTTTTTTTGGCATGGTTAAAGTCTCGAAAGGGTGTAATGTTTGCAGCCTTCAGAGCTGTGAAGAAGATGGAGACTTCTGATGGAGTTCATTCTAAAAGATAACATGGCAACAGTGAATTTAGATCATAATTTGTGCTATTCCTGTACCTTTGGGTGTGTATTTTCATCTCCTTCATGAAAGACTGTTATTTTTGTGAGAATAAATGCAACCTTAAAGTAGTATTCATTAGATAAGACTTACAGCAATGGGCTATGTAGACATTCCAAGGGTCTGCTGAATTTTATGCCACAAATCACGTATTTTATTTTGAGCCACAGTTCTCAAAGAGATGCTACTGGTATTTCAAGTAACAGATGTGAAAAATGGTATTTTCCCTGGAATGCAATAGACATGTTGGCAAAAGGGGTGTCAGAGGGCTACAGATTCAACATTTGAACACCAGCTGTCAGCAGTCACAGAACACAAGTGTTAGTCAGCCAATGGCCCTAACACTGGGGAAAGTTAAACAACTGGGTCATCACAGTTTTCCTACTTGCCCCAGCTTTTTCCTTCAGAGGCCCACAGATTGACTTTGCTTTTTATGAATGTGTGTTCTTGATTAAAATATCTTGTGGTATGATGCAAACAAATTCAGCTTATTGGTTGCTCAAAAGCAAAATATTCAGGTTACTTGCCTCTCATCAAGCCTTTATGTCATTATGATCTCGTTTCTTCTCATTGATTAGCTGTCTGATTTGCAAACAATAGGTGGAAAATCAGACTGAAATATGGTGACATGATTATTTTGAGGAACAGAACTTCAGATGAACCTATTTCCATTTGTGTATTACAGTGGATGGCTTTAAAGCATGTTTATGCTCTTACTTTAAAATGCATTGCCTGCTTCTTCAACCTAATATTTCCACCACGTCTCTTACAATTTTCTAACTTTTTGCTCATTTTCATGCACACCTCCAAGGAATTATCCAAGGAAGTTACAGGGACTACCAAGTTACAGGCGGAATCGCAGGAAAAGAAGGCACTTGGATCAAGGTGTTTGACACACAACCAGTGAGTCCCTTCTTTTTGTATGAGTTGAACAAACTATAATCATTTATGAGTCTGAACATGAAAAATTTCAAGGGCCTTTTTTGAGAAAACAATTGCTTAATATAAAAGATAGACCAGTTTCTGGTTTGTTTGCACTCCTGTGATAGCTGCAAAAGTTTGTGAAGTTACAACTGAGACAGAGAGATGGCCAGAGAGAGATCAAGGAGTCAAGGAGAAAATGTCTGAATTCAGAACTTTGTCCTAGTGTGTCACCTTGGAGGCTTGCAGTCTAAAATTTTGTAAAAATTTATCTGTTAGAGGCACATAGGCAGACATGGAATTGCCCATGTGGATAGATAAGCCTTAAACAGAGAGGGTGCCTATTGACTGTGGTTATTTCCTTGGACTTCATGTGGTTTTGGCAGAAATTAAACAGCTTCTGGACACTTCAGAGAAATGCTGATTATTTCTTGTGTAGGGTTTCAACATCAGCTGAGCAGCCAGGGACCTGAATGTGGGTGCATGCTAGAGCTGCCCTTCTGAAGCAGTGCCTCTCAGCTGATCTGACTTCTATTTTTGCTCCAACCATGAGCTCACTGCAACGACTTGTATTCCACTGTGCACATTGATAGTAATTTTGTGGATGCAGGATGGCACTATAGAAAGAGATGGCTATGTGGAGTGTTTACAAGGCATTAATTTCTTCTTTCTCCTTTTTCAAACCACACTCCAAAAGGTTACAGTGGGAATAGCAGAGGAAAGAATTTGCAAACTCCACAAAAATCAAAGCCTACAGCTTGTGCTGGATGGGTATATTTGGCACACATCCGTGATTATGAAATTACTTTTAAATTGCTTTTCAACTTCATCTGGACAATGATTCATCCCTTCAATTTCCTTTGTCCCTCCAGAACATCTGCCAGTAACAAATCAAACAGTTGTGGTGTTTTGCAAGCCATATTTGAATCTACTTCTCAAAACACTGCACACTTCCTTCAATGAGCAACTACTCATTTGCACAAAGATAAGTTGTGGGAATGAAAGATGGATCAACAACCCAGTTTGCCAACCATCTTTGAAACCAGCCAAGAAGCAGTTGCACTAGAGACTTATTAAGCTATAACATCACATTGCAGAGATGTGATATCAAGAGATGGCTTAAGTGTTTCTGTACAAACAGGTATCATACAATCTTGATTTGGTTGAGCTGAGCCTATTACAGGATTTAGGCATAGACCTAAAGATGGAATTACTTAAGTAACTGAAGTAAAGATGTGTCTAAGTGTTTTGTTGTGTATGGGCCATGTTTGTATTACGAGAAAAAGCTTTTCCATAAGACATTCGAGCATATTGAAATGCATTTTTGTTCTGAACTGGAAGTTTTACCATGAAGTAATCTTTAATTCCAGAAATCTTGTAATTGAGCTTACATGAAACATTGTGTGTCAGTAATGTTTAAATTCTTTATGACATTAAGATTGAAACATTTCGTGTCCACATATGTTACTAAATTAATTAGAACCAACTGTGAACTAAGCATGTTGGGATTGTCTGGGTTGCAGGAAGAGCTCTGGTCTGATCTAACTTCTTCACTGAGGTGCAATGCTCCATGAACACTATTGTTTAACCTAATACTAAACCAAAGATATTCATCTGTGCATGTTGTAGAGCTGGACATACTAAACTTTGCTCAGCCCATTTAGTTCTACATAGAAACATTAGCTTAGGATTTGTTCTTCGAGGCCAAGGGAGCTGACAGAAGTAATCTGGTCTACAGCATGATCGTGTGAAAACCTGAATTTTTCTTTCTGTGGAGCAGTTAAATGTGTGCTCAGACCATATGAAGCTATTTCTCTTATGACTAAGGAAAGCAAGTTTTGATTGCACACATGATGAAAGAAGAAACCATTTATTCTAGTTTGTAAAATGGGTTTCAGGATTTACTTCCCTTGATTGTTAAACTGCTGTGTTTAAAATGTTGGATTATAATCCAGTCCTGAAGATTTGTGACTTAATCTGTGCGGATTGTTGTCAGTGGAACTTTATTTTCTGTAGTCTTATTTGGGGGAAAGGCACTGAAATGACTAAATAATGAATACAATCCTGGCACTTCATTCTCTGATATCCCCATTAGTATATTAGGTGTTTTTATTCTCTTGTATTTATTTGTAAATTATAGCAACTAGAAGTTCAGATAATTACTCTAAATCATGCCAAAAAAGTTTCAGAATGGTATTGAAGCATATTTAGAATGACAAGGGAAATCAAGTTTATAGATCAACCTCATCAAAAGCATTAAGGGAGTATTTCAGGGAGCTGGACTTGATGATCCTTCCGACTTGGGATATGATTTATGGTTCTGTCTCAAGAGTCTTGTACCAGGTCTTTGATATGAGTGCTTTAGGGGTGCAGGGTACAGACCTTGTGCTTCTGCTAGTAGGTGGTTTAGGTCTTCCTTGGCTTATCAATTCTGTCCCAGATGTATGCAATATGACTCCACATTGTTCAGGAGCCATAGCATTTTGAGCACAACACAAATGCATGATGCTTACTTGCATCCCTTGCTGTATGTGACAAGTAAGACCCACTGGAGCTGAAGGCGGCACTGTTTCAGCAGGCAGTTTGAAGGTAGGACTGACCTGCAGGTACTTAAGCTGTCTCTTTGAAGAAACTTTTAGGGTCCCCACCCTGAGGTCCCCAAATCTGTCCTGCCATAGACATCTCAGCACCTGGGAACTGCAGCCTGGCAACAAAAACTAAAGTAACCAAACCAAAGCTAAGTGGTGTGTTTTGGTAACTTCTTACGGACTGTTTTATCATAATCAATTGTCATTTTCTTGCAATCTTTTTTAGTGCTGTGGAATCACCTTTCACAGTAAGGAGGCTGCAGCATTGGAAAAAAAATCAGTTAGCTCTATGAGAATACAGCAAGAATGATACACAAAGACTTATCAGACTGAAAATATTGTTTGCTTTGCCTGCCACTAGACACAATGGCAGTTCAAAAGGGAGTAGGTATCTGTCATTAGTCTCTCATTTACCCTGCTTTTCAACTTGCAATCCCTCTTCTCAGAATCCTTGCCTGATGGACCATGTAGGATTGATCCCTAGGCCAAGAGATTCTCTGTGGCTAAGAGGGAGTTAAGAAGACCAAGTGGCGCTAAAGCCATTGCTTTAGAAAAGTCTCTTTCTTTGTCCCAAACACACAAAACGTAAGGTGGAAATTATTCTGAAAAATATTATGTCTAAAATGGCCTTTCCTCCTTAAGTCTCTGGGGCAGTTACAGCTTTGCTTTGATGTCCTGTCCTTTTGTTTCAGGGCTGAAATAAAATTCTAAGGTCCACAGCTTTCGTGTCCCTATCAGCTTCCGGGTCAGTTGGCCACAGAAGAGTCACCCAATCCTATTTTTTGAGAGATGCTCTTTTATCCTTTATAGCCTCAACTCCAGCAAGACTTATCTGGAGCCTGTAAATATTGTCTCTTAGGAAAGACCCTCCTGACAAAGCCTGGCCGCTCTCTTGTGTTTTCTGAAGGAAATCAGGGTAGCCCCTAGTACCAAACAAGCTGAATGTTTTGGATTCAGATGTTAGTAAGAGTAGGAGTGGAAATATGGATTGTATGTTCATAACAGACAGTACAACAGTTTTCTTCTTTTGCTGCAGTTAGTGTGGGCTATATTTCTGTCTGAGGAACTAAAACACCTTCACAGATGAGTACAAAGAAGCATGTGTTTTTCCAAGTCTGAACTCCTGAGCTTGTATGTAATCTGACACTCGTAAGAAATACATTTTACATAACAGGCAATGACAACCACAAATTCTGAAAAAAAAGGTATTGAACTGTATACTGTATATCACTGACAAAGATTTGCAACAGTATCTTCCATAAAAGTAAAGGATAATTTAGCACTTAAGAGCCAGGCCTCAAAACCAAAATAAAATCCTTTTCTTTTTCCGTGCCTAGGCTAGAATTCATCTCACCTCACTGTAGCACATATGGTAGGACCCAGCACCCCAAGCTCCCTTTGCAGTCAATACGGGGAACAGGCACTTTTAGGCCATGATTCATCTGACCTATTTACATGTCTGCTGTAGGAGGAGATGAATCATTGCCTAGACTAGATCTGTGCGGAGGATAAAGGGAGCAGAAGATGGCCAGCTCAGATGTAGATGTTTATACAAATCTACAGTTTGAATTTAGACTTGCAGTTTGGAAGAATATTTTTTTCAGAGAAGAGTTAAATTTCCTAAACCACATTTTCCCAGCAGAATGTGTGTATGAATATATATATACGTATATATATGGTTTTTTTTCTTTCTGCAACAGAAATATTTGCAACAATATCTTTTGAAAACTGGCCCTATATCCCTTTCTCCAAATGTTCTACCATCTGAAGAGCTGCCATTTTATCTCTCTTTGCCTCTGTCCCTCTTTTACACATATAGACATGTGTACACATGCATGTTTCAGAGCTGGGTCTCCTGAATGTTCAGCCTGAATGTTCAAAATATACTCCTCTGTGTGTGGTAGCCAATGCTGTTACACACAGACAGATATATTAGCTGGTTTGGGTTTTCAAAAAAAACATGAAGCAAAATATGCAACCAAAACCACCAAATGAACATTTCTGAAATATTCTTCTGTTTAAAAATATAACTGTTCATCCATTTTTTTCTGCTAGAATCTGCTGTACTCTGCCTACAGCCTTAGTGAGGCAGGTTATCAAAGGAAGAGGAGCATTAGCTTCTGGGAGACAAGTAATGATGCAGAAGCAGAGGGAAGACAGTCTTGATCATCTACAGAAGGGTGCAAGACCCCAAGCAAAACTCTAAGAAGACAAGAGAGAGGTAATGTTACATTATTATGTAAAGATTAGAGTTGAAAGAGTCTGTTTTGTGGGGAGTGAGGAGGATGTTCTTACAGGTACACTTGTGCACATGCTGCATGTCTCAGTGCATCTGACCACCCATCTGGGTTGCAAATGACATAAGGGTGATATATAAAAAAAGAAGAAAAGTATTCACCCTGTTGCAGAGCTTTCCAATACTCATCTGCTGCGAAGGAGTGCTTGGTGTAACTACAGTAGTGGTAGGCACAATATCCCTCCCATCCAGCTGTTGGCATGCAGCACAGCAACCCATTTATGTGAGCACCTGGTTGATCAGTTTGCTTATGACAGATCTTGGCAGGCTCTTTTCTCTGGCTATAAAGCTTTACTGACTCTTGTGTTTTTCAGGATTCCCCCCTCCCTATCCTTCTCCTCCCCCAAACTCCTGTCTAGCATGGAAGGACTTGGAACAGAGAGATACTGGCTCTGGCAACAACAGGAAACTGCATTTTGGATAACTCTTTATGGTGCAAGCTTTCCAGCCTTTTAAGGGCTTTTTTGCGGGGATGGGAAGGAAAGGCTGTCCTTCATCCAGAGCCTATTGCTATCAGAAGGAAGAGTGACCCTGACTTGCAAAGCTTTTTGGCAAAGGCCACAAGCATCCAAAGGCTGCCTCTGTGGAAACAGGCAGGACATGCTGCTCCCCATGGGATACAATGCAGAAGCATCTTCAGGAAGAGAGATTGCTCTTTTGCTGGCCATCCCAGTGCACCATTCATTAAATATAAGGCCCTACAGGAAAATCAGGGCTTTGTGTTCTTTGTGCCCCTCCTGCATCAGCCCTGACGTCAGTCATTTCAAACCATGGAAGTTAAATTAGGGCCAGCACAGTCTAATAGGGGAAGGAGAGCGAGTGCTAAGAAGTCAAGGTAATGAGAAAATACCTGCCATCTGGAACTGTCATAAGCACGAATTTACATCACTCCCTGCAAAATAAATAAATTACAGCCTGTGGAACATTACTCTCCCTGGATGCAAAGACCCGCTACTGCCAAAAATTTTGGCCTCCCTGCTTTCTGAGTGGTGGTGGGCTTCTGCCGAAAGCCCCGGAGAGGCTGTGCATGGGAGTGGGGAGAGACATCTGCCATCCCTGGCTGTCGGCACGCAAGGGCTGGAGCGGGGATGTGTTGGGCGGCATCCACTTACTTGCTCTCGTCCTCCCTCTGACGGAAAGTTTTCCTCCCAGCTCTGACAGCACCGCAGCCACTTGGGGAAGCACATGACTTCCTCGGGAGACAGCCCTTCCTTATTTGTGTTGCAGGCCTCCAGCAGGCATGGCACCGAGGCGGTATTTACATCAGTTTTCGTAATGTCGCCGAGGCAGCTGCAGTTTTGGGAGCCGGAGTGCTGGCTGGAAGTGGAGGGAGAGGCACAAAGCACAACGTGCAATGTAGAAATTAGGGTGGAAGGAATTAAACGAGGAGAGGAGAGGAGAAGGAGAGGAGAAGGAGAGGAGAAGGAGAGGAGAAGGAGAGGAGAAGGAGAGGAGAAGGAGAGGAGAAGGAGAGGAGAAGGAGAGGAGAGAAAAAAGACAACCAGCCTCTTGCCCTGGAAAGCTCGTTGTGTTCCTGGGTGCCAGGGGTGCTGCCTGCCCTACAGATGGTTACTGCAGGGCTCATCTGCCTAAAAGTGAATCAATGGGAATGGCAGCTCAGGATGCCAGCAATGGGAACAGACCTATCTCCCCCGGATGCCTGCCTCCTGGGGGGAGCAAGGCAGAGGAAGGGGAGTGTCCCGGTTTTCCATGCTCCTGCCCAACTGCCTGCTGGGGAGGCAGAAGAGAACCTGAGCACAGAGCAGATAGCCAGGCTACCTCCAAAACCTCTGCAGCCTGATGCTGTGCCTCAGCAATCAGCCCTAACAGGCTCATTAGCACAGCCATTCTACTCCCACATATGGGTTGTGCAGGTGTCCTGGCTTGTGTGGAGATACCTTGCTGGGGCCTCTAATGAGAAATCCCCTGTGAACTAGGTGATCCTGTCTTCCAGATGATTTACCTGCTGTAAATACAGTAGGAATATGACATCACAGGAAAGTGACCTTATTCTCTTCTCTTTTTGCTCCTGGTTTGATTTCAGTGGTGTTAAACTAGATGATGTTTGAGGCTTTACTGATGCTGTGGGTCTAGAAAGCTGTAACTGGCTGAAAGGGAGTGGAGTCCTCTTCACTCTGTCTCCTCACTTCTTTGTCTGCCCTGCAGCTGAAGCACGTGAGTGCCCTTGGCTGTCCCATAATTGTAAGAGGGGCTGTCCCATATGTGTAAGAGGTGCTCTCCACTACCCATACATGTTCTTCATAGGTGACTTGCACCTTTTCTGAAAAACAGCAGTGGCTGGCTGGACAGTGGGTTTGAATTCTTCCCTACACACTGCTTTTTCTCCATGTAACTCCACTGATCTGTGGAGTTAGGTCATTGCACCATCCCGAGTTGTCTTGGAGCTTGGTGGAACTGGATAGAATTGACACAGACTTAAAATGCTGCCACTAGGTAACTGCCCCAGACCCTGATTGTTAGCTGATGCATGTATTATCATTGGCTGAAGATAATTTGCCTGAAGAATAGATATGTGGGGCAAAATACTCTTACTTTCTTGAACTGCACAGGTTCTCAAGAAAAAGATCCTCTTGTCAGAGCCACCAGTCAGGTCTCCATGTTCTTGTGCCCCACCATCTTCTGAAAGGACTGCCATGAGGCACCAGGCAGGGACACCATTTCTGTGTCTTGCTAAGAGTACTCTGCAAACCAGCACCTGATGTTGCATTGCAGGCACCCTGTGGTAGAGACATCATTAAAGACTGTCAACATGGTGAGCAGTGCTTCTTGGGCTGTGTCTCTCAGGAATCCCCTCCAGTCTCCCACTGCATATACCCTTGTGGCACGAACAGATCTACTCTGTCACACTCAGAACTGAAACTTTGGTGGCCAAGCTGTTTCTGTAGGCCAAGCACCTTGAAATATTTCTGGTGAGTAGGGTTGAGGTCAGACAGGAAGGGAGAGGGAGGGAGTAAGCAAAGATGTGCCAGCATTGGTGGCACATCCTCCAAGGAGATGTGGGGAGGGCTTGGCAGCCCTTTCAGAACTGTCCTATTACAACAGGAGGGAGGAGGATATTCAGAGATTACTTAAAAGCCCCCAACTTTTTCCAGGCTTCTGTTGCACTTCAGAAATTCTGCAAGAAAAGAAAAAAAGACTATCTGAAGAGAAGGTACCCTTGCTAGCTGAAAAACTTCCTTTAAGCACTTACTGCTATTAAATAATTGCTACATTTTGAACTGCTGTTTTTAGGAGCTTTGGGAAGAAGCTGTGTTCTCAGCCATTAATATTTTCTAGAAGGCTCTTTCATTGCAACATGCTTATGCTGAAATAGATGTGAAAGCAGTTTTTGACTAGCTCAAAGTCTCTGATCGGCCTACATCTGAGATTTCCCTTAAGGTCATTAGTGGGAGAGAAATAAGTGAATATGTGCTTTTTTTCTTTCCTTTTTTTTCCCTCCTCCCCCCACCTCCTTCACTCTCTGCCTTTCTCTCTCTCTCTCCCTCTTTAAAAGTGGCTTTTTTGGATGCAGGAGTTAGCCCTTTAGGTACTGAGTGTTTGTGTACATAGGGACAAAAATACAGTTCTCCGGTAATCATCCACAGACTGTGGTAGGCAGTAGTATTTGGGATGATTGCAGTATAACTCAGAATGTCATTTTATTAGGGGGAGGCATGTGTGTAAATATAATTTGCTATTTTAGATTCAATAATGCTGTTTTGGAGGATGGAAGAGTCAATGATTTTGTAGTTATTTTACCTGAAACTCCCTAATGTTTTTATTACCCTGCTTGTCCTAGGAAAATGCTTCTGTGTTAGGCTTCCCTCTCCTTCTCCCGCCTCCTCTTCTCTTATTCATGTGTTTTGACAAACACAAAATGCCTTCCAATCCTTAGAGAGCTGTACTCCATCATTAGACTGATGTTTTCTCCCTCTCAGTTTTTATTTATGTGTGTCTAAAAATGTGTAGCTCACTGGCACCCCACACTGTTTTAGGTTTCTCCCATCTTACATGTGCTGCACTGGCTCATGTCTGCTTTTTCCTTGCAATATTTCTCTCATGGTATTGCAACATTTTATATACAGGATGTCTGAAACAACAGACATAGAGAAGAAACCTCCTCTCAATGGGAGAAGAGCCCTCCCATCGAACTACTCCAATGATGAAGAAAATGAGGTCCCCGAGATGGAGGCTTTTGGAGTGATACCTAGAGGATTTAATCCAAGAGGTACAGTGTACAATTAAGACATGAGTCTGTTTTTACGTCTTCCTTACACACCTCTACCCAGATCTGTCAATTAAAACCAAATAATTTTTATTAAGTATTGCAACTTGTGTCCTGCATACTTCCAGGGCTCCTTACATGTTTTGATCTCAGATTGCTTTTATTGCTGCTTATGGACAAAACTTTCTAAAACATCCATGTGCATGGAAGTGTTACCTCAGGTTACGCAATAGGGAAAGTGAGGAGAGAAGCTGAGGGAACAGTTTTCTGTGGGAATGATTAAAAGAAAGGCAAGAATAGATCTTCCCACTTTGATCACCATCACAGAGTCACTTTAGAAACTGCGGGCTTCAGACATGGCTGTGGCAGCGCTGGAGGGAAGGGAGCAGGAGGACTTTTCCTCTTAATGGCCCTTCTGGTTTGCACAGCCTTAAACTGATTGTGAAACTACTGCAAAATGCTGAATGTCAGGGAGAATTTCTGCTAGATGTTCAAATTTCTCATTAAAATTACCACAAAACTAAAAGGAATCACGATAGTTTTAATTATTCTCCTGTGAAAAGTGAAATAGTTTGTTTGGGGAGTCAAACTACTATCATGTAGGGGATAGGCAAATCAAACTACATTCTCATTGACAACTCCAGAGAGAACCTGAATAAAAAAAGATAAAGTTTGCTTTAAAAGAAATCAACTGGCTCCTGAATGAGCTGCCAGACATATGATAGTGATTATTTGCCCTGTTTGAAATGAACAGCAGAACCTGTTGAATGTGGCAGCTCAGGCTAGCCACAAGTAATACTTTATGCTTGATGGGACTTTTCATCCAGGGTTGAAAGAGTGCTTAATAAATGTGGAAAAGCATTACTTCTTGCATTTTACACACTGGGAAACTGGTAAAGAGATACTGAGTGACATTTTTGAATTTTTTTAATGCAGAGCATTATTTTTGTAATCCAAATCACGTGCCTTCACCACATGTCCCCACGATTTTAATACAAACACATTTCTTTATGAAGTGTTTCTTTTAAAAAATGCCTAAACAAACCAACTGACATGTTAAGACTACAGAAAGTTTGCTTCAAACTTTTCAAATTACCATGTAGATCTAGGCGTGTTTAAATTGTCAAATGTAATGCAATACAGATCCTGACTACACATTGTGTCAAAACCAGCATGCTCACAGAAGCTGGAGATATGTAAGGGTGTGGGATACCTTAGAAAGATCCAACCTGTAGCTAAAACCCACCAGTGCCAAGAAAAAGATCCCTATTGCTTTTTTGATGTGCTTCAAATCAGGCTCTGAATGGAGTGCAGTGCTGTTGACAGAGAACCTCTTGCTTTTCAGAGATGCAGTGGAAACTTAGGAATGTCAGGTCAAGTTTACTGAGGCAGGAATCCAAGGTGATGCTGCTGCTGAGAAAAATAGACGATGTCCAAATCAAGAGTTTGCGTGGCCACAAGATAAACTTGGCTATGGGACTGGTATGGCTGGAAAATAAACTTGTACATAACAGCAAAGCTCTTTTTGTACAGCCGGATCAGCTGTGCTGTGCAGTTCATCTCTGCAATGCTTGCACCAGCACCTTGCAAGGGGTAACCTGAAGGGAAGGGACTGCAGAAGTGTTCCTGTTCCAGTGCACATCAGCTGTGATCTAAGCCTGTGATACCAGCTGATGTAAGTGTGGTCCCTGGACATGCTGCTTTGGGGCAGGATGCTTAAAATCAGACCAAGTTAAAGGTTTATGGTCTGATACAGTTCAGACTGGGATGTACATTTGGGAGCTGAGCCTGCCTAGAGCACTAGTAGTGTTGTGCTTGGGGGATAAAGTGAGTGTCTGCAGGAGCAGCAGAGTGTGACAGGGCTTTGCAGAAGGCTGTTTGTGCCACCTCCTTCTCCTGTCCTCCTCCTCTGCAGCTCTGAGTTGTCTGAATCTTTTGTAGTTGTTCCCACAGTTTCATTGCCACAACACCCTGAATAAAAGCATGCAAATGCTTTTATCCTTGCTGTTACAACTGAGGTGTTTTCTAACTTTTGAGGTAGGATTGGAGATCTGCCATAAACATCTAAATGTCAGTGTCTTCACCTGTGTGAGATTATAGTCAACACAGAGCCATGCAGTGAGTGGAGGAGAAAGCATGGGCTTTCTGGAGGGGAAGTGGTTGTCACTTTCAGGATGGTCTGTACCCTCTCAGCAGTGCTGGCTGCAGTAACCAGCCACCAACTGGCCAAAATAAGGTTACATAGCAGGCTCACATCATTTAGATGCCTAAATTTAACTGAATCTTGCCCTTGATCTATGCAGTGTAGGTGCCTACAGCGGAGCTACTCACCCTCGTTTCCCTTGACAGCCAACAGTGAGAAACAGAGCATATTTAGGGTGTGATTCATTTGACCTATTTTAGCTGCTACTCTAGGATGAGGTAAAACCCCGTGCTCGGCTGACACCCACTTCTACACCGCTGAATCACGGTGGGAGCAAGCAGCAGAGGCTGCCGGGGATGGCTGCCTCCTCATCCTGGTCAGTGGGATGCCTGCTGTAGGATCCCAGCTTATTTTGCGGGAGGAGATGCTCGGCGTGGAGGACGAGCAGCCCCCAAGTGCTTCTTCAGCAAGAAACCCGTGTGTCTGTGAAAGCTCCTGTGCCGTGTCCTCTTCCTCCTCGGCTCCCCCCTCCCTCCAGCCAGCTTATCTCATAGCAATGTCTCAGGAGTGTGCCCGCCTCGGTGGGAGGACTCATCCCTGTGGCCCCCACGGTCTGCAAGCTCCCCCCACGCACCCNCCCGCCCCCCCCCACGTTAGAAATGCTCTGGGCACCTCCTATGGAAACTCAGACTATGAAGTTTGTAGTCCAGAGCTCTTTCTCCCCAGTCTTCCGAGAAAGCCTGATGTTTCATGGGTATTCTTGTTATCCAGAAAACACCTCAAGCTCGTGCTTATTTGTTTTCACGCAAGCTTCATGTTGGAAAAGCTTTAAGAAAGCATGAGATTGCTGCCAGGGTATAAGGCCTGACTTCAAAGGGGCCCTGGGTAGCCACCTGTCCCTCGCAAACAGACAGGCAGTGACCTGTGCAGCGTCTGGACCCTTTCTTTTGATCATCCTCTGGTGATGGTGTTGGCATATTCTATTGCCCTGCTCATGTTTCCTCCCCCTTGTTTATCATTACAGTAATTAACAGAGGCTCAGTCACAGGTTGTATTCATCTGGCAAGCCCAACATGCATTTTAACACTGAGAATGAAATTGAAATCTGTTCTCTCCAGATGTGTATAGCTGTGTTTTGACAGGAGCCACATAAAGTCCCGAGATAAAATGTAGCAACTACTGAAGTGATGGGCCAGGGTGGCTTAGCTTTGCAGTTCCTTGGAGGAGCTAACATGCAAACAAAGGGCAGGGTCACTGATGTCCTGCATTTCAGAACATGAGATGAGAATACAACACTCAACTCCATTTCTATGCCTCCTTGTAAGGATGGAGAAAGTGAGTCAGATTTACAGATAGCTTCATTCCTTGGAGAGCCCCAAGATACACAGCTTTTACATGCAGTACTGAGAGGTGTTGGAAGAGAAAACTGGAGAGACTCACCTGTCCTCTGGGAAATAACTGCCTCACATTATTTAATGATGGGTTTTCTCAGCATTATCTTGAGTGAAAATTGCTAAGTTTTGCAGGGAGGGAGGCAAATACATCCCTCACTTCACAGAGGGGCAATGATTTATGAGCAAAATGCATTTTATGTTTCACAAAAAAATCACCTCTCTAACTTCAGTCAGCGAGGACCTACAGAAGTTACTCCTGGTGAGCTAAGCAGAGAATGTCAATAATGGGACTTCAAGCCTGCTTCAGGACTGAACAAAGTATTCCAGCCTTTCTGCAGATTAGGGTTAGCAGCAGGTGGAGGGTTTCGGGATCGGTTCTCCAAGGATTTTTCATGAGGGCATCATCTTCTTGCCATGTCCTTAGGTGGTTTCCTTTTCTACTGCTTCCCATGGGGCAGGGTTAAGCAGCTGATGGTGGCAATACATGAGCAGGACCTGCTACTGCTGCCCTTATTTCCCCCTCTACATTAGCTGTCACCCATACCCCAGGCTGGGTGGCTTGGCCATGGCAGGAGAAGGCCCATAGTAGTGCCCAAGGAGCTGATGCCTGCAGGGTTCTGCTGATGTCTTGAAGGCATGCCTGTAAAAAAGCCAGGGCTAATGCACAGGCTGCTGTAGCATGGAGGCTGCATATCTGAGACAGAGCCAGCTTCTAGACAGTGTCTCCATGCCTTGAAGGAAAAGCAGAGCTCAAAGGTGTTGTCTGAGATTCTGTGAAATGGGCCATATTCAGCCCTTGATGACTTGAATATCCAAAGCATTTGCTGAGCACATCATTCCTGCTCACATTGTTCACCATAGCAGGCCAAATTCACCACCATCACAAATACACACAGCTCCACCAGCTGCTCTAAATGTGCACCTCTTTCTGCCAAGCATGACTTTGGCTCTGTATTTATCAGTATAAAATGCAGAAATTAGCTGGTTTCTAACTGTCAGCACTTGGAAAGGCAAGCTGAGAACTGCAAATCAGGCTTTACCCTCCTGTTTGTCCCCTGGTTGGGAACAGTAGTGGCCCTGCTAGCAGAAGTTTCATGTAGCCATAAGAATGATGTCCAGTTTGTTTTCATGTGGTTACTTGTTGTGTGAGAAGTCTCCTGTTATCAAGATTCCGGGTATGATATAGTAATTTGGCTCATGGTGTCTGCAAGTACCTTTGGCTATCCCATTGCCACCCCACATTGCTCATTAACTGAGCAGACTAACTTCTAGAAATTGTAGGCTATAACTCTACAGACAGCCCTAATTTGAAGAAAGCATAGTTTTGCCAGTGCATGTTACAGATACCTACTGCTGTTTGCCTGTAACTCTATGCTGTAATTATATGCTGTAATGTTATATTTAGTTTTCATAAGAAGACACTAATAGCAGTGGAGGTGTACTGAGAAGCTGAGTCTAGACACATGCAGTACACCAAAACCTTATTTAATACAGACAGTCCAAGCTCTCAGCTGTATGCAAGATCATTAACTGCTTCTCAGACTCTTCAGGATTCAGTAGTAGTAGTGCTTTGGAAACATTAATGTATTTAAGCACCATAAAACTCCTGTGAATTTGCATCTTACAAATGGAGGTCTGCAAGAAAGGAAACATGAAGCTACAGCTGTCAAAGCCCCACTGGTTGCACTGATAAACTCACGACAGTCAGGTCCAGACTTGCAGAAAGCTGATGCCAAAGGAAACACGGAACTCAATTCTCCTTGGGGACATTTAGCCTTCCTCCCACAGCAATCCATCCTTTCCACGGTTGCTTTTGCCACTCACTAGAAACCTTGCACCCTCTGTGAAAATGCCTGGTAGACAGAGAAGTGTCATTCTATAAGTTCCTGCTCAGCCAGGAGGATGTAAGCCATGAACAGACCCAGCATGCTCCATTGCACAGCGCTCCTCAAGGAGGCAAATCTGGGGAAGGGGAGGACAGGGCCTTCAATGATGTTGATAGCAGTATTGACATGCCAGCCTACTGAATCTTTCGCTCTATGTTCATTTACATATCTCTGCAGATTTCCTGCGTGTTGAAAACATTGATATGTTCAAGGAGCCCCATGAGATTAACAAGCAGCAGCACCACACTGACAGGTACTACAACCCCAAGCTGATAGTGCGTCGAGGACAGTCTTTTCAAATCCAGATTGACTTCAATCGACCCTACAAGCCAGAGACAGACCGAATATGGCTGGAGTATTTAATAGGTAAGTGCTTTGCAAAGGCTGTGTCATAGCAGCAAAGTAAGGTTTAAGAGTCTCTCTTAAACAGGATGGAAACAGTACTTCATGGCTGGGTCTTTTCCTGCTACGATTGATAAACCATAAAAACAGGCTAAACTATAGGCAAGGAAGTGTGAGAGAAGAAGGAGCAGTATTTTGGGACTTTTTGTTTCATAATCAGTTGTACTTTATTGAGCTTTCGGAGTTATCTCTGGTTAGTGTTGTATGGCAGTGCTGAAAGGTAGCTGGAACAGGAAGCATCTTTTATTAGTGTTTAGGAGATGGAGAAAGAACACATCTGTTGTTTGAGGTGGAAGAGATGACTGTACGAACTAGGATAACAAAATGTTGAGTACACCAGGAGGGGAAATTATGCAGGGGAAGAATAGGAGGTCTTACAACTTTGCAGCCTGCACCATTTGTTAACAAGGGCGAAAGTTCAGAGACTTCAGTTTCAAACCAGGGAATTACCCAGGGCCACATTAAAGGCTTTCTTGATTCTCTGCAAAAGAAGTAAGAAAGAGTTTTTCCTGTCACTGAGAGACCTTTGTCAGAGACCCAGGTTGTAAAGTACATATTGGCTTTCTGAAGGTACAGGTCTAGAGAAGGGCATGATCTTGCTAGAGGAGGTGGGTGAAAAGCAAGCAAAAGAATGAGGCTTGCTGCTGAGCTCCAGAGATGGACCCACTGAATGTTGGTCCCTACATCACAGCTCTGGGAAAGCCCTAGCTTTGTCTAGAGTGATCTGGGAGTTTCTGTGTTAAAATATCAATGTTCCCCTTATAAACGTGTTAAAATAGGTTTGAATTGATGTTTTAATTTACTTTCCTCAGAGATACAGTTCTGAAATTTGTAACAGTGATTTTTTTCCCCCTGTTGAATTATGATGATGTGGCTATTTATTAGATTTGCTGCCTTTTAAACCTAGATGAGCGTTTATCTCTTAAACGTATGTGCAGTGAAAAGGTTACTGTCTGCACATTTTTTTTCCAGGGGACTCTTCTTTCTAATTTAAATTAGGGTTGGGAGGCATGTTATGACAGTCCAGTGAATGATTGGCTGAACAGCCACAAGTGCCTTTAAAAATTTAATATGCATAAATATCATTAGTTCTTTTGGGATTTAATTAAATTCAAGACTGTTCCCTTAATCTTTATATGCTTAAAACAAACAGCTGTAGCAAGAAGAAGTGGAAAATGGAACATTTGTTTTTTATTGAATTGTGTGCAGTTTGCATTTGTTTTAATCAGATATTCTGTATTGGAAGAAGAAATTTAACACTTCTTTTGACATTGCACAATCCACTTAAGAGAACATATTCACTTATTTTCCTGTCCATCTTTCCTAACACATCTTTCCATGATCTGTACTTTGAATCTATAAGCATGAGTCAAAAATTCCCTTCATCCTCAAATGTGGTAGGAATGAGGTTAAATGCAGCCCAAAACAAGGGAGACTTTGCAACAAACCCAGCTCTGAATGATGGTTTTGGAGTCAGTCCTGAGTCTGTGGCTGCCTTTCCCTCCCAATTTATTCTTCACTGTTACTGTCCTTTCTGTGAAATAGGAAGGGTAATGTTGATGTCTAATGAGTGGTGGCTGGCAAGCAGCTGAAGGAGCCTGCTGTGTACACAGGATAGTATACAGTGCTATTGTCCTCCCCTGCTTTTTAAGAGACTGCTTCTGTGAGCACCACTGCTGCCTTGCTGCAAGTCATTTAACACACAGATTCAGCTGGGAGAAGAGATGTTTGAGTTTCTCTTCTAGGAGCAGGTTAATACTCAGTGCTCCACAAATGTTTCTCTTTAAGCACAAGTGGTAAAAACATGGTACATTTATTCTCCGAAGCAAGCAACAAAAATTAAAACAAAAACAGTCCATAAGAAGAAGGAAAGTATATAGAGATGATCTGCTTGACTCTTTCCACTTCTTTCAGTGCCAAGTCCAATGTTACATGTTCTGCAGGCAAGAAAGAGCAAGTTTCTTGTACTTTGGAAAGGGCACTTATTGCACAAGGCTTCAGTGCTGCACTCATAAACCTTTTGTGATGGGAGATGTGGTCATTTACATCCAGGTTTGTTCTTTTTGTCTGTCTGAAGAGTGTGCTTTCCCCTCTCGTTATACCAATGGCCTGAAAACCAGAGGCCAGTTACCTGGGATGCCCCAGTGAGCAGAGGAGGAAGGCAGGCACCTCAAGGTGGCAGTTTAGCCTTGCTGTCTTAAAATGGAATGAACCCAATTCTGGATATTTTTGTCTTCCTCCATTTACTCTCCCACAAAGAGCAATCACTGACTTTAGGATCACCAAAGACAAGGAAGGTGAATTCTACCTTTCAGTAATGCCAGGTCAGAGCTACACCTTGGGATTGGCTCAGGCAACCGCCACACAGCAAAGGCAGCTTGAGCTCAGAGAGTCTTTTTGCACCGAAGCAAGGATTGTATATTCTAGGAAAGTGCTGAGCTTGAGAGATTAAAGTGATGAATACACAGAAATATTGACATATTGTTGTGAAATTACACTTTCGTGGAGTGCTCTGTGTACCTTTGAAACATTGCAACAGAACTGTAGAATAACCTAGGTTGGAGGGATCTCTGGAAGTGTCATGTCCAAACCCTTGCTCAAAGCAGGTCCACGTCAGGGCCTTGCCCTAGGCACAGGTTTTGAGTATCTCCAAGGGTGGAGATGCTAGCCAAGCAGTGTGGACCAAACTGTCCACAAGCTGTAGAATCTTTTTTGTACATTTCAAGGTGTTATTTTCATAGGGTACAGAGGTACTTTTTGTAGACACAGCTGGCCTTGGCATTGAAGGAATTCAGCTGGAGCTGGGAAAACAGCCTCTTGCAGGACTGCACCTACAGTGAGGACTGTTTATTCAGTAGCTCTGTACAAAGCTATTCAGAAGTTATTAGTTACCAGCACTGGAAATTTCCCAGCATTGACATTAATCCATCACAGAATTTTTATCCATTAAGGACTAATTTTGTTCCTGAAAAATGTGATGATGGTAATGGCTTGTATGTGCAGAACTATTCTATTTCCCTTATTCCCTAAAATTTACTTTTACTTGTATTTTTTTTTCTTCTTTTACATCATTAAAAAGATGATTAATGAAGCAAGAAAAGAAAGTAGTGTGCTTAATCCTTCTAATTGATAAAGAATCTAGGTTACCTGAGACAAATTCTTCTTGCGTCATGTGAAAGTAGGTCTGAAACACCCACAGAACAATCTTTGGTAGCAACCCTTTTTAATCCATAGTCCATTTAAAGGCATTCACACTGAGTTTCAAATTCACAGGTTATTTGTGTAACCAAATATTTACATGTAAATGTAAATATAAAAATAGATAATTTGCTCCAATCTCTTGAAAGCCACTTTCACTGGTACTCCTCTGTGGTAGTTCCTTATGACTAAAGTCCTTTTTGCTCTAACAGACTGTTTTCCATAGAGTCATCATCAGTGAAACTGGCTGAAGTGCTAACATGTGAAGAATTATAACTCAGTTTTGCACATAATGCTTCATTAAATTAGGACCATACTTGTCTGCCAAAGTATGGAAAATAATGAATGTGACAAAAAAATCACATGGAAAAATATCCTTTTTTATAGAGTAATGGGATGTTATTCCAGTTCTCATGCTGGACTGCAGCCCTGCCTCTGTTCCTTCCTTGCAGCCTCACTTTCATCACCATAGATTTCCTTCCTTGCAGCCTCACTTCCTGACTTTAATGAGAGGGAAGGTGAGCATCAGCCCTTGGGAAATATTCATTTTATTGGTCTAGGTTTGAGATGAAAGAGCCACAGGAGAACTGTAGACACTGTTCTAACATCCAGTTCCCCACAGTAGAAACAATTTGAGTTTGCTCAGAGCTCCTGGATGCCTAGAGGAGCCAATGATCTTGATCTCTCCTGACTGCTGCCTTTGTGGTGGTAGGGACACTGTGTGCTGCTCTTGGCTTTCCACACTATGCGGTTCAGCCTGTCCAGGTATGGTTCCTGCACCTGGGACAGCCAGTTTGGCATGAGTGCTGCAAAGTTTCCACAGTTCCTGCTGCCATAGCAGTGATTTTTCTGAAAACAGATCTAGGATTAGATGGACTCATATGGCCTTCAGTCTTACTTTTAGTAGTAGTTTTCTGTACATGAACTTAAATCCTATAGTGGTTGATGAATTTATATGGTGCATCTTTAATGATATATTTCCCCACATCCTCATAAATTGGTGTCTATTTGTGTTTTCCTTAAATGGCTTCATAAATCTATATATATTGGTCTAGCCCTCAATGTTATTGTGAACATAGTATTCATTGGCATACCTCTGGGATGATCATAAATCCCAGTCCTCTAGGCTACTGTCACCTTTCCACACAGGTGCATGCATGAGGACCTACCCACCCATCCATATGCACTTCTCAGGCTTCTCTCATCTCAGGCCAGAAGAGACTTGCTGTTTCTTTTTTTACAATCTTCCCAACCCTGCTCCAGAGAACTGGCTATAAACACATGAAAGCAGCTAAGAACATAAAGCTGTTAAGGCTGATCCCATATGACTTATTTAGGTGATGCCAAATTCCCACTTATAGTCAGAAGGGCATCTGAGTCCAACTAAATAACCAGGAGTCTGATTCAGGGCACCCAGACCTGAATCAATGCAGCACTTTGTGCTGTTCTACAGTGTCCACAGCCTTACCTTAATTTCACAGTAATGTTGAGATATGAGTTATTCCAGGAGGACTGGGGTTTTGGTCCTTCTATCATAAGGTATATTTGTCTTAGTGAGAAGTATTGCCACCTCTGCTATAACTTTCTTCTCCTCAGCAGCTCTACGGCAGGGTAGGTGGTAGCTAATGGAGTGGCTGGGACATGAGATGTCCTCTGGAACCATGGATGGGAAGTTTATCTGTGTTCTGCCTCTGAAAAAAAGTTGATCAGTGAAAAAGTGGGATTATGACTTTTTTAGGTGTCTTCTTGGAATTATACAAGAGCATCTAATTCTTGTTGATGGCAAACTATTGGTGCTGGTATATAAACCCAGTGTTGAGAGTTTATTAAATCATCATATCTGTGCTTAACAAAGGATTCTAATAATTGAACAAAGACACAGAAACACCTGTTAGTCTGAACATGGAATCCCATTTTGGGAAAGAAAGAATAATATACTAGTTGTAGAACACATTTCCTAGAAATGGACAGAGAAGAAATCTGTTTGACAGCTCTAAGTGAAGAACAACAAAATTCACTTTCTAAATGAAGTTATTCTGTAATTTTCTTCTCTTTTCTTGAATTCCCAGATGGGTCTTAGAGGAGCAGAGAGGAGGGAGTTCCTCAAAGTGGTCCATGAGCACAGAATTTCATGCAAAGGAATCTTTATCATGCTCTCTCTTTGCACAGCTGCAGCAGCATCAATTGGCACATAAAATCTAGCTGTATTTTTTAATGGTTTTAATAGTTAGGGTTCTTAAATCCAATGTGTGTTTTACAACTGTGGTGTACTAGAAACATTCACTCCTGGGACAGAGTGGCCAGATGTTAAGTATTCCTAACTGGAGCCATATTTCAAGATATTTGAGTTTCCCACATTTCTAAGTTTGTATGCAGCCCTTCTGAATGCATATGGGATTTGAGGGTGGCAGGAACCCAGATGTGTTATTACAGCACTAGCTTAGAGATACTACAGTGTTTCACAAAAAAATGTTTCTCTTTGTTGCCTGTTTTTATTGCTTAGAATTTCATTAGAGCATCTCTTCTTCCCTTCTTTTCTACATTTCCTCTCCTCATTCTTTCCTTCTTTCTCCTCCTCTTCTTCTCCCCCTCCTTCCTTCTCTTCTTCTTCTTTCTCTTCCCCCCTTTTTCCTTTTCACTCATTTGTTGTAGCTATTCATAGTGATTAGTATCATCACAACTAGTGATCAGGGATTTATAATGGTCCCAGCATGCTAACACTCAGGCTACAGATAGTGTAAGTTTTATCTCTGCTATAAGGCTATTCTACTTGTGGCTCACAGCTTGCATTTATGTATCAACCTATCACATTTATTGTACTTCTAGGCCTGGCATTGAAACAGATTCTTTATTCTTTGTATGAAAGAGTGTACCTAGACAAAACAAATTAATGTAACAGGGTAATTGTTAACTTTTTTGTGTGTAATCTATGTCCCAAAGGGAAGCAAATTCTTCAACTCCTTTTAAAAACAATAACTTTGTTCACCTCCCTCTCCTCTGAGGTGTCCTACTTCCATGAGGGAGGAAATGTCTTCTGAATCTCACTATTTTTCCAGTCTCTGTGATACAAGATTTTCCCTCCTCCCTGCCAAAAGTAAAACATCTCCTTGCTTGTGTAGGGCCTGTCCAAGAACACCTGTCTGTCCCTCTGCCAGCTGCACTAATTCAGCAGTGGCATTTATGAGCTGATTAATTAATCCACTCATACAGCAGCGTGTATGTCCTCTGAGCATCAAGGGAAAAACTAAACAAGATGAAGTTAGCAGCTTCCAGAGACTGGGCAAGGGAGGAGGAGGAGAAGTGTGGTTTGAGTAAGCCCTGATCCCTGTTAGTCACTTGGAAGGAACAGCAGCAGACTTGGATAGCTGGAGGAGGAGCGTTCATGTTTTGCTGACTGAACTTGCTGTACCTATCTCTCACTCTCCCTCTGTTGCTGTAAATCCCTCTCTGGTGTGGTAGTTTTACACAGAACTTAGCACAGCTTGCCTTCGTGCCTGCCGAGCCCAGAGCTGACATGCTACAGATCTGAGGCATATGTTAAAAATAACTCACTTTGAATGCATATGTGTGGGGCTACTGTTCTGCATTTTAGGTGGCTCAATCCTTTTCCTACCGCATAGAGAAGACTTTGGCAAACTTTGAGAAACACTGCAGTCTGCTTTTCACCCTTGTAAAGAGTGCATTTTTGTGGTGAGGGGCCTCTCATTCATGCCCAAATTCACATCTGCTTCTTTATGGTGAGGGTGGTGAGTCACTGAAACAGGTTGCCTAAAGAGGTTACGGATTCCCCTCTCTGGAGGTGCATAAGGCCAGGTTGGATGAGGCACTGAGCAGCCTGATCTAGTGGGAGATGTCCCTGCCCATAGCAGGGGGGCTGGAACTAGATGATCTTTAAGGTCCCTTCCAACCCAAACTATTCTATGATTTCACCATGTAGATATTTACTCATGTTTATTCCCTTTCAAAGCCTTGTGATGTGGACTGAGAGTCTGTCTCCCTTAATAGCATGAGTAGCTATTATTCTTCTCTTTTCTGGGGTGCCTGGAAACCCCAGAAGGTGAAGAGCACAGTTGAGCTGTACCAAAAGTGAATAGGAGCTTTACGAGCCCAACTTGGATAGCTACAGAAACCAAGATGGGGTAAGAAAAGAATACTAAAGAATTGCAAGCCTGTGCACTGTGAAGCAGGAGAAATAGATATGTTTGGACCATTAAACCTTCTTTCTAAGATAGGCTTCTGTAAAAAAGGTGTCCTCTGGCAGTATTATGGCTCTACAACTAGCACTGAAACGCAAAGAGTTGTGAGGGACACCATGAATGCAAGACCCCATTCAGTGTCTGATTTCTTCTGAGCTGCAAAAGAAGTCTATAAAAAAATCACTCCATGCCTGCTGGTAACAGGGCAGCAGCTTCAGGTGCTGAATTCTCAGGCTGGATTTTCTCCTGGCCATGTGCTCTTAGAGAGAGCAGATGGGAACATCCCTGCAATGTGATGTCACACAATGACTTTGTATTTCACAGAGCAATTGGCTGTGAAATGTCCTCTAGCAAAGGCCAGGGCCTCCTACACCCAAAGCATACATGAGCACTGGGGAGTGAGGCAACCACAAAGAACTGGCTGCAGAGTGTGGTTCAGGATGCCAGCTCCTGAAGCGAATTGGAGTGAGAGGGATCCTGAGCCAGCTGATGCTGCTGGCAGAATGACCTTCCCGTCAGCATACAAAGGGTTTTTCTTCTCCACGTGGCTCCTGGTTGCAACATGCACCCAAACACCCTCCTGCCTCTGCATGGGTTAGGTTGGTACCAGATATCTCGCCGAGAGTCCTCTGCCAGGCATTCATAAACATTTGGTAATGATACTTTAGATAGCATTAAATCTGCCTTAGAGACTCAAACACAGAGAATTATCCCATCTGAGAGATGGCTGACATTACAAATATCCCAACTATGAGTCAAAGCTGGCCCTGCTTTTCCACTACAGCCAGAAATGTATGCTCAAGATGATGATAAAAGTAAAATGGCCAAGCTATCCTGAGAGGACTTCCCTACAATGTTGATAAACTGATTTTTTTTTGCCAGCAATCTTAGCATGTAATGCCAATGTTATTCAGTTTTCTATTGATCTAGTATCAAGATGACAGATGTGTGCATGTGAGACTAGTGTGGCTGATGCTGTCTCTCAGGTGTCAAGATGTGTGATTACAATTCAGCTCCACAAGCCCCTTTTAGAAGTAACAATTTACTTACTCTCCCATTTACATTTTGGCTTTTGGTTCAGAAGATATCCACTCTTCAAAGAAAATGTTGGCAAACATTTGCAGTAATCTTGAGGGCTCTGCACATCTTCCCAGGCTTCCTTGTGGGTTCAGTATTTATGCAACTGTTAGAGAGCACCAAACCCTGCCCTTGCCTGTCAGAAGCAAACAATATTCTCTTTTATTTACAGTTTATGGTACCTATAAATTGTCCTTACTTCTAGGATATCCCTTCCCTGGCACCTTAACTGTGTCTACAGGGATGCAAACAATAGCACAGAGCATCTTCTCCTCATGGGTAAGCAAGATACTGCAATAGCCTCTCTGTCTTACTGCATGGGACCAGCTGTTTGGGATATGCACAGGCTACAATTGCTCCCTTGTCAAGCAAGAGATAAATTAGGTAGCTTTGCATGCAAGAGGGAGTTTTGTTTTGAAAGGCAAATGGAGTTTTGTGTGTTGAATTTTCATGGAAGTGAGAGGAGCTTTATATTTTGCTGAACCTGTCACGAGGTGCCAGTGACAAAGTTTCCATAAGGATGTCTTGAAGAGTCCTCATGTCCTCTTTGAGATTTTATGATTCCTATGTGCAGATTTAATGGGGAGTGACTCTTCAACAGGGTTGCACATTGTGCAAAGCCCTTGCCACAGCACAGGTTCTTATATTCCCTGCATGCTCCTACCGGGAGCTTCCAGTGAAAATGACCATGCCAGTTCCTAACCACATTAAAATAGTAATCTTTCCCCTCTTCTGAAGGAGGTAAAGGAGACATTTTTAAAAGTAGCACTTGTTAAGAGGATCCTTGTCTTCAAGGATGTCAGTACAATTACTTGATTTGCTCTGTGTCTTTGTTTGCGTGAATTGCTTTAAGAAAAACCCCACAGTTATGTCAAAAATAGAAGTAATGTATCAACTGCCTAGGCAAGCTGGGTCATACCCAGCTACACTACAAAGAACAAGAGCATGTTCATCTCTCAGATCACAATTGTTAGCAGGCACAAGACTCTCATCTCTGTTACCTCTATAGCCTCTTCTCTGTAGACTGGCTTCCCTTTGATGGCTTATATTTGAAGTGTCCAGTGCTTTAGCCTCTAGTGTTTTCTATTGATTTTGCTCTCTTATTCTAGTCTTTTTTCCTTCTGTTGATCTTTTTCTTCTGTTGTGTCCCTCACTGATCTGAATGGGTTTCATGGGTTGCAGTATCTCTGGCTGATAAGGTGAAGTGGGCTATTTATATGCATCGAACACCTACAAAATGGAACTTCATGTGCATTGAATAATCTCGTGGATGAGGCACAGTACCCCAGATTTCCTAGAAAAAGTGATGTTGCAGTTTGCCGGCTTCAGAGTCAAAGCTAGAGTTATCCTGTTCCAGAATGTAGTTCAGATCTGGAATTATCTCTACATCAGCTGTGTAAAAATAAGCAAGTGGGAAAATCAACGCCCTTGTGAGTTTAATTCTGAAGTTCTTAAATAGTAGGAATTAAAAATATAGAAGTCTGTCTCTCTGTCTGCCGTTGTTGCTTTTCATTACCCTATTTTTGAATGAGAGAGTCTGACTTTCAGCCTAAAATATGAAATGAAGAATAGACTTGAGAATAAGAGAAGCAACTCAGCCTTCTCACAAATGTCTTTTCTGTCTGCACTGCTAGTTGGCTTTCAGATATAGTTTGGCACTACCTCAGGCTCAAAGGGTAGATCCTCACACAGCTTTGAATCCTGGCAGCATACATGTTTGTATGTAGCTTGTCCGTCTAGATGCTTTTTTATAGAATTTTACAGAATAAAGGCTTCTCTAAGGTGTGATTTGTCTTACTATCTCTCACATGCTGTACTTTGAAGGTGTGTCATATTTTGTGATTTATTGCTTGCAGAGTAAGTTTGACTATCCAGCTCAGATATGCTCATCTATACTCTGGGTTTTCAGAGTTGGCTCCTGTTTCACCATAAGGAGCAGATACTCAGGAGTAACTCAGCATTGGGTATCTGCTGGTGGACTAACTTTATTTTTTCCACCTCTGTGGACTTGCTTGAAAGAGCCCTAGGTCTCTGCTTGTTGATGCAGTAGTTCAGTGAGGATAGCAAAACTCTGCTCTGCTAATGGGAAGAAAGACAGGCTCTATGCCCCAGCGGTCACTTGCATGCTAGTGAGAAAGGTGATGGATGCATCCAAACTGAGGAAGGGGCTCTGGGCCACACTTACCCACAGTGTAGCTGACACCAAGGGGAGGAATAAGCTGAAGTGCAGCGCCCTGCACTAGGATAAGCAGCAATGAGCAAGGAAATCCTGGGACAGCCCCCGTTCACGCTGCTAGGGCTGCACTGTGAGCCAGCAAGACTGAAGCTTGCTGGAGTGAGATGGGTGGGATGTCTGCACAGGCTGCCTGTGGGGAGGTGTTGCATGTATTCGTGTGGCTGTACTGCCAAGTGACCAGGCACTGTGTGAAGCAATGAGAGAAGTAGGTGGTTTCCACCCACTAAAACTTGCCACCTCCAATGAAAATAGACAAAAGGATAGAGGACTGCCAGGAAATGAAGACACTGTGAAAGCAATGTGAACCTATTAATGGAATTATCGCCCCCCTCTCTCTCCAGGTCGCTACCCACAGCAAAACAAAGGTACCTACATCCCCATCCTAATACGTGATGTGCTGAAACCTGGTGAGTGGGGAGCCAAGATTACTCATAAGGAGAACAACTCAATTCGCCTGTCCATCATGTCCTCTGCCACTTGCATCATTGGGAAGTTTCGCCTGTACGTAGCTGTCTTAACCCCCTTTGGCATCCTCAGGACACACAGAAACTCAGCAACCGACACTTATATCCTGTTCAATCCCTGGTGCCAGCGTAAGTACCCTGTCAGAGGTTCACACTTTCTGCAGCTGGGCTCATCAGTTTTGGGGGAAGGTAGTCCAGGAAGGGGAGTTTGTTGCCAAGGTGACTGGAGAAAAGTCAGTTAGAGTCTGCTAGGAGGAGGGAAGTTTAGGCAGAGCTCAGGATGGGGAATAGCCCTGTGAGTGGAGCTCCCTGCTGTAGGTCTATGCTACAGCTGCACCCTGCCATTTTGTGAGGCTGAACCTGTCTTTACCAGCTTGGGTGGTGTGATGATGCTCTGTTTCTCATAGTACATACACTCCAAGACTTTTCTGTGACTTTAACAGGCATCAGAGTGAGCTTTCTATCTGCCTGTGTGTGCCTTAAACTGTGAAGTCCGTAAGGGCATTTTTCTTTTCACAGGATTTGGTATGGGGCAGGATATGGCAATATCCCACACTTTGTTGAGTTGCATTGCTGATTGCCAGATTAAAGATCAAGAATCTGCAGGTGAAATCCTGCAGTAATTCAATGGGAGCTGATGTTCCTGCACAGGTTGGGTGCTACTAACCTCCTGCAGCATTTCTGGTGGTGCCTTCCTACTGTTACATGATATTTGCCCTTATAACTTTCCCTTTAGTGCTGACTAATTACCAGCCACCCTGTCCTCTGTGAGGAACAGAACATTTTGCAAATGAGCCTTTTTTTATACTGCAGTGGGTTGAAGAACAATTTTTTTTCCAGTCTCCCTGGATCCTGGGTAAAATCAGCCCTTGCACTGACAGAACTGTATTTTACCCAATGAACAACAAGTGTGGCTTTAAGCAGAGGGCAAGGAAAGCTGCAGAGGTTTGGCTCAGCCTTTTGACAGGCTGTAACACTGTGTCTCGGCCTCCAATACTTTTAAGACTCCAAGTCTGACACACACATTGTTATATATTTGGGCCACAGCTAACTTCAGTATTCTCTTGACACCTTCCCTTCATCTTTCTGTGTTTTTACCAGAATTTTCGCATCAAATAATCCCAAATTAGGGCCATCCTACCAATTGATGAGTAAATTTAGCTTTATTAATAGAGTCCATTATTCAGCTGCACTTCTGTCAGTACATCAAATGATTTGTGCAGAATTCATTACTTGCCCCTGGTCCAAGGGAATATAAGCAATGATTAGCTTATGCATTATTTAGGAAGATATATGATAATGCTGAGTAAAGCAGAGTCAGTTCACACTTATGTGAACAGAAGTGAAGGGCAGGGTCCAAGGCCCCCATAACACCATGAGATAATTCTGAAAGCAGCTTAGAGGTAAATACCTCTTAGCAGCGTGCCAAGAGTTTATTCTAGGGAAAGAGGGAGGGTGTTTAGCAGAAAGAAAGGAATCACTGCCGAAGTTGTGATCCACTGTGAGCAGATAAACCTGCTCAAGTTTTGTGAAGGCATCATCAGCTTGCCACAGCTTCAGCCAGGGAGATGCAATCCTCCACCCCAAGGCAGAGCATCCCTTGGCTTTAGGCATGAGTGTCATAACAGACAGCTGGTTGTCCAGCATGGTGACTAGGCAGTAGCTTAGGAACCTCCTTGAAAGGGTTAAAATCAAAATAAAGAGCTTCTTCAGTTACTTCAGATAGCTAATGTATAGTGAGTAGTGATACAACCATACAACATGCAACCATAATGTGGAGAAAAAAATTATGTGGGGGGTTTGGCTGGTGCACTGTCTTGTTACTGGAATCACACAGGCTGATTCAAGCAGCTAGTCGGGGAGTGGAAGGGGAAATCAATTCCTTCTTCTCATCTCCTGCACCATCAGCTCTGTCTGCTGACTAGTCCACCTCCATTCATGGCACATGGGTGATTTGCTCTCCCTCCCTCATATCTGAGCTGAAGGGGGCCAAAACCCAGCAAGGAATAAAACCACAGCATGAGAACAAACCTGTAGGGAGGAAGACATGCAGTAGACACCTCCATTGGAAGGTATTGGCAAGACCAATGGAAAAGCTCTGCTCCAGGAAAACAGAAGGGATTCTCTGAGCATCAAGGATGTGCTCTGTCCCCCCAGGGCCTGGGGAGGCAACTCAGGGTCATGCCTGGAGGATCACATTTTTGTCTCCAGCTTACATGTTCAGGTGTGTATCAATGACTTTGAGTACAAGCCTTTGCTGACTATTGTACATTTTCTGCATATTTCACTCAGATTTGGACTTATTCCCATTTCTAAACCTTACTTTTCTTCCTAGGTAGTTTGGGCTAATTGGCTTCTAAATTTGCCTTTTCCTCTTCCCTTGTGTTGGAAAACCAGAGAGTGTTTCTCCATGCTTTATCTTCTGGCTGGAAAGATTGTTCAGCAGAGTGACAAAGGGGTATAAAAACTCAGGCATTTAAAGTACAGAGAAAACAATAGTTTGAAAATCTCCTAGATTTGTTTGGTGTGTTAATAGCTAAGCAGTGAAAAGCCTCATTAAAAAGAGAGAAGGCTGATGCTAGGAATGAACGAGGATTGTTACAGCAGAGAGCAGAGTATGGGCTCTGTCAGTGTCTATCGCAGATTCCCAACTCATCATTTTTGAGAAGCATCAGTGTGCTGGTATGAGCTTCTCTTTAAGACAGAGGTATTTGTGCCCTTTCTTATTACTCCTTTTCTCACTATAATTCCGTTTTGACATATCCTCCCAATCAGGGATGTGTATTTTCTCCTGCTGTTTCAGAGCACCAAGTATACTTTAAAGATGCAGATGCAGGGTCCAATCCTTCAAAATTACACACACCAGCCCCAAATATCTGAGAATTCACCAAACTAGTGGATTGAGATTTCAGGTACTCATGTGAAATTTGCATTATTTAATAAGCAAAGTAAAGCCTGTGAAGAGAGGCAGTATCATTTTTTTAGCCAGCTGTTATAGTTAGGAAAAAAAGGTGTGCTTCTGGGCATGCAGAGCCCACTTGTGAAACTGAAGATTGAAATGGCAAGTAGTTGTGGATAACTTCTTGGAGCTTAACTTAACTCCTAGCAGTATCTGACTACTTAAAAGCAAAAAAGAGCTTCTTTGATCTGGATACTGTGAGCTCTTTCCAAGGAAGTGCTGAAGCCCAGCAGTTTTCTGATGGGGAACACACAGTGCTTCTTAGGAAAAGACCTTGCATTGACTTGTTTATCTCGCTCTCACAGGGGAAGATGCACAGATTTTCTGAGTAAGTTGCCTAGTCTGTGGACTGAAATCTGTGTTTCTTTCGCCCAAGCCTTTCACAAAGTGAATGACTTTGGCAGGGGGGTTGGAACTCGATGATCTTTAAGGTCCCTTCCAACCCGAACTGTTCTATGATTCTATGATTCTATGACTTTTAAGCAATCATATATATTGCTTCTTTATTATCTCAATATTATATTTCTTCAGCTTCCATGCCTCAAATGTCCTAATGCTGTTTGAAGTTTAGTAACATATGGTTGATCTCAGGGTCCTTTTCTTTGCTATCAATTGTCCAAATCTGGCCCAATAGCATTTTCAGGTATTTCTAGATAAAGTTTAAATTTGATCTCACATATCATAGGCTCCATGTGGGTGAAATAAGTGCGGGGGTTCATCCTGCTGCTACACTAGGTAGACAAGCACTAGCAGTTGCAAGACATCTTGGTACTAGGTAGAGTGGGTTTTGTAGATAACTACATTTAGCTCTTGCAGCTCCATGTTTGCTGTAGCACTGATCTCTTCCCAGCAAGAACCCTGGGAGCTCTGTGTTTCCAGGAAACCCCAGACTCACATTCCTATATTCCCAGGGGAGTGTATTGAAGGAAGGCTTGGTACTCAGGGCAAGCCTGCTGTCTCCACCTCCCCTTATGTGCTGGAGCTGTGTGCTCAACATTCACTGTTTGGACAAAGAAATAGCATTTTCCATTCCAGCCAGCAGCTCCATGTTTGCTGGAGTCCCTCCATTCTGGATAGAGTCTTCTCATGCTCATTCACCTTCCCAAATCAGAGAGGTATTTTTGCACACCTAATCTCTTTAACAAGGAGCCTGTGTTCAGTGGGATTCCTTGTCTGCAGTATTGCCTTCAAGTGTGTTTTCACCTTTTCCATCTTCAAATAAAGAAGCATAGAGGCTAATTTGCTTCTTTGTGGCATTGCTAGTGTCTTAGTAATTTCCCAGGATAAAAGAAATGAGTAAAAGAACTCCTAAACTGTTAAAAAACAAACGAACATAGCATATTTCCATGGAGTTCTTCTGTTTGGTGAGCCTACACCTGCACAAAATAATTAGGAGTTGTACCATGTGGAGCATGCCTAGCATCAAAGTAGTCACAAATACCTTGTATTTTCTTCTGAACAGTCTCAAGGGTAGTGAAAGCTGTCAAAAATCAAAGCTGGCTTCTCTGTGAAACACAGAAGCCCTTTTTACTCTATCAGAACCCACAAATATTTAAAAATAATTGACATAGAAGTTAATCAATTTTCATCTGATTTAGCAAAGATCACCTAGTCTCAGAATAACGTAAGCTTCTCAGTTGTTATCAACTGGGTCAATACTGGAAATTTTAATCCTGAAAGAAAACAGCAGTTGTCAAGGCACTGGAAACACACTCCACTGAGTTTGTAACTGCAGAAGAAGGTGTGAGTTCTTCTCTAATGCATTCTCTGTACATTTGTACAGATACACTTTAATACTATCCAAGGCTCAATGAGTGAATGCATATAGCTGTTCAATCAGCAAATCAAGCAGATACAACCTAATGAAACAGAGCCTACATGATGTGCAGCATCTGCAGCATTTTGGTGGGATGTTATGAAGAACTTGTTTAAACCTGGGCACTGGACCTCAAGAAAGTTATGTAAGAGGTTCATAAGTGTGAGAGTCCCTGTTGGCATAAATCATTTCGGCTTTTCCATTCACTGTCAAGTTTTAAGATTCTCTTTCACCTCGTAGCCTCTGAATATGATAAACACATAATCTTCCACTTTGTTTCTTGATGCAGGTTGGCTAGATCTTGGGTAGTGGCAGCCCTAGGAAGAGACTGCTTGATGACCCATCCCTTAGAGGTCTCCAGATGCAAGAGCAGATCTCAGAGCCTGGGAAAACCCAATAAGACCTGTTACTTCTCTATTTGCTTGGATTCAGACATAGTCTACAGAGCCTGTACAGCAACCCTGTCAAAAGCATAATGGCAAGAGCTAGTTTCCTCAAATCCAGTAACAGTTTCTTGCATCTAACAGCTGCTTCTCTGTCATTCCTTGCATACCAGTTTGGAGGCCATTATGTTACATGTCTATATATAACTCCTTCTGCATGTGTAGACACAAAGATAAAAATATCTCTTCAGAGAAAACAAAACTTTTAGCAAAATTAAGTGTGTAGACCAGTAAACCTTTTCACCTACCATAAGCCACTCTGTTTTGCTGCTGGGGGTTTTTTTCAGGAGGCTAAAATTTTAGCTTATTTTCAGCCAAACTGCAGTTTTATGGACAAAAAGGCTTTTGAGTATGAGGTTTACAAGGAAGTACAAATCTGATTAGCATTTCAACAATATGCAGAGAATCAATAGGCTTTTAAAAGTGAAATGATCCTCTAGTGATTTGTAGAGGGACGCTGAAACAATACACTAGTAGTGTGTTGCAGTTTTGTAGTTGCCCGTATCAAGCTATCAGAAGTTATTGCTTCCCTTTAATTTGCTGTCTGGTACCTCATTACTGATTTCCTCAAATTAATTAATTCCTATACTGTTAATTGTTCTGCTGTATCTCTTAGTCTCAAAATAGAAACATTAGCACAAGAAAGAAATCCTCAATTGTTATAGCATCACAGAATCATGCCCTTCTTCGTACTTACTAGTGAATGTCTGGATAATTTCATGTTATTCAGGATTATTTATGAATATTAATAATGAGTCATTTACATATGTCAATCAGGTCTGCAGGATGAGAGTCCATACATATGCACTTGAGTTCTGATATATTACCCATCTAGGTAATGTATGGTTTGATAAAGGCCTCTTGCAATTACTTCCAGTTTTCATTTGGAATTTCTCCTCATGTCAGCTGGTCAGTCAAGCTGTGAGAGGGAGGGACACTCCAGTCAATAACTTATGCACAGAAAAAGCAATCAAATGGTGTTTTTAATACACTATAAAAATTGTATTCCATTTTTTTTTTACTTCCAGTTTTCATTTGTTTAGATATCTTGACTTCATCTGTTTTCCATTAACATTAATAGCCTTGAAATTGCTCTTTGATCTGTTTGTATGGATGCAGAATTGCGTCACAGTGCTCCAACTTTTAAAATAGTGGTACACAGCAATCGTAAAATTCTTGATAAAATGTCACATTTTAATCATACTTTACAGATCCTGAGAAAACAGGCAGGAGTTGTCAGCATTTTTGCATGTTGCCTGCTTTTAAGTTGTGTATTGTATTTCTAACTGGGGTCAACATCTCCTTATTCTTGGACTCTACTGGAATGTAGTAATGCTACATTTGATGGAAGAGGGATACTTCTCATCAGAGATGACTGTATTAGATGTCAAATATTTTTACCTGTCCTAAATAAAAACTTAAATGACTGTATTAACATTTGTTTTTGGTAAACTGATGCAGAGGATGCTGTGTATCTGGATGATGAGAAAGAAAGGGAAGAATATGTCCTGAATGATGTTGGTATTGTTTTCCATGGAGACATCAACGACATAAAATTAAGAAGTTGGAGTTACGGTCAGGTGAGCTTTTTAGACCTTCTCTGGCTGCTTCCAGCAGGCTGTGGTTGAGACTGTGGGTTCTGGAGTGGCCTTTCCTTCAGAAAAACAAGAAATGCAATTTTAAAATCATATGAAAATTGTATAAAGTGGGTACATGCCTAATCCAGAATAGCAATGTTATAATAGCTAATATTTAAAGATCTATTTTAGGAACATATTTCAGATATTAAAAGGCTGCCTGTTGAAAGTTATAATCATTAGCTGAGATTACCACAATACAGCAGTATTTTTGCTGCAAGTGTTATTGCTTCTCCTGGGCTAAGCTGATTTGAAGAAAGAGTAGAAATTTTTTTTTTTGTTTAATTTCTCATCATTAGGTTGTATTGCTTTTTAACTCTTTTTAGTTATAGCAATTCAGTGGAAATTATTCTCATCTGCTCAGGGATGCATGGTATGGGGTGGTCAGCCTGACAAAGAGTTCTTATGGCAAATCAGGATTTAATTCCAGTGATTCAAATTGCCTTGCCACTGTGACAAAGGAGGGGAGCCTTTCATTTTGCTGACTGGACTTGCCAACACCAGTCTCCACTGGCATCCTGAAGCCTGGGAAAACCCAAGCTCCCACCAGGAGCTGGCAAGTGAAATTGGTGTGCCTACAGAAGCATCAGACTCCTATTGCTTGCTAGCCTATTTTACCTCAATCTGCTTGTAAGAACTAACCAGCCTGAAAATCCCTATGGGAGGAAAGGGTTAAGTCATACTGTGAGAATGGGAAAAATGGCAATAATGATCAGCATCAGAATGAGCAAAACTAACCTTAAGCTGTCACTCAGAGTGGCTCCAGTGGACAGTTATTGGACATGGTGAACTCTGCTTATTTCACTCCTGGGTTTTGGCAACAGAACAATTAAGAAAGTATTGAAGTATTTCCCTAATGCTATGGTGAGGATCCATTGAGTTTTCTTGACACCTCACCAGCGCAGCCTTGCAGGAGAAGCCTTCTTGCTTTGTTTTCTTTCCTTCAGCTAAAGATGATCTCAAAGCTTAAGCTGTATGGGTTGCCAGTATGCCTGCTCTTTGAACTCATGTCCCTCTTTTTTTCTTTATTTTTTAAGGTAAAATTTCATCTTTTTTTGCTGTGGCAGCACTGCCTTAGGGAGTTCCTGCCTCGGCACCATTCCTTTGGTTGTGTCAGCACTGTTGTTCGTGGGGTCTGATTGCCATCCTGATTGAGCTAACAGTAACCCTGAAGTAAGGTGGGAGGGGGGAGGAATTCCATAAGCTGATGGTGCCTCTGGCAGAAGAGATGTGGAACCAGATCCTAAGGCCAAAGCTGGGTGTACACTTAAGTTGACCAAAAATGCCCCCTCCTGGCCCTTCCTTCCCCCTGCAAGGGCTTGTGCAGCTGTGCAGTGAATTAGACTGGAGAGTTTATTTAGCTGAATAAGCATCTCCTTGATTTTTTAGTTCTTTTTTTCTTCCCCTTGGTTATTTTTCAGGCTTGCTCTGTTCCCACATTTGGGACTCATTCCTTGACAAGATGTAAGGAGGAGGGAGAAATGGGAGTGAGTAGCTGGAGGAGGACAGTGCTGCTTAAACCAGCTGCTAGATTTATGTCCTGAGATGCTAAAATTATGGCCTGTGGAGGCTTGGCCTGAGGTGCTTATATTCTGCAAATCTGGCACCTTCCTGACACAAACACCAACCTCCCTTGAGAAACTGCATTATTTATTTGCTTTTTGCTAGGAGGTAATTCTGGCTGGGAGGTTAGAGCTGTTCCACATCCCTTTGTTGTGTGCGTTCATTTCTGTGTTCTCTGAAACAGAAGGACCTGATTTTCACATGGTACTGTGGGGCACCTTTTGCTGTCACTGTATGGGTGACAGACATCTCAAACTATACAGCAATGGAGAAATATGCTTTCCTCACTTTCAGTAAGATTGAGGATGTCATGTTCCTGATCTTACCCTGACTATTTCCAGCTATTAAAGACAAATATCTCCCTATTTTCAGAAATTCTGTATTTTAAGAAGAGCATCTCTGTGAATAGAAGCACCAGCAGCAAGGCCTTTCTTAAGGATATATCACACAAATATGCATTTCTTGCACAATGAGGCATTGAGCAACCTGGTTTAGTGGGAGGTGTCCCTGCCCTCGGCAGGGGGGTTGGAACTAGATGGTCTTTAAGGTCTCTTCCAACTCAAACCATTCTATGATCTATGATCTATGTACAGCCCTGTAGACAATGTAGGGCCACCAATGTAGGTGGTTATATACAGGAATATAGATAGACCTTGGCATGGTGGTATTCTTAGGCTGAAAAATTACTATGAACAATGACAGCTGAAAGCTTCAACATGGGTTTTAAATTAAAAAGAAACTTACAATTCAAATCTGGGTTACTAGTGGGAGATGATTCTCACAGCTGCTGTCTTTAATGAGCAGCATCAACATGAGAGGAGGAAAGGAATGAAAAATGGACTGAGAAAGAAAGAGAAACAGACTAGTTGAAACATGGCTGTAGTGAATGAGGATGGAGGTATTCCTTGTAACCTGGCTGCTATTCTTTTTTTCCAAGCAAGTGTAAATAGCCAGTCACTTAGAAAAGCCCACGGGGTATTCAGGGTAAATTTGGCTTTGGAAGAAATCTAGGCACCTGAGAATTCTCTACCTGAGAAATGTCAGAAGTTGGATGCTATATTGATCATTTAACATTGTGTTTTTGTGAGAAAAATAAAACAGCTGGACACAGAGCTCTTGTTGCCATCATGAGTTGTCTCATGTTCACACACTGACATGCACTAGCTTTGCAGCCCACTGTGGAAATACAATTTTATGTCATGATCAGGCAATGTGAGATCAGATCTGCCTGCAAGTGACTGTGAGAAATACAGCCCTATTTCAACCAGTGCACAAGGTGATAGAGACCCTCTTACTTTGATTTAACTGGGAGGTCATCTATTAGCATGAAAAGAGAATGCCCACTGAACGCCCAATTAAATGCATTGCCCTCTAACACAATGCTCATCTGTATGTTGACACAACCCCTTTGCCTGTATGTGTTCTCATGCCTTGTTTTCCATCTGTAGTGGCTCTGACCAAGTTCCCTGGTCGTGCATTTGATTTATTTCCATTCCAGCTTGTGTTGAGCAGACATTCTGCATCTGGCACAAGTTCACTCTCCTGTTCTGGCTGCCTACTTCTGCTCCAGTACCTCTGACATTTCAGGGCTGTTCAGCCTTAGAAGTGCTATGTTTCTATTCCACTTCCCTCTAGATAGTATTGTCATGCCAAGATTGCAAGCAGGGAATTGATTTATTTTGAATTCATGTTTTTGAACCTGTGGATATTGAAGAAGGGCAAACTTTGCTCTGCATCCTAGGCTACTGCAGTAGGATAAGACAGTTAGACATTACAGCTTGTCCTGTATCTCCTGTTAATCCAGTTATTTCACAAGCATTCATGTCATTTTGTAAATGCTATGGTGGAGGCAACAACCCTGATAGCAATTTCTTTCCTCATTATTCTTCCTGTATCTGCTGGAAGACTGACAGTGCCTCATAAACTGTAGATTAGAATGATTTAATTTGCAGGGTAAACTTCCTATTGATTTAACTCAGGTTTTAGGCACTGCAGACAACTTGAAGTTCAGAAAGCAGATTTTGCTCCTGGTGATCCATCATTGGACCAGGCCAGAAGAAAAGGCAACTTGAAGCAGGAAGGATGGCTACAAGGGCCCAGAGTTTCTATTATCCTTTGTGAGGATTCTACTTTGGAAGGAGAGTCTTTTTTAGCATGGCCATTTACCTGAGGTTGTCTGCATCATATACTAGTGGAGTGGACTGTAGAGGTTACTGATCAATTATTCATCTTCCCAGGACTGATACAATATTGGAAAGAGGTCCTTGGGAACACTGACCCCTCTTTCCCTATTTGTGCAAACACCACAAATTCAGTTTTGTTCAGACTCTAAAGTGCTAGTGAACATCTGCTCCTGAGGAAATAATTCAGTGCAGATATGGGTGATGATGAGAGAGGTGGGCTGCATTGAAGGATGTTTGCGATAGTACCTTGAACACTGAGAAACAGGCAGCCTCAAGGCAGGGGCAAAATAGAGGACTTCCCTTGGGAAAGATACCTGAGGGTGGTGAAACAGGGTGGTGCTTCTGCTGTCCTGGTTTATGGCAGAACTCAGCTGCTACCTGTAAGGAAGAGGCCAAAGGATATGAGGGCTTCCTGGGATTTCACTGCCATCCCTTCCTTCCTCCTTGGAGTATCAACAGCAATCTTGGCTGGGCATCCTTCTCCGCTCTCTGGTCTCACCCTTCCCTCTCCTCTGCCTCTTCCTGAACTGCTGAAGCAGCATCTTGGTCTGGATTCTTGCTCACTTTCTTCAGGAGGCAAAACTCATATTACCAAGAAGCACTAAGCCAAGCTGGGGACAATTTCAAAATCAGTCCAGCTCTAATTACAATGTGAGAGCAAAAATACTGTTAGCCTGAATCATACCTTTAAAGATTCAAACATGGAACATGAAGTGTAGAACAGCAAGGGAATGAGCACTGAATTTTTTTCTGTATTTTCAGTGAATGTAGATGTTTGTTTTATTATTGTGTGTTTCCCTATCTCCTGCCATTTTCCAGGGGCAGAGGTATTTTCCTTTGCTATGCAGTTTCTCCTAAGGAAAATGAAATACATCACAGGGCAAGTTTTGTGACAAATGGTTTCTGGTCTATTTAGGCACCTCTGCCCTCAATTCATTCTTGTGCTTGTTCATGCTGGATCGGAGAAACTGTTCTTTTTCACTCTATTTTTGAAGAAGATTACCTTAGGTCACTTGGTATTTTTGATGTCCAAGTTTCATAGACCAAAGGGAATCTATATAATCAGCTTTTGCCTTGTCTATTTTAAACAGATTTAAAAATTAATTTTAAAATTTAACTATCTTCAAATTGCTTTGGCAAGTAATTTGTTGTTCAGTTTCGCAGTAATGCTTTGACAAAGAAGTCCTGATTAACAGGTCTGGAATCTGCGAAGGACACAAAGTCCTTCATGTGCAAACTAGCTTCTTGTAGTTATTATTATAATATCTTCCTATTACATACTTGTTAGCACCTAAGATTTTACGTCCTGTCAGAAAGGCTGTGTTGTCATTTTAACCTTCTCAAAACTAGACTGACATTGAATTGAAAATGTCACTCTCTTTTTCTCTTTTCCCTCACAGCCTCTCTTTTTTTTCTTTTACTATACATAGACAATTATTCTGGAAGCAATCTTGTGTTTTTAAACTCAGAACTTTAACTTGACCAGCTGGGTTTGATGCCAATGGGTTATTGTAAAAACAATGAAAAATAACTTCTCCTTTGCTTTCCAGATTAAAAAGTTACTCGATTTTTCCTGTTGCCTCTATTTTTTTATCTAGTTTGAAGAAAGCATTCTGGATGCTTGCCTCTTCCTGATGGACAAAGCAGAACTGGAACTCTCTGGGCGTGGAAACCCAATCAAAATCTGCCGTGTTGCCTCTGCAGTGGTATGTAATGGATGCCTAAAATGTGTCAGAAGCAACTCATAAATCAATCTCCTTTAACTTGCCCTTGTTCCCTAATGTGCTCATTCCAACAGGTGCCAGATCAACTGTTCATTCTGACCTCTTACGTCTGGCATTTTATTTCACTCCACTACTAAGTGAAATACTTAAGTTAGCTCATTGCCTTTACTGAGAATAGTTCCTCACTGATAGGAAAAGCACTATTAGACATTGCACTTCAGGCATAATAACATTTCTTGTGACTGTGTTCACTCTCTGGTAGCTGAGATAATTCAGAAAGGTATTTCTGCCATGGATGACAAGATGGCACAGTGGGTAGAATTCAGAATGGGGAACTGAGAGACTTTGTGTGGACTCCAGCACTAACTCAATGGGATCTTAAGACTCTGCAGTGGTGGGTAGGACCTCATAGTAGCTTATCATAGTGGCTTAGTGGCTCAGGGGGGACCTCATAGCAGCTTATCAATACCTGAAGGGGGCCTACAGAAAGGCTGTGGTAGGACTTTTTAATAGAGTACAGGATCGCAGGACTAGGAGTAATAGATGCAAATAGGAAGAGGGTAGATCTAGCTGGATATAAGAAGGAATTTCGTTACTGTGAGGGTGGTGTCTCATTTTTAAGTCCCAGGTGGCCTAGTCAGGCTGAGAGCATCTATGTGTGCTGCCTTCACCCCAGTAGAAAATGCCATGAGACCTGCCCTCTTAAACATGGTGTCCACAAAACTAATCACATTCAAAATGGTAAAAACACCCAGAAGCAAAGAGTAAGGATAAGATTTTCCACATTTCTATTCTTTTCCACTGAAAGGCACCAGGAATCATGTTGTGGGTGCAAAAGCAGCTCTTTCACTGGTACTTAAGATAGAAGGTTCATACACAGTGTGGAAGACAAAGGCTGAGTCCTTTTCTCTGCCTTATAAAAATCTGAACTGCTGCCTTCTGCTTCCCAGAATAATACTCTAGTCATCAAGCTAGTGTCATTAAATGTTCTCCCAAGTCAGCTACTAAAATAGACTGTCTATTAAACATGGCTGCTGGACATGGATGAATTTTAACTTGCTCATTATGGCATTTACCCGGGCTTTAAGAGAATGGAGCTCTTTATCTTAGATGACATTGAAATGGGATCTCTAGCCTTATTGCCACATGCTTAATCATGCAATGCATCATGTTAAATAGAATAGATTCAGCAAAAAGTACTGAGAACCCCCTCATTTTTTTTTTTAAATTTTTAATCTTTTTGTTGGTGCTTTCACCACAGGCATTAGAAAGGCAGCTTCATGCAGGAGTAAGGATTGAATGTGGTTCCCTCTTCACTGGGCTAGTACATGTAAAAGGACCATGATAGCCCTAAGGGCAAGGTAGCGTAAAAGTTTATGAACTCAAAGACGGCTTGTATATTACTTGGGTTTTGAGCCACTCTGTCATTTTAGGAAGATTAAGTTCTCCATTTCAAACCCAGGACCTTGGGTCTAACCTACAGGATTAGGCCATAGCTGGGTGGGAGTTTTAGCAATGTGAAATCTGCATCTCGATAAGAAGTGACCAACAAGAGATGAAGTCCTACCTGTGCAGTTTGCTCTCAGTATTGCTCAAGCTGAAATGTGGTAGAGCTGAGCTTGTCCAAAGTGGTGCTCCCATGCTGAGATCCTTCTGAGGCTTCCTGACTTTTCAGAGCAGGTAGAGTTGCCACTTTCTTCCTCTTACTGCAAGAAGAGAGCCTGAAGATCAACATAATACCCTGTCCTTGAAATGGCTCTCTTTTTGGAGTATTTCCCATAACAAGGAGATGAGCACAATCCCTTAACCCTTTGGTTATGACTTTGGTTATCTTCATGCAGTCCTAAGGTTCACATAAAGTCGATTTTCTAATTATAAACCAGTAGTTAATTCAGCCAAAAGCTTTTAAATGAGAATTGTGATTTATTTGCCCGGCATGTAGCTGTTCCACATTAGCATAATTAAAAGGTACAGAGAGAATGAGCATTTTACAGAGCCTCAACTGGTTTGGTTCAGATTGCAGCTCGGAGATGTATTGCTCGTTAATGTCTATCAGTATAGCCATTAGTCAGCAAAACTTCTTGTTTTGTATAATCTTACTACAGGAAAACTTACACAGCAAATTTCTTCTTGTTTTTATCTGTGCCAGACTGAAGATATTAGTTTCTACTCTAAAAATAACAGTGGACTCATTCTCCTCTCAATCCACTGTAAATCAGGAGTGATTTTATTCAAAACTCTGTACTGACAGAGACAGAAAAACAGACTATGTTAAGAAAGGCTCCAATTTAATATTTCTGAGGCTTGCTTATCAGTATATAGCTGGTCGTGTTTATTTAAAATACATAGCAGTAACTATGTTTAATGCTAATAAAACTTACTAAAATGGCAACATGGATCCTCAGAGTGGTGATTTAATTTCACCGTTGTTTTTGAATGTCTGACTTTCATTCAACATCATTAAGTGATGGAGAATGTATGACCCTCAGCAGAATTGTTCTGTTCATCTCCTAACCTTAGTAATTAAAAATTTCTACCTTATTTCTAGTCGAAGCTCAGCTATATTCAGTCTTTCCCATCCTATCTTTGGCTGCTGCGTTAAAGAGCTCTTCATTATTCTGTCTCTGACATCCCTAACGCTCATTTCCTCTGTCTTTAGATCAACTCCAGGGATGATAATGGTGTGATTGCTGGATCCTGGGACAATACATATGCTCATGGTGTCCCACCTTCTGCCTGGACAGGAAGTGTGGACATTCTTCTGGAGTATTACAGCTCTAAGCAACCTGTGCGATATGGCCAGTGCTGGGTTTTTGCTGGTGTCTTCAACACATGTGAGCATCCATACAAAAAACTCCACCTCATTATGTGATTCTTGCATAACAGAGAGAGCTATCAGGTTAAACCAACCCAAATGCTTACTGTCTCTTTGGTGACCAGGAGCAAATGGCAGATACCTAAAAATACATGGCTAAAATAGGTATCTTTAAATTAACCTTTGGTATCCCCTTCAGCTCCGCTGCTCTTCCAGACAATGCTGTTAACTATTTATTGGTTCCATAAAATCAGTTCAGTCGCTCATGAAGGTAAGTTTAGGAGAGGTAAGTNTCGTTAATGTCTATCAGTATAGCCATTAGTCAGCAAAACTTCTTGTTTTGTATAATCTTACTACAGGAAAACTTACACAGCAAATTTCTTCTTGTTTTTATCTGTGCCAGACTGAAGATATTAGTTTCTACTCTAAAAATAACAGTGGACTCATTCTCCTCTCAATCCACTGTAAATCAGGAGTGATTTTATTCAAAACTCTGTACTGACAGAGACAGAAAAACAGACTATGTTAAGAAAGGCTCCAATTTAATATTTCTGAGGCTTGCTTATCAGTATATAGCTGGTCGTGTTTATTTAAAATACATAGCAGTAACTATGTTTAATGCTAATAAAACTTACTAAAATGGCAACATGGATCCTCAGAGTGGTGATTTAATTTCACCGTTGTTTTTGAATGTCTGACTTTCATTCAACATCATTAAGTGATGGAGAATGTATGACCCTCAGCAGAATTGTTCTGTTCATCTCCTAACCTTAGTAATTAAAAATTTCTACCCTATTTCTAGTCGAAGCTCAGCTATATTCAGTCTTTCCCATCCTATCTTTGGCTGCTGCGTTAAAGAGCTCTTCATTATTCTGTCTCTGACATCCCTAACGCTCATTTCCTCTGTCTTTAGATCAACTCCAGGGATGATAATGGTGTGATTGCTGGATCCTGGGACAATACATATGCTCATGGTGTCCCACCTTCTGCCTGGACAGGAAGTGTGGACATTCTTCTGGAGTATTACAGCTCTAAGCAACCTGTGCGATATGGCCAGTGCTGGGTTTTTGCTGGTGTCTTCAACACATGTGAGCATCCATACAAAAAACTCCACCTCATTATGTGATTCTTGCATAACAGAGAGAGCTATCAGGTTAAACCAACCCAAATGCTTACTGTCTCTTTGGTGACCAGGAGCAAATGGCAGATACCTAAAAATACATGGCTAAAATAGGTATCTTTAAATTAACCTTTGGTATCCCCTTCAGCTCCGCTGCTCTTCCAGACAATGCTGTTAACTATTTATTGGTTCCATAAAATCAGTTCAGTCGCTCATGAAGGTAAGTTTAGGAGAGGTAAGTTTAGTCTTTTGGCACACTCCACACTTCTTTCAGAAAATAGGAGATGAGCCGAGGACTTGTTAACCAGACCTACAGCATTAAACTATTACCCAATATGGGATATGTGATGATGTTTCTGTTCCAGGAAGGCTGAGTCTCAGCTATCTAGGATTGTTCCTAGCACAATTACTGTGTGCTGTCTCAGCATCTGTCTACTGAGTTCTGTTAACATTTTCTATGGAATTCAGTAGTATCCAACTAGTGGGAACCATATCAGCTTAGAGCTAGGGAGACACAATGGGCATTTCTGAGGGCTTGGAGCCTACTTTTTGTCAAGTACTTCTCAGCCAGAGCTGACAGTCCAATTTTAGGTCTGTGTGTTCAAGAGATTAAAAGAAAATTACAGAAAAACTCAGTGAAATCTTGCGTTTTCATCTCAATACTGTAACAATGTTGCTATCTGAAGAAATAGCATTGTATTTCTTTTTACTTTATACTTCTGTCAAAAATGAAGGATATTAATNATCTGTGCCAGACTGAAGATATTAGTTTCTACTCTAAAAATAACAGTGGACTCATTCTCCTCTCAATCCACTGTAAATCAGGAGTGATTTTATTCAAAACTCTGTACTGACAGAGACAGAAAAACAGACTATGTTAAGAAAGGCTCCAATTTAATATTTCTGAGGCTTGCTTATCAGTATATAGCTGGTCGTGTTTATTTAAAATACATAGCAGTAACTATGTTTAATGCTAATAAAACTTACTAAAATGGCAACATGGATCCTCAGAGTGGTGATTTAATTTCACCGTTGTTTTTGAATGTCTGACTTTCATTCAACATCATTAAGTGATGGAGAATGTATGACCCTCAGCAGAATTGTTCTGTTCATCTCCTAACCTTAGTAATTAAAAATTTCTACCCTATTTCTAGTCGAAGCTCAGCTATATTCAGTCTTTCCCATCCTATCTTTGGCTGCTGCGTTAAAGAGCTCTTCATTATTCTGTCTCTGACATCCCTAACGCTCATTTCCTCTGTCTTTAGATCAACTCCAGGGATGATAATGGTGTGATTGCTGGATCCTGGGACAATACATATGCTCATGGTGTCCCACCTTCTGCCTGGACAGGAAGTGTGGACATTCTTCTGGAGTATTACAGCTCTAAGCAACCTGTGCGATATGGCCAGTGCTGGGTTTTTGCTGGTGTCTTCAACACATGTGAGCATCCATACAAAAAACTCCACCTCATTATGTGATTCTTGCATAACAGAGAGAGCTATCAGGTTAAACCAACCCAAATGCTTACTGTCTCTTTGGTGACCAGGAGCAAATGGCAGATACCTAAAAATACATGGCTAAAATAGGTATCTTTAAATTAACCTTTGGTATCCCCTTCAGCTGCGCTGCTCTTCCAAATACTGTTAACTATTTATTGGTTCCATAAAATCAGTTCAGTCGCTCATGAAGGTAAGTTTAGGAGAGAAATGGTTAGTCTTTTGGCACACTCCACACTTCTTTCAGAAAATAGGAGATGAGCCGAGGACTTGTTAACCAGACCTACAGCATTAAACTATTACCCAATATGGGATATGTGATGATGTTTCTGTTCCAGGAAGGCTGAGTCTCAGCTATCTAGGATTGTTCCTAGCACAATTACTGTGTGCTGTCTCAGCATCTGTCTACTGAGTTCTGTTAACATTTTCTATGGAATTCAGTAGTATCCAACTAGTGGGAACCATATCAGCTTAGAGCTAGGGAGACACAATGGGCATTTCTGAGGGCTTGGAGCCTACTTTTTGTCAAGTACTTCTCAGCCAGAGCTGACAGTCCAATTTTAGGTCTGTGTGTTCAAGAGATTAAAAGAAAATTACAGAAAAACTCAGTGAAATCTTGCGTTTTCATCTCAATACTGTAACAATGTTGCTATCTGAAGAAATAGCATTGTATTTCTTTTTACTTTATACTTCTGTCAAAAATGAAGGATATTAATCACTCACCTTTTACAGCAAACATGGACACTGGATAATCAGTGACAAGTTAGCAAACTGATTCTTCACCCCCAGACTGCCCTAAACATCTCTGCATTTTCACTTGATTTTCACTTGATTTCACTGATTCCTTTCACTTGATTTCTGTATATTTATAATTTTGTANTCTCAATACTGTAACAATGTTGCTATCTGAAGAAATAGCATTGTATTTCTTTTTACTTTATACTTCTGTCAAAAATGAAGGATATTAATCACTCACCTTTTACAGCAAACATGGACACTGGATAATCAGTGACAAGTTAGCAAACTGATTCTTCACCCCCAGACTGCCCTAAACATCTCTGCATTTTCACTTGATTTTCACTTGATTTCACTGATTTCTTTCACTTGATTTCTGTATATTTATAATTTTGTACATTATTTTCCCGCAATCTAGTTAACTGAATTTCATAATTAACTTGGGTTACCTAGACTAGTTCAAAAGCTTTTCAGAACTGCAAGAACCTCAGAAATAAGGCTGTCTTTGGATCATCTAGCCTTCCACTGGCTCGTGCCTCTCACAGCTTCTTTGGGGAGTGCAGTTTCAGGTTTCTCTGCTTCTTTCATATATATGGAGAGGTTCCTGTTTTGATCTGAGGAGATACTGACAAGGTGCTCTTTGACACCTTTGACACATGATGTTGTTTACTTTATTCCTGATCCAGTGGGATAATGAGCAATCACCCACATCCAAAGAACCTGAAAGGCATCTACTTCCCTCACTCCTAGGGTCACACAATCTGTACTTGTTGCTCCTCAACCTCTGAAAAACCTGATGGTTTTGAAAAGGCTCATGCAAATGTTTCCTATGATTGCAGTTCCTCGGACCAAGGGACACTTTGGTTTGGTGAGATGAGGTCTGTTGCCACATCTCATCACTTCTACCTTTTCCCTGCACTGCTTTGCATTATTTTGCCTACAAGCCATTGTGAAACTGGGGCAACGCAGCAGAGCCCTGGAGCCTGCTTTATTGAACAGAGAGGAGTATGTATCTGGGCCAAAACAAGACTCAGTCTGCTGACTAAGTTAGTTGGGACAGAGACCTACCACTTTATATGCAAGGATTGCTGAAGTATAAATTCGCTTGAGCACTATGAAATTTAAATATTGTCCAGTGGCTGATCTGACACATAGCCACCAACACATCCAGCTGCTGACCACTGCACAAAGAGAACATCAAAGGTCTGAGAAGCCACGTATTTAAAAGGTTGTTTTGAGCTGATTTTGAGTCTTTCTCAGCTGGCAATGTTTTATCATTGTGACCAGTCCAGCTTTCCAAGGTTACCGTATTGGACATTCTGGAGAGTCAACTGTTAAAAATGCTAAAACATTCTGAAAAATTATCATTAATCTTGAAATTGTCAGACAAATTATTTTCAATGAGCCCTCATGGCTTATGTACTGGAAGCCTGGGAGGGCATTTGAATTAAGTTTAATCAATAGGTATATATGGTATTGGATGCATCCAGATAATTTGTCATCCAGGAACTTGAAATGAATGTGCAGCATTACACTTTGTTGGGAGTCACAGTAGTGACACTAATGAATATACAAAACCCAGTAGTAGAAGCAAGGGTCTTTCAACATTGCAGAATCTGAAGTACTTTAAAATAAAAACACTTTTTCAATACAAATGCTTTCTCTTTCCAAGAGGGAAATCTCTGTCTTATACAGGAAACCATCACCTTTGTTTTATGCAAGATGCTGGCTCCTGAATTTGGAAACAGGAACTTTTTTCTGGCTAAGGTACAAATTACTTCATCTGGAGAATCTGAGATGAAGACCTTTGGTCCTGCTCTCCTTTCAGTCTCCCATGCCTATTTATCAGCCAGGTTGCATTGCAAACACAGAAGCCTATGATGCACTACTATATTTTGGACATAGCCATAGCATTTTCACATTTCCCAGTTTTACCACTTGTCAAATGTGAACAAGAGCCACCAGTGCTACATTGTGATGTTTCAAGATTGAAGAGTAGGGCTTCTTTTTTTGCGTGGGTAGTCCTTCTTTTAAGATTCTTTATGGGAAAGCACTATTGACTCCAGAATACTATTACTTAGCAATCAATACAAATTATATAATGCATTCTGTTCAGACTCTCTGCCTCTGACATTTCACTTGCAAATAATGCAGCTTTTCCCCTTGTTAACAATAATTTTCTGCTTTATTCTTTGTGTTCTCCAAATCCCTTCTGATGGCTGATGTCAAATAAGAAAACTCCAAATCAGCCAGAAGGAAACACTTTCTATTAATCTTCCTTTTAGCACAGATTGAGTTGCTGATACTGAGTGACCTAATATATTTTGCATTTCTTGCAAGCTCAAACTTATTTTTCTTTATCCAGCATTTGGTCATGCAGTTGATCCATTGTACCCAGATTTGCCCTGAAAAGCTACAGTGCACTCACTATGCAAGACTATTCTAGAACTACAGATAATCAGCTGCTTAAGTTACAACTGTTGTGCCATCACATGCCTTGAATGCTCATCATTTTAGGACCAAATAAAATATTCAACATATGCTATATAAAGGCAGTGAATTATTTGGGTTGATTTGACTGAATTTTCTCATTTTATTCTAGTTATTAATAGTTTCTCTCTACTCACCCTGTCATCCGCAGTCTTCATATTTGTCCTCCTCATTGCACTTGTTTCTTTGACGCAGTTCTGAGGTGTTTGGGGATACCCGCAAGACTCATTACCAACTATTCTTCTGCCCATGACAACAATGCCAATTTACAGTTGGACTTCTTTCTGGATGATGAAGGGAAAGTGGACACTAAAATTACGAAGGACTCTGTCTGGTGAGTTCTCTCTGTAATATGTCAACTGTATAAGTAACATGACAGCAATGCCTGTAGTTTATTTGTTTCTCTGTGCATTAAAGGACACCACTAGCTTATTTAAAATAGAATGAAAGGATTGTTAGTAGGCTGACTAGTATGAAATGCTTATTGTCTAAGGAGACAAAACCTAGGGGTTCCCACTACTAATGTTCCCATACTATGTACATTTAAGCATGGGAGAGGAGAGCTAGGACAGGTTTGTGCTCCTTAGAAACTGGCTGTTTCTCAAAATGGGAAGAGGTAGGATGGGCATTTCCATCAATCTGGAGCCAGGTTCAAAGGGATATCTCAGTATCTATGGGGAAACACCCTTCTTGTTCTGCTTCTTACAAGGTTCTATACTTGTGGTCTGGCTTTCCATTGCGTATGTGCAGTCACTGCTGCAAGTGGGTACTCCCCAAAATAAATCCGGTTCAGCTGAAAAAGAAACAAGGTACTTAAATGCTATTACCAGATTTATAAAAAATAAAACTTCCTAGGAACAAGAAATGATGTCTGCATATTCTTTTGAGGAAGGCAGTTCTCTGACTCCTCCTTGAACTCTCACCGTCTCCTGTCTGACAGAAGAAGTATAGCACATATTGATTATATGCTCTGTGACATAGAAATTATGTGAGGGTTATTTGGCCTCAAGCTTCTTCTCCTTAGAGGGAAGCAGGGAATGTGACCTCTATATTCCTATACTCAGGAGATACTTGTCCTATTCAGTGTTAATATACCTTTTTGTTTGTGTCAATGATATCATCAACTCAGCATAGCTGCTCATCAGCATGTTTCATTAACAGCATAATCTCTAGAAGTCTTTATTTAAAAGCTGTAACAGATTTATTCTGTAGTGGAGGAAATGAATGACCCCGTTGCTGTGACTTTTAAAATGTGATTTCCATAATCCATCCACTTTTCTGTATCAGTAAACTTTCTGAGAGTATAGCAGGGCTCATTATCCAGGTCATCAATGAAGATGTTACACAGAATTGGACCCAGTAGCAACCCTTGGGATACACACCTAGTGACTAGGCTCCAGCTGGTGTTCACACTGCTGCTCAATATCCTCTGATCTCAGCAGTTCAGTCAGTTGTCAGTTCAACTTACTGTCCTCTTATGTAGTCTACACTTCTATGGTTTATCTGTAAGAATGTTCTAGGAGATGATGCTTAAGTCAAAAGAGAAAACAAGACCATACGCTGATCTAACCTTTCCCATTCAGTCATTCATTTAATCAGAAATAGCTATCATATTAGTCAGGCATTGTCCTTAATACATTTGGAAATGTTGTCAAGAGGAAGCATTCCCAGAGGTCAAGGTGAAGCTGACAAGTCCTGGGTACATCTTCTCTTTGTTGAAGAAACAATTGACACTCTCTTTCTTCTAGTCCTCAGGAACTTCACTTGATGACTTTTCCAAGATAGGCGCATGTGATCTTACAATGACATCAGCCAGATCCCTCAGCACTTTTGGGTCTGTCTCATCAGATCCATTGGACTTCTCTGTGGCCAGTTATTTTATATATTCCTCCTCTTGTTCTGCTTCTACGGTGGCTGAATATGAAATTTTCATTAATCCAAACTGCTACGCTCTCTCAAGGGCTGTGATTCCTGAGGGCAAATCTTAGCAGTAAAAATTGAGGCAAAGATGACATTGAATAATTTGGTCTTTTATTAGTCCCTGGTCACCAGGTCTCCTGTTCCATTCAGTGCAAGACCCATGTTTCCTGTAGTCTTCCTTTTAATATGGATGTACTTGTCTTTCTTGCTGCTCTTCACATTCCTTGATGCCATTTTATCTGGATTGTGGGCTCTCCTAAATCTGTCCCTGCATGCTCAGACAGTGTTCCACCTGGTCACTTGTCCCCATTTCCACCTCTTGCACCCTTCTTTTGTGTTAGAGTTTAGATGGGACCTCCTTGTTCACCATACTGGCTTCGTTCCACTTTTAGTTGTTTTCCTGCATTAAGACATGGATCATTCTTAGGCTTGGAGAAGGTGACTCTTGAAAAGTAACCAGCTCTTCTTGACCCATCCTTTGTCCAGAACTGCCTCCCAGGGAATTCTTCCAGACAGGATCTTAAACAGGCCAAAGCCACCTCTCATGAAGTCCAGGACTGGCTCACTCAATCCTGTTAAAATCCTTGGGGCTTCCCATTTTGCTATACTGCATCTGGTCTATGTAGCAGCAGGATTGCAGTATACATTATGATGCTAGTTCTTCTAAAGCTCACAGAGATGTGAAGGAACACTCTTCTGAAACTCCTCTGCCCATAAATCATGTGAAGAAAAGATCCAGTGACTGGCCACCTCCTTGCTCAGTTCACATATATCTAGTAATGGACTATCTCCATGTTTCAGACTTGTCACCGTCTCATCTCTTCTTCTTCTCCCCTTCTAACCTGATCCATGAAACAGTTCTCGCTCACTTTTGATAATTATTTTTTCTTCTTTACCTCTCCACTTCCCAGCTTTTTGTGAAGAATTCTTAATTTTTCATTTTTTTGTGGAGCAGGAACTTCACTGAATTCCATATGCAACTTTGCACCAGCATCTCATCCTCCCATTTTTCATTTGCTTTTCAAACTGCCTTGTTCATCCTTTTACTCTCCTAGTGCATTTATTAGTACATGGAGCACATAACCTTTTGGACATAATATAATACACAGCTTTTTTCATTTCTCCTCTCTGTCCTTTCTCTTCATTACTGTGTATCACTCCACAGTAGTCCATATGTTGACTTTAAATGGCTTGAGTCTTAACCTTGATTTTATTTTTAATGTTGCTTGTATTTATATTTTTAAGAGAACAAAATCAAGGTATTTATAATGATTTTTCAAAATGCATTTCTCACTTTTATTTATAATGTCCTAAAACCTGGAAGCAAAGCTCTTTTTCTTTATTAACATATCATTACTATTGCCTTGCACTGCTGAGGCTGATCTGTCTTCAGGTTTTAAATACTCCCAGACTTCATGGATATTTGGAGCCAGGATTTTTAGTCCAATCAACCTCTGAGTATTGGGCTCCCCCTGAATGTTAACTGACATTTATTTATTTTTATTAAAGATCATCTCCTCCTTCAGGATAGGAAACAACAACAGCAACAAAACACATATACAGAATTACACAGACTTTGCAGAAAGTTATTTTTATAAAGCTGGCCGGATTTGGAGCCATAAGTACTGCCTCTGTCCCCTCACTTTGTTCTCCTTGTCTTTCTTAACGATGATATAAAGAGACTCAGAGAATATTTCCCTTGGATGGGAATCAAGACTCATTCCTACTGTGAGGTCCAAGCAGATTGATGTCACTACCTCAGCAGAAACTTGCTCGAAGTCATCCAGCCCCACAAGGGTTCATCAATGTCCAGACCCATGGAGAAAGCCATTCTTAGACCTCTGCTCTCACATTCACTTCCAGCTCATTTTTTCTACAGTTTCTCACTGGGGTAATTAGTGCCTCCCTCAACTCAATGCCTAAGCTTATTAGCTAATAAAAGAGCATCAGCTGTTTCCACCATGTGCCTGTCTCATAAGCAATACGAAGTACCCTTCTTAAATTGTCTTCCAGGCATAAAACCCACCTGGTCATCTTTTATTTATTTCCCCATTGCTTTGTTTAGTCTATTTGTAATTATCTCTGTAAATATTTAATGGTCACTACATTGATCTGTATAGTCATTCTTGCCTTCTTTAATGTCTCAAGTTTGCTGTAGAATACAAGAACTATAGAATCAGTTTAACACATTATGGCTGTGGAGCCAGCTCCTGAGCTCTGCTCAATTCTATCACAGAGAAGTAACTGCTACATTTTGAAGAGGCAAATGTTTCCCTCATCCTTCTTTCCTTAATGCTCGTGTGCTTTACAAGCAACATTTTTCTCTCTCTTCACATTCCATATCCTTAAGTGTATTTGAAATTTGCATAGCAGCTTGTCTAAAGAAATTGCCATCCTCTTGCAACAATAGAAACCAGTAAGAAAGATCCTAGGATGTCCCTAGGATGATTGGAGAAAAAATAAGGGAGAAAAATACATTACCTACTGACAGAATTGAAACACAGCTGCCATTTTCCCCACTATCACCTCCCTCCCTTGTTTTTATCATCCTCCTGTTTGCTCTTCAGGTTATTTCACAGAGCACAAAGCCAGCGACATATCTGAGTTAGATTTGAAAACAGCCAGCGAAGGTTTCAGAGGAGGGATTGTCTCTCTCACGTGTTGACATAACAGTTTTCAAGAACTCACCTACTACAAATTGTATCCCCATTATTTGGAAGCCCTCAGCAGACCTCTGTGAGCATGATTCAGCATTGACTACTCTCAGCAGCATCAAAAATTCTTTGACTGTGCGTCATTTTTCTTGAATAATTCCTTTTCTGTAGTGCTGCTTCATTATCTCACCTAAATGACAAGTTTTACTCTGATCCAAGCTTTCATTTCCACTTTGAAATGTCTTGTTAGACAAGTCTTAGATCCTCCTGACTCTGCTCTATGGCTGGTTTTCACCTATTATTAATGAAATGGTCAGAGTTTAACAATCCCCATTTTGGTCGCTAATTTCATTGCATGTACTAGAGACTGTATCTGCAGCTACACAGATGTAATTTTATTCTTATCTGCTGTAGAATGTGTATAATTTTCAAGCAGATTTTACCCTTTCCCTGTGTTTTTCTTATTTTATTTTTGCAGTAATGAAGTTCAAAGATTTTGTTTGCTTTACTGCAAGAACCTCCTCTGAGACTGTTTTTTTCTCTTGGGTGTGCTCTCCCTTGAGCACTGGTAGCATTGTAGCGACTTACAAGATCTGTCTTTAGAAGAAGCACCTAAGCTTCAGTCTTAATAGTTACAAAGTGCAGGCCAAACTTCAGTGACTTGAAGAAGATTCAAAGCTTGCTGTAGCAGGCAAACTGAAATGGAAGTGTTTTGCTGGAAAGAGATTGCAGTTTGTGTAGCTCTTCATATACCCCAACAATCTACAAGCACTGGAAATTTTTCTAAGAGACATTTGCATTCAGAACACAGTAGAGGAATCAAACAGCTTCTTTGGCTTTCACTCAAGAAACTACAATAGAAAGATTGTGGCCTTCAAATTTAACAGATACTTTTAGGCCTAAAAATCTAATCTCTAAAATGTAGCAACTTTTTGCCCCCTAAATTGGCAGATGTTATTATTGAAGCAATGGCAGAACATAAATACATAGGTTTGTTTTGGTCTGTAAGCTTCTTTCCAAGCATTTAATATTCTGATCTCTTCTCTAAGGAACTATCATTGCTGGAATGAAGCCTGGATGACCAGACCTGATCTTCCTGTTGGTTTTGGAGGATGGCAAGTTGTTGATGGGACACCCCAAGAAACCAGTGATGGTAATATTCCTTGAATACTGCCTTAGCTCTCTTTCTAATGCTTGAGTTCTGTATGGCAAACAAACTGGCCAGTAACAACTTCTTGCAACAGATTACCACTCTTACCTGAGGTCAGGACCTTCTCCTGATTTGTTTTGAGCTCTAAAAAACCAAATTATCAGATTGCCATAGTGTTATTGTAACACTGCACATGCACAAAATCTTGCATGAGAAGGGATCTGCTTGATGCAGAATAGATGTAGTGCTGTTGGCAAAAGGTGGCTTACATAGAAGACTGATCAAATTAATTATCCTTCCTTATATGTCATCCAGTTTCTGCAGCCCTTAGTAAACTTCCTGAGCAGTTGGTAGGCAAGAGAGAAAAAGTGAAAAAACACTATTATTTCTTCCTAGTCCTTAATTTCCTGTTCTTAAAATACATTCTTCAAATTCATGGTGAGATCTTTCTCAGCCTGTGGTGTAACTGAGCCCGTAAAAAATTATCTGTTTTATGTAAAATGAGCTTTAAAACACATTTCAAGCACTTGAGACTTACAGAGATGGAGACTTAAGGTACTGAACCATTCGGCTGTTCCAGACTTCAGTCTGTATTGTTTAAAGGGCTGGCAACAGAAATAAAGTTTTCCATTTCTTCATTATTAAAAGGGTTCACCGAACCCCAAGAATTCTTTTTCTTTGAGAAAATAAAACTTTTTTACATATTTCAAAATTAATTTTAGCTCTAAATTTATCTACCTTCTTCCTACAGGTATGTACAGATGTGGCCCAGCATCAGTTCAAGCCATTAAACACGGTCATGTTTGCTTCCAATTTGATGCTCCTTTTATCTATGCTGAGGTACATGCTTGAAAATTTTCAGTGCATTGATTGACATCCATAGTTGAGACAGAGAAGATAGGGCTCCACTGCAGTTTATGGTCTTACAAGTTACTTGGCATGTAATCCATGTCAAAGAAAAATCTCATAATTGAATTTTGACATGCAGGCTAGATGTGATTTGGTAGTAAAGAAAGACAGAGATTTCTCTAATCTCTGCTCACCAGTGTAATACACAGAAGAAGCTGCTCTGCCTTGGATGAAACTTCGGGCTGTGGTCATTTATCCATCCCACATTCCAGCAGTGCTGGCAAATGAGTCACTATCTCTAGCTGCTAATCTTCACCACTTGTTAGCTGTTACCTGCTTCTTGGGTTTACCAGGAAAGCTGCTTATGTTAAGGCCTCCTAGCTTATATCAGTCAAAATGGTGGCAGTGATTTTAAAGAAGTCTTTGTTCATCGTGTTCATTTTGACTGTGGTGGGTCAAGGAGAGCTCACATGAATGGTCTGACTGGCATGTCTGAGAGGCGGATATTTCTGTGAGGAGCAAGAGGGCATGGTCTGGAGTTTTAACCTCTAGCACCACCAGAGCTGGTGTGACAGGAATTGCAGAAGCCATAGAGCAAGTCTCTCTTTAGTTGAATTATATTAAGACAGAAGCAATTGGATTGCTTTGGACAGAAGAGAATAAATATGTTGTATATAAATAAATATGAAGCATTTCCCTCTCTATGATCTAAAATATTTTGGTGCAAGGAATGTGTAATCATGTTCCCTATGTCTGAATACTATCTCTGTAGCCAACTCAAGTTTACACTGCCTGTTGTTCTGGAGCTGTGAATAGTAAAATGCATATAGTTACTATTGTACCAGATGACTATTTTTACACATGAGATTTCACCGTGAGTAATTAGTGGGACTTCCAGTCAACATGATATTGTTTAGAGGGGAGTTTGGCTGTCTTATCTTCCTCTTTATTTCCTTGTGTCTCCATCCTTTTTCATTTAATTTTATAGGTGAATGGTGATATTGTTTACTTAAGAAAGGAGAAGAATGGAACACAAGTGATAGAAAATATTGACACAAAACACATTGGCCAGTTAATTGTGACCAAGGAAGTTGGGCGTGATGGTATGATGGAGATTACTGAGGAGTACAAGTTCCAAGAAGGTAACCTGAATTGGGATGGGACTATACCAAAGTAGGTTGACCTCAGTCAGATCTTAGATTCTGGTTTTACAAAACTCTGTCACTGAAGGAGCTTCATGAAAAGCTGCCATAGTGCCCTCTGAAACTCTTTATTTATAATTCCATGACAGAAACATTGCATGTGCCTTGATAAGAGTACTGATTTTGCTACTCAGAGATCCTTTGGACTGAGTAAGCTGTATTGAAAACAAAAGGTAGTCATGGAGTAAATGAAAGCACTCAAAAGAATGCAAGGTTTTCTATACAGATGTTCAGACATTTCTCACTCAGGCCAGATGTTCTCACAGGGTGAATAAGTGTAGCTCCGTTAATGTCAACTAAGCTACTTCAATTTACCTGATGTGACTTAAATCCTTGATACCAACCCACACTGAAGCTGTGAAGTTCTCCTTATTACCACAGGGAAGATTCACTGTCTTCATCTATTTATTTCAGCTACCACAAACTATGGAAGATGCACCCTCGTGATCAGTGAGAGGGCTATTGCAGTGCTCCTGTTGTTTTTTCTAAATTTGATTTTTTTTTCATTTCTAGGCTCAGAGGAGGAGAGACTGGCTCTTGAGACTGCTGTGATGTATGGTGTTAAAAAGCAAACTACTCAAGACACCTCATACCAGCCACAAACAGATGTTGATATGGACTTCCAAGTGCAAAAGGCAGTCCTTGGCAGTGACTTTAAAGTCACTATAACTTTCAGGAACAAAAGTCGCAACCCCTACAATGTTACTGCCTACCTTTCAGGCAACATAGTGTTTTATACAGGAGTTGCAAAAAATGAATTCAAGAAGCACTCTTTCAGTGCAAAACTGGAGCCCTATTCATGTAAGTCTTGCATTTTTTTCTCAGTGTCATTAACTGTCCAATATCTTTACTTACAGATAGAGACAATTCTAGCAGGGATGAGATACTCTACTAGGTATCAGAAGATTCCATTCCTAATTCTGGCCCTGCTACTGGTGTTGTTTAGAGCTGAGACTGCTTTCTTCAGTCTGTTGGTCCCTGCTTAATGCTTTGTTACACCAGGCTGCATGTCTGGGAACCAATTTTTTCCTACTTAGTGCAAAATAAAGGAAAGGAGCACAGTTATTAAGCTGCAAGGTATTTGTTTTCATACCTTAAGCTTTCTAGCAGATTCTCAGCAAGTGAAGGAAAGTTCTGGTTCCCCAGGGTGCCATTTACATGGGAAAAAAGGTGAATATCTTGACTTACATGGTAGAAGCTGACAAGCTCTGAGTCGCAACAAGTGCAAACAAGTGTTCAAGTGTATATCTGGTATTGGAGGACCAGGTGGTTCAGGATTTTCTATTTACAGCGATCTAGAATGTGCCACGGCAGAGCAGGGGCACTTGTCACTGGGGAGATACCCCAAAGGTGAATTGTCTTCACAGACACAGCATTTGTTCTTCCTAGTGTCCTCTGGACTGCAGTGGGGAGAATCTGCCTCCCTTTTCTTGTGAGAAAAGTAGTTCCTAGCAGCCTAACTCACACACCCAAGGGTAGGGTTTTGCACTGCTCAGAGGAAGGGGGATATTCTCCTTTTCTATTTTGGACATAACCAATCTGCTTTGTGGCAGCCATGTCAGCCCCATTCATAAATCAGTCATCAAGTGTTGAGTATCTGCTGTACTCCTTAGAACCAGAGGGCAGCTTGATTCTTGCATCTCCTTTGACAAGTGACTTCCAGTGACTTCCAGTCACTTGTCCCCCTGACAGGCTTGTGCTCTTGGGTCAGTGCCTCCAGCTTACCAAAAGTGGTGAGAAGACACACTTATGGAGGTTAAGTCAGAGGATCCTCCACTGGAATTTTGTACTGAGAGAGTTGGGAGCAATTATTTTGCCTCCATGGCATTGCTGCTAGGCAAAAGCAATCTTTGTTGATCAGAGTGTGAATGGAAAGCCTTTGGGAGGCCAAAGGATGGCCTCTTCATCTGGATGTAGTGCTGGATAACAGCAACCCTGCCTGACCTCTGATTTTTCTCAGCTCAAGAGGCACTGTAAGCTCTCTTTCCTCAAAGAGGACAGATTTTGTCTCAGTAAGAAGCTGTCATGGAACCACAGCTCCTGTCATGACATGAAAAAAAAATCTTTTGGCTTCTTCCTCATTTTGAGCATCATCTAAAACTGTACATTTTTATTTGGAGTTTATTAATTTCCATAAAGAAGAGTACACTCACAGGAACCTACAGGTGAAGGTTAATAAAAATCCTGCCTCCTGTCTACAACAAATCCCTGACAGATGTTTGCTGGATCTTTCTAACTCTCCAACTCATTTGTGAGGAGGCTGGAAATGGGTACTTAGCTGTTCTAACACAGCCTATCAAAACGCATTGTGGTGCTTTACAGTGGCTTTCATCAATTATGAAATACTTGATCTGAAATACTGAAAAACTTATGGAGATGTGGCTGGGCACAGTAGAAAAATTAAATTCAGGTGCCTGGGATAAATTCTGAGCCACTTCTTTGGTAAGGAACATTTCAGTTCTTGTAGGGGATGTGCAATTACAACACTTCCTGTTTGTAATTTGTGCTTGGTTCCACAACTTATGTCTGCTCTTGTATCAAAGGTCTATGTAAGGTATTATTACCTATTCATCTAGCTCCTCTGTGCATGAAATGAAATGAAATGAATAGTTGTTTAAGCTTTACTGAGCCTCGTAATTTTTTTTCCTAAGTAATTGGTTTGTTAAAAAGCTTTTTGAAACTGTGCTGGAACTCCAAACTGACTGAAGGGGAGGGAACACAGACAAGCGAGTGGTAGCTTAAGAGAACAAGGATTTCTTTTGCATGCATACCAAAATTAATTCCCCATCACTGCTTCTGGCCAAGGAGAAATATTTCAGGGTATCCCCACCTTTCAAGGCAGAAATTAGCTTATATCTGAGTTACAGTCATCAACTTGTGGCATTTTTTTTGTCCCGCAACAGGCCAAAAAACCCTCACAGGTAATTATATCTCTGAAAGTGACATATAAAACTTGAGCAGGAATTCTTACACATTTGCTTTGGAAAGGAGTACATATGTGATCAGGAACCATTTCTGAGTAGATGGGCAGTGTGAAGGGAGGAAGCATGTCATTTGTAACCTGTGTGAGAGTACTATTAGGGAGGTGATGGTAGGATAGCACTCAGTGTAGGCTTCATTGTTGGGAAGGAGCATATACATATCTAGAGATAACTCACCCCACTGAAAGAATGAAGCAAAGTAAGATTTCAAATAGGAAGTGAATGCATCATTTTTAGAATAATGATTAAAGGAATTGTGTGGGTTGAAAACATCTTTGAGGATTTGAATAGCTTAAACCTTCCAGTGCCTTCAAAGGTGCTCTTGCATCTACTTGGTTATATTTAGTTTTCTTTTTTTTTTTTTCCTGAAATGCTGTAAGGCAGCTCAATGTTGTGTCTCCCTTGACTTTCCCAGGTACAGTAAGTGGTACTGGCAACTTACCAGCATAGTGCTAAGGGAATGGAAGTCTATTATTCTTTTTTTTTTCCTGGGATGATTAAATTTAAACAGAAAAGTTCATATTTCCCTCTACTGAAAAGTAAATTTCTCTTTGATTGCAGCTAATTATTTATTTACTTGATTTGCACAGATGAGAAATACCTTGCCTGATTTACCAATTACAATTTGGAGTATTGTGAGAAATTCTTTTACAAGAGAAACAGAGAGAAAAAGGGGGGCAGGAGCGGGGGAGGAAGGAGAGCACATCAAGTAAATTTAAGGCTGGCCTTAAATCCAGGTCAGGTGGTCAGCAAGGGAATAGCTTTGAAACCAAATCAAGGAACTGGTTTTGATGTGAGAGGATCAAAAGAGTGAAAGGGGGTGAATGTCATTTAAGCAAGAGAGATCAGTTATCTCAGTGTGTACAGTGTATGTCACAAATACAATACGAATAATGGATAAATGTAGTAATCACAGTAAGCAGATGGGACATCTTGATCTGTTTACTGGGTTATGAGGAATGTTTATAGAGGAAAGAGCTCTAGATCTATATATTCTGCCCAGACATTTCTTCAGCAGACCTGCTTCTCTGCATCACATTCTCACGCCATTGATGGCATGGGAATTGCAGTTCAGCACGGTTAAAATTAATGATTCCCTGCATCTCAACTATCTAGCTTAGGGGAAATTGTTCCTTCCAATAATTATTGTCAGGGAGCGTGAGAAAGTTCTCTGGAGGGCATGCTGGTGACAGCAGGACCTTTCTGCTAAATTTTGCAGGCAAGTCCATTGCAGGACAAAGGTAGATATCCATACATATCCTGGAGAGTAAGTGGTCTCCTAGGTAGCCTGCATGGACTTACAGCCCTCAGTGGCTGCTCTGGTAGCATCCCTGGTGGAAATCCTCTGCCAGGAAGAGAAGCAGAGAAAGTTCAGGGATAAGGTAAAGAGAAAATATTTACAGGAATGATACTCAAAAGATGTGTTGGACCTTTATGATCAGTAGCTATTTATTGGTGGTCTTACTTTGCACTTACTTTGTGGTAGTGCCTAGAAACTTTCAACAGTGGCTTGGGCTCATGGTGATGGGAACTGAGTAGAAGCCTTGCATAAATACAGTCCTTGCCCTAGAGTGCTCATAGAATAAAAGGATAAAGGGCAACATAAGAGGGAGAATGGTGAAACAAAGAAATCAAGATAATTTGCAAAAAAAACCCTCAAAGTTATTCTTTAGTGATAGGCCAACTTTTTTCTAAGGCACTCAATTAACTGGCACTGGTCATGGTAGGAGGATCAATCAGCCAGACTGATCAATCAGATTGTTTCAGATGGCTTTTTTCTTTCCTGTTTCTCCCTTCAGCTAGTGCTGTTGATGTTGTGATCAAATCGAGTGAGTACATGGGTCATCTGCTGGACCAAGCCTCCTTTCATTTCTTTGTGACGGCGCAGATCAAGGAAACAGGGAAGATTCTGGCCAAGCAGAAGGCAACAGTCCTGGAAATTCCTGCCCTGAGGATCAAGGTAGCTCAGGGCTGGAGTGGAGGGGATCAACCACAGTGCTGCCTGTGGGCTCTTTTCTACAAGGATGTCACATAGACTTCTGGGATGTTAGTGTGTGTATGTTTGACTTCAGTCTAACATGGACCTTATAAGCCAGCAGCTGGCTAGAGCATATGAGCATACATTGAAATCTGAGGCTGACAGTATCACTGGTAATAGGGAGCTGAAGTCATCTCAGTAGGGCGAGGAAGGAAAAATATCTGAGAATAGCTGAGTAATCTCAAAGGGTAAGAGAGATTACTCACTCAAGACACTAAAGTCTTCTCTACAGAATCCTATTACATTTAAAGCAATGCAGCACAAATGCCTCTTGCAGAATAAGGAGGAATGCTGATGTTGAGGTGAATTTGCTTGGAGAGTTCCAGCAGGTGTTGTTAAGAGTTCCTCCTGACTTGGGCGGGCAGCATCCATTTGGAATGATGCTTTCAAGATTTAAGTGCTTTGATGCCACTCTGTGAATGTGCTGTTGGTGGAATTTGGAATTTCATGGAAGTTCAAGGATATCTGATGGCAGTGGCACATTACCTATGAAAATGTAGAATTGTAATGCTTGTAACAGGCTGAGGACTTTACATTGCAAATACACTTTATATTGCAAAGGCAGATCTGGGTTTTTGAGATCTGAATTTATAACTGGACACCCAAATAAAATTGACTCATTTTCAAGACTGCCTTCATCTGCTTTGAATGATGTCATTTGGTCCTGCTTTTTTCCTAATATTAAAAAAAATATCAGTATACCTGTTCAGGAAGCTTTACATGAACAAGAATTCCACTCCCTAAAATTCAGAACCTTCAAGGAAATATAAATTTATAGAGTTTTCCCTCCCTATATATTTATTTTAGCAAATGTTCATGTTTACGTTTAATACATATGTAGTAATCAAAAGAACAGCCTTCTGCAGAAAACACTCTTAAAAATGTAGATCAGAACAGCAGTGAAGGTTGCAAAATATTTCATGGTCTGCAGAAATGTCACTATGATCTGATCAGACTATTGGTATTTTCAAATAAATGTTTTTTGGTTTACTGAGCATTCTAGAGAGAAGGTAAACAAGACATCTACTTCAAATACCTATCTTCAATAACCAGATTTTGAAACTAGAGAGGTCTTTTAATTCAGTACTTAAAAAGAACCTCTTATACAGGATTATCCCAAATTTCAGCTTTAAAATAGTTTGTCCTCCCTGCTGTTATGAAGAAAGAATATTTAGTACATGAGATGCCTTGTTTTCTAATAACCAAGTTTTCTAGTAAAACTGAACTTGTCTCTTCCTTGCTTATTTGTGATGTGTAAAAATAAGGTCCAGTTTTAATAGGGGGGTATTTTTAAAGCATATGTGTCTGTGCAGGTGTGTATACACCTGTGGATCTCTGTGGCAAAGTTTATAATCTTTTTAAGAAATCTGAAGAAGCTTAAGTCCCTAGCCATTTTGTCAGACTTCTTCATTGAATTCTGACTGGAAGACATTGTTCTTAATGTGAGAGTAGGGGAGAAAAACAAAAAAAACCCCTATTTCTTCTCATGTCTTCAGATACACCTTTGATCTTTCTCTGTTGGACTAAGGAGATTGTTAGAGTTAACAATGTAGGAAATTACACCATGTTCTAATTTAGATTGAGACCAGGTTACAAAAATAAGTTCAGCAAATATAGATCATGGTCTATTGCGTGTGCGGGCAATTGAGGATGACTTATCAATACCTGAAGGGGGCCCACAGAAAGGCAGGAGTAGGACTTTTTAATAGGATACATGATGGCAGTTCTAGGAGTAATGGACGCAAATTGGAAGAGGGGAGATTCAGGCTAGATATAGGAAAGAAATTCCTTATGGTGAGGGTGGTGAGACACTGGAACGGGTTGACCAGAGAGGCTGTGGATGCTCCCTCCCTGGAGGTGTTTAAGGCCAGGCTGGATGAGGCATTGAGCAACCTGGTCTAGTGGGAGGTGTTCCTTGCCTATGGCAGGGGGGTTGGAACTAGATGATCTTTAAGGTCCCTTCCAACCAAAACCATTCTATGATTCTATAATTTTGTATTCCCCTTTGTAACAGTGATCTGAAATAGGTAATTGAAATAAACTGGACATTAACCTCTAATTGGCTTAGAATTTCTTAAAATGGAACCAATATGGTTTTACAAATTCAGGTGGACAAATGTTGAGAGTTTAGCTGTGAATACCTCATTCTTAATTCCAGTCAAAACATTGGCATTTGGTGCAGTGATCCCTTAGCCCAGAGTCCTAGCTTTTTTGTAATTGTTCACCCCTTAAAACTTTGCAGTATGGCTGCAGACTCCAGCATAGCACTTAAAATTAATTGTCAAGGTACTCTGTTTTCTTAGTTACCATTTTCTTTAAAGTAGTCCAAGGGCCAGATGAGATTTGCCAGTCATAAGCTGAAAACTCCTTGCCTGAGCTTTTTATATTCTGCAAGAAATGTTGTGCTTCTAGGGGGAAAAAAAAGCACAACAAATCAACCAAATCCCCTTGAATGTAGTGTTTGTTTAAAAACACATTCGTCCAGAGATGATTTCCAGGCAGCTGTATTACCAGCACTAATCTGAAGGGACAGACAGATCCCTTCAGCTGCCTACTGTAATACATATGAAAGTCAATGTGATCACTGGTCATTAGTCTTGCAGTTTATTATATTCCTGTGAAAAAAAAATTGCCTTTTTTGTTACATTACTGTTTTGGAGAGCAACTGGCTCTCAGATCTATGTAGAGAGATGGGCTTGAAATGCCTCAGAGGATGGGACATCGTTGTATGGCATGGGGAAGATGGGCACAACACCTTTGGGGAGTGCAAGCAATATGAGCTAGCATTTCTACTTTGCTAAAACAAGACCTGCCTTTCTCCGGACCTTACATCCTGAGCAGGTCAGGCCTTCAGTGCTGGTAGGGAGCCTGTGAATGCAGAAATTACTTGGGAGAGAGGCCCCTTCACCTTGGACTTGCCTCTAGCTAGACACTGAGCTTTAGGACTGTGCATGCAGATTTCTGGTTTTTCTGTGGAAATGTGGGCTTGAGAGAAAACTGCAATGGGTAGAATGCAGTGGTGCCCATGGGCCCAGCCCTTCCAGCAACTTTCTTCTGACGAGGCTTCCTCTGCCTTATGGTGTTTATTTCTGTGCTCCATTCCCCCTCCTCTCCTTCCTAGCAAGTACTGAGTGTTTAACCCAACAGATTTCACTGTGGTGCATCTTTCCTTCCCCTGTCTTGCAGACCCAAGGTGCAACGGTGGCTGGTAAAGAAATGTCTGTGATTGTGGAATTCACCAATCCTCTGAAACAAAACCTGGAGAATGTCACTCTCCGCCTTGAGGGACCCGGCGTGCTGAGGACAATTAAAAAGGAGTTCAGGTACAGAAGAAATCATGACTGGTTGAGAGTTTGTCCCCTGCTTGCTCATAAGAGGCACTTAACCAATGCAGCACCAAGTCATTCAACTCAGACACTCACTCCTTACTTTAAAATTCAATACATGGGGGAGCTGTAGGTCTTAATAGTCAGAAGTCAGGCTGTCCAGGGAGAGTGTGCAGGGAGGCTGTGAGAGCATTTCATCTGTTCAGGATCAGTGCAGGAGGCAGGGGTAGTGGCTAATAGTTGCTAATGCAACCTGAGTTTACTTTTTCACTGTGTTTTTGCACTTGACTTATAGCCCCTATCAGAGAAAGACAGGTTTATTCTACACACCAAGGGTTTACTGCCACTTTCTCAGTATGTGCAAATTGAATCCTGTGCTGTTTTTCAAAAAGGTCTTTTCTCTACTTACATTAATCATGATTAGACCAGATGTCCAGGTACCATGGATAATCTTTGGAAGCTTATGTCAAGACCCAAACAATGGCTGCAGCAAGCACACAAGTACATGGCTGCCCAGCTAGTGCTGCTGCACAGGGCTGCCCTGGCACAGAGAAGTGCAGGGAGCAGAGCCCTAGCCAGCCTGAGGAGAAGGAAAGTCCTTCAGACACCTTCATTGTGCCAGAGTTGCACTTCATGCTGACATGGTGGTGGTATCTGTACACTAAGCAAGTTGTTTCCTAAACCCTCTTTCCATTTGGGTTCAGGGTTACAAGCACAGCACTAGCCAATTCCAGCATATATAACAGGAATTCTTGGAAAATTTGGCAGCCAGGGCTTATTCTGGGGCAGCTAAAGCAACGTTATCAATCATTACCTGAGCTGATGGTCCCCAGGTGTGCACAAAAGGAGTTTGAAAAATTGCTTGTGCTTCAGGAGCTGCATAAATTGTCAGCATTATCTGCAGGCAGTAAGGGAGATTTGAGCCTGATTGCACCCGGTCCAGAGATGAAAAGATCAAAACCAGTTTCCAAAGTGGAGATGGACAGAAAAATGACTGTGAAAGGACATCATACAGGGCTTGACTGGTGCATGTGGTATGTCATAGATGCTGCTGAACATGATTCAGCGTGGTCCGCACAAGTTACACAAGTTGTAATGGTACAGACATCACTGCTGCAGTGTCATGCCAGCCTCCCCAGGTGTTCTGCATCCTACTCCATCCAAAAGCTGCTGTTGACTGCTCTCACCTTCGACAATGCAGAAGTTATCAGCTGCATCAAAGGCACAGAAATTTGGGAGATGAATGAATCATGGAGCAAATATAATTTTCCTTCAATTTGCCATGTTTTGCCCTTTTTGGTAGTGCTCCTGGCATCATTTAAAACGGAAATGGATCAGCTTAGTCATTTTAAGATTTAACTTCTCTGAAATGAATGGAGGCTGCAGGCTGTGCACACAGAGGACAGTACAGGGGGCAGTTGTAGTTTATTTAAATAATAATCACATTTGCCTCCATGCATTCAGAGTGATAAATGGCCCTGTTGTGGTGATGGCTCAGCATATTATGCAGAACCATTCATCACTGAATTCTCTCCCTAAAAAAATCAGATTACAATGGCTTTACTCCATTTGCAAAGAGAGTTAAACCTATTCTAGGCTTTTCCTACCCTTCCACTGCTTCCCTGTCCAACAAATGCTGGCACATTTGGGATGTGACTTTTGCAGTTCTTGTGGGGATGAGTTTTGACCTCTGTGTTTTTAAAGTAGCTTTTCTGTGTCACTTGGGTGATTCCACAAAACAGATTATGTGTGATCCAACTGATTCAACATTATTCTGGGAAGGAAGTGACTTGGGGCTTCAGTCTTGACCATTTATGACAACTATCCATATATATAATGATACCTAGCTATTAGCCTCAGACAGATGAGGATCATGACTTACAGAAAAGCCTTTGGCAGTAGAATTCCTACATGGGGCATAGTCTTTGCATGACAAATGAGAATTAACCAGGCAGTGATGGATAGTGTTAAAAGGATTTTAGCTAAGCATGCATTCACAGTAGCTGGTAAGTCGCTCTGGGCGTTTCTGCATAGAATCATAGAATGTCAAAGATCAGCTGGTATTAGCAGTTGTAGAGAAAAGCAAGTTGTTGTCCAAGCAAGTACAACAGATGAGAAATAAAAGAAAAAGGTGGGTATGTTTTTCTATGACAGCTGTTTTCTTCCTGCACACAGAGAAATATATATATAAAAATACATTTATGGAGAGATAATAATACTATAAGTAGGAGGTGGTAGCATTAACCTCTCTCACTGGGAAACTCTGAAGTTGTGGTCTGGAAATCTCCATCCTTAGAGAACCTGTCCCTGGAGTGTTCAGGAAAGCAGATCGAACCTTGCTGCACAGCAGACTTGTATAATATCTTCTTCACTTTCCATACAGATAATCCCTTGCAGATCATTCTCAAAAAATTCTAAATTTAAAAAAATAGTTAACCTTGTGCAGCAGTTTAAGTCATTGTTTTAACATGCTACCATTTTAATGGGTATTTAGTGCAGTAGGCAGGCCCACTGTGGGGAACATTATATCTTTCATTAAGAGGAAAGACAAAAAGAAGGAAGACACTCACTAGAAGCAGTCTACACATGCTCACACCAAAAATAAAATCTTTCTCTGTTTTTTATTTTCTGAAATTGGGTACATGTCCCAGGGTACCTATGACTGTATATGCAAAATGCAGTGCTATGCAAAGATACTTAAGCTAACCTCTACAGAGCTTCAGTACCTCTCATTTTAGCAGGGTGAGACTTGCACTGAAAAGATTCATGTGGGAGGATCTGAGGCTTGTCCATTTAGACAAAATTGAGGTTTCTTATCTTGTTGCAACTTGCTCTAAGACACAGAAGTCATTTCTGTCCTGACCCTAGCAGAGGACATGGCATCTGAGAGTCAAATTCTAACAAATGAGAATTTAGAACAGTGAAGTTTAGGCTTACTTTACTCTTGCTTTATTCAGTTGTTTGCAGAATACCATAGTCATGTGAGATAAAAACATTGGCTATATTCATAATCCCCTTATTTATTGCTGAGGAAAAGTACATTTTTATAAAAAGCTCCCTGATACACTGCCTTCTCCACTGGAGCAGCTGTAGCCTGACATCCCCCAGTCAATCAATCAATCAATCAATCACCAGTCCATCAATATTACCCCTCAAATTCTGCACACAGAATGTAATGAAAGTGCTGAGAAAACAGAGAAATCAAATACTCAAGGCTCTGTGTGCATCTCAATTGTAGCAAAAATTGAAAATCAAGAACAGCTCCTCTATAGTATGAGTTCTCAAGAGTCATACATAATGTAGAAGAGTAACCATGAACAGCAGGACTCCCAAGAACACTTCGACTTATTTGTATGGATATGAAAAAGACAATGCTCATTGTGGAGATCTACTGATATTACCATCATGGAAGGGTGGTACCAAGTAGAAGCTAGTGAAGGTCTCAGCATCTTAACAGTATTGCATCAGGTTTGTATGGGAATGCCTTGGACACTTTATAACAAAGACTTACTTAACCACTTAAGGAGCCACCAACAGGCTATAGGGCATAACAAACAGGTAAAATGGAATTACAAAGCAGAAAAAAATGTTAGCTATAAGGAAGATTGTATGACAGTGGTCACAAGAGGAAGTGACAGGAGGCAGAGAAAAATTGATTCATTTTTGAAATTTAAAATTAGCCTGGAAGAAAGGCAAGAAAAGGCTCTGACAGAGTCAGCTCTGTGTGGAATGGACAATGGAGGGAATAATTTATAAGACACATGAGAATGAATGAAATAAAAAATTTGAGACGTGTTATACTGTCCACTTTTATTTTCTCCAGTTGTGGGTGAGGTTGAGAACATTGCCTGACTGATCACAATGTTGTTATTTCCCTTTTCCCCACAGGCAAATCCCAATGAACTCTACCTTGACCTGGGAAGTAAAATGCATTCCAAATCGACCAGGGTTACGAAAGCTGATTGCAAGTCTTAATTGTGATGCTTTGAGGCATGTCTATGGTGAGCTGAACGTCCAGATTCAGAAACCATGAATGAAGGTGCTGCCTTTGTCTCTTGTTTAGCTGCATTTCAAAATATCATGTCAGAGGGGGAAAGACAGAAGTCAGAATCTCCTTATTGTTAATTTGGTGATCCTTGTGCTGAACAACATTTGATAAAGAAAAGTAATTAGTAATAGTGGTGAGAACTTGAAACAGCACCTGGAAAGTGAATGGTTTAAAATTAGATGCACGTAATTAAAGGGAATTCTAGGTCATATTATTCCTATACTTCACTTTTATTTATGCTCATTTGCAGTAGTGCCTCAAGGGAATCTGTAAATCTCCATCCACCAAAGTAGCCTGAACTTTAGTTTTAATTAAGGCCTGATAATTCACTCAAAAAGAGACAAAAAGAGCCTACTGTTAAAAATTCTTAGTCTGAATTACACATCATTCAGACTGAAATAAAAACAGGTATATCCAGCTAAAGGATCTGCTTTATTTTATGATATTATAATTTTCCAATTCACGAAGAACTCACTTTGCTGGAAGCATCTCTCAGGTTGCATTATCTTCAGAATATTCACAGCTTCTTTATTCCTCTTGCTACTTCCCAATGCTATTTAATTTACTCTTCCATGTGTACAGGCACCCACACATATGTACATTTTTTTCTTGCCCGTATTCCACCCTACATACTGTTGATGCGCTGTTCATCTCTGCAAGATGAAAATACCAAGTTTTTCATGCTCTGCTCAGAGTTCATCACACCAAAGTTGTGTTGCTTGGTCACATCTCTTTTGTATGATGTCGTCTTTTTTCATCTTTTTCTGCCTTTATTCTCTCCTGAACCAGCCCCATAATCTCATTTCCCCTTTATGTCTGTGTGCGTCTCTGTGTATTGGAGTATTCCCAGAGCAGGAAACATAGTCCAGGCTCTGTCAGCTGGTAAACATGGGGAAAGAGAGAGGAATGGAGGGGGCAATATGAGGGTCTTCTCCTGCCACCCTCACAAGCTTAGCAAATATCTTGCACTGGAGCTGCCACCTGGGGATGAGTCTAAACTAAGCCATGCCTGGAAGTTTTCTGGGAACGACGGCTGCTGCAAAATGAAGTCCCATTACATGAGCAACCCCAGGAATTAACATAGGTAGAAATTCACCTGTAAAAGAAATAAAGATGTATCCTATGCATGAAAAACTCTGCAAACTGGATCTACTTTCCTGTAGTGTATTCCTCTGCAAGGGGCAATGGAGTCTCCCAAGGTCTCCCCTGATGAGCAGCTTCTACCCTTGTGGCCCAGAAGCTGCTCCTTGGAATCTGCAGATTCCATTAGTCTTCCATGAAGGACACTGGTTTATCCTAAGCCATGTGCCCTGTAATTCTAGGGTAGCTGAGGAGGGAGTGTGTGTATATTTACCTCTCATCTCCCCTCTCCTTGGGATCATTTTCCCTGAGGCAAAGATGCACATGCCACAACCTGCAGCAACTCCTCTCTACTGGCCAAAGGGTTTAAGATCATGTCCTGTAGGTGAGCTAACCAGTTAGGTGAGCTAACTGAGTTTGCAAAGAAGTTAAAAGAAGCCTCATGCTCATTAAATTCTGGGGCTTTATTGTGTTGTGTATGGCTGTGTTACTTTGTGGTCTCATTAGTGAGGAAGAATAGAGATAACTTGCCTTCTGATCATCTTGCCTCACATTGCCTCCTGCAAAAAAATGTGACCAGCTGTTAAAAATAAGCAAGTTTGGGGAGAGGAGAAATACAGGTTGATCTTCTGCTGATGTATGGTGGAGCAAAGCAAAGATTCACACCAATTCATATGCTCAGTGAGTACCCCTAAATCTGGGAACACCAGACATTAGAAGGCTTGTACTTCAAGCATGGACCCTTACTTATTTTGTACAGCTTACAAGACCACATTAAAAACTATGCAATGTAAAAGTTTCCCAGATAAGTCCTCAGGGGCACGAGGGACTGAACAGTGCAAATGCAATGTGACAGTCTCTGTTTAGCAATTAAGCAGTCCTACCAGAGGATATATAATCTAATAAAATTATCAAATTTTTGCTCTTGCATATAAACATGCTTTCTGTTTTATAACCACAGTGTAATGAGAATTCAAAATAAAACATGTGTGATAGCACTGATGTCTTGTTTTCTGTATTTTGATCAACTACTTCTACATAACATCCCTATAACCACTTGCTGCATCTTAATTATAAAAGTTTAAAAATTTGCTTCTAAACCATATGATAATAGCAATGCCTTTTCTGGTGCCAAGGAGAAAACCCTATAGAATCATAGAATTGTTTGGGTTGGAAGGGACCTTAAAGACCATCTAGTTCCAACTCCTCTTGCCATGGGACACCTCCAAATAGACCGGGGTGCTCAGTGCCTCATCCAGCCTGGCCTTAAACATCTCCAGGGAGGGGATATCCACAATCTCTCTGGGCGACTTCTTCCAGTGTCTCACCACCTCACAGTAAAGAACTTCTTTCTTATATCCAGCCTAAATCTACCTATCTTTTAAAAAACCCCTCAGTATAACTACTTACCATTGGTTTTCTCTTCTGTTTTAATTATCATCAGAGCATTGGAGAAGATGTCAGTTTCCAGAGCATACCACAGTGGTGCTAGCTAAAGAGTCTCCAGATTCCCTGGGAGATTGTTTTAACATTGAGCTGCCAGTGTTTTCCTAATGAAACTAACTGCTAAAGTGTGTTTCTTTCAGCTAAATATTTCAAGGCATTTTACTAACAGTCATTAAGCTGAATGGTGTTCACCAGGAGACAGGAAGTATTTTTATTGACAGTTTATAAAGGAGTGTATTGAATCAAAGAGAAGTGACAGCTGGGAATAGAGGCTGAGGATGTTGACAGCCCTTGGCATCACCAGCCCACTTGCTCTGTACTGAGCTGCTCATGAAAACCTAAGGAAAAAAGGAAGATGTCCTCTAGGATTTCAGACACTCCTCACCCTGTGGATGAGCTGTTGCATGAAACATGGATAAAATCTGAATGAAGAAGCAGTGAGTGCTACTATAGCACTGGTGTGCATACACATTGCGTGTACACTATTGTACACAGGAAATNCTGAATGAAGAAGCAGTGAGTGCTGCTATAGCACTGGTGTGCATGCACATTGTACACACAGGAAATAATCAATCAATTATAAGGTCAGATCAGCAACATGGAAGAGCTCTGAACCTGAAAAATTTGGAGGTCTGACTGTTTGTCTGAGGGTCTTTGAGTTAAGTCAACCTGTGTCCTCTATGCAGCCGTCACATCTTGGACATGGATTGCGGTGGAAAAAGCCCAAAACCAAACTCTTTCCTCCACAGATCACACACTTTCTTCCTTCTCACCATGTGATCCACCAGAGCTAATTTTTATGTGCTTGGAAATACAGTCTACATCTTGTTCTTTCTTCAGTGGTTCACAACTCCACAATAGATCCAGATTTGCTCTATGTGATATATATTACATATAGAATCATAGAATCACAGAATGGTTTGGGATGTAAGGGACCTTACAGACGATCTATTTCCAACCCCCCTGTCATAATTCCCCTTTGGAATCAACAAAAATATATTGTGTGCTTGTGGTTTGCTCTCTTTTGTTACATCTAAAATCTGTCTTACCCACCTGCTAAGGTTGCAACTTTTGAAGACTGTAATTAACCACTGATTATTTATCTGTAGCCTGAGGCCCTCAGTATCATCCTACTACTGTGTGGTCAGGGCCCCTGCTGTCATCCCATGTTACTGATTCTTTGTGCTGCATTTAATTTCGTGGTCATAAACAGTTCATTCTGAACAGAATAACTACTTTCTATTAGTTTCTGTTAGTTACTGGAAGCACATATAATAGGAAACATTTCACCATGCAGTTGGATAAAGCGAAGCAAAAGCTAAACCATGGCCAGCAGAAAGACATGAGATCATTAGGTAATTGCTTTTATGGCTAAACAAAGCACAGAAAAAAAACTTTACAAGCCTTGATGCCTGTGCTGCTAGCTTATCACCAAGCTGTGACCTTTCACAAGCAATGGCAGTGTCTTATTCCTGGACCAGAATCAGAGAACGTGACTAAGCATCGGCTTCTTCAAATGACTGGTGCTGCCAGTGATAATTTGTTAAACTGAAACTAATCAATAAATGCTCTGCTCTGTGGTGACATCCCTGGCCTCCCACCCTTTTTTTCTGCTGGGGACTTACATAATACCCTTTCCTCAGCATGTTTCTTTCATGTCTGCCCTTGTTTTCCCTGAGGAGGAGAAGGGATGAGGGTTTTGTGCTTCCAGGTGTGATACTGGCGACACCCTCAAGGTCATTGAGGAGAAAGAATGGGTGCTCCCACTGTTGACTAGGTAACTTTTGCTCATAGGTGCATGAATTGCAAAATTATGAATTGGAGAGCTTGTGAGTTAGAAATATTCATTAATTAAAGGATGAATCAGTGAATTCACAAGTTTGACTAGTCTGTGCAAAGGGGATTTAGCCCTTGTTTGATGTGCTTATTGTCTTTCTTTGTGTTTGTAAAATAAAGTTTCATTTACAGAATATATGGTCTTGTAAACTTGAGACATCCAAGTGGATCACAACATCCCTGATAACAAGAAATAGGAAATGACTAGTGAAAACCATAGTAGCAATAAGTGGTATTGCAGATGCAGGTAATCTAACTATGCTACAGTAGCCTCTTTATTTGGCTTCTTCTTCTGTGAGCTTTGTTATCTTTTAACATCTACCACACATTTGGGAAAGCAGTTCAACAGGAGTGCTGCCTGATTTGAGATACTATCTTACTTTTATTTTGAACCTCATTCTTCTACTGGCCTTCTTCGATACCATGTATTTCTAATATTCCAATACTAGAGTCAGGGAAAACATCTGTAATTTCATAGACTACTGTATTTCCTCCTAATCATTTCCTTTTCAGAATTGAGACTCCTACCTTAGCCGCTTCCAGCATAAAAACTGTACCACACCTATGATCATTTTTGTTTCTCTCCTCTGAGCTAATAGTACATCATTTAAAGTTCCATTTGAGACCCAGATAGCTCTTTTAATCATCTTTATTTTGAAAGGATGCTGCAAAGGATTAAATGGCCTATCTGTGCAGGAAGAATGTGGGTCTGTTTATTAGGCTAAAATTGGACCCAAGTGTGGCTGAAACAAATAGATTCAACACTTGCTCCTATTTCAAACTCTGTGCAATTATGATTGTACACGTTGTATGTTTTTGCATGGAGTGTTTCACAAAATGCCCCACTGTCTCATGAACTGCTATGTGACTGCACTTCAAAGGACTATGCATCAGCTTTCTACAGCAATTTACTAATGAAGAGGGCATTAACATTTGAAAAGTAGCTGAATTTTCATCACTACATGGATTCACGGGGTCCCAAGATGCTCTTAAATGTTATCTGCATTCTGCTCTTCAAAGTAAACATGGCTCTGTATCACAGTGGTTATGTGGTGTCCTTTGGGGGTTTTTATCTGATTACAAAAATCCTGTTTAGAAAAAACCTGCAGAACAATAGTGAAATGCTGCAGAGAGTGAGAGCTTCAGACAACCAAACAGCTAAAACCTCATGAAGTAAGGGATAAATCTGGTGAGCTGTAATTCGTTTTTTAGCATTATTCAGCTATATTTGCTTTAGAAAGTTTCACAAAATCAGATCTGTAGAGTGAATTTGCTCAGTTTTGGAGGGTTCAGAATGGACTTGCCCCTTTTGGGCAAAGATTTGCCTGGGCAGCACAGTAGGATACCAACAAAGCATTTGATATTTCCCTGTGTAGATGTTCTGATACAAAAGTACTCACACCACTGCTGTTCACTCCTACAGGAGACACAAATAGACTGTACACTGTAAGCAAGATTAAAATGCACCTTTGGAAATAGTGCTAGGAAATCTTAATAGATCAAGATTAAAAGGAAAAAAAAAATCTCTAGCTTCTCACAAGTCCAGTTTACCAACAGGAATTCCTAGTTTTCCCCACAGAGCAGCACACACTGATCTGCTTTTATAATTGAAAATATCTTTACACTAATCTAGCTTTATCTGTGCTTGTGATTGTACCAAAATACATGTTTTGGGAACTTGTCTCCTTTAAAACAAATGCAATGTGCATCATTAGGGATGTACACTGCCTCCAAATCCCCCTTGCAGCTCTAAAAGTTTACCCTGATGTTTGCTTAAAAGTTTGTCATCCTTTATAAAGCGAACAACATGAGCTAACTTAGGGACTGTTATGAAGTCGATGTTCCAAAGCCTCTGCTGCCTAAACAGTTTAGTTGATAGGAATGCATTTCCATGTACTAAGATAAGCTTTGCAGAGGGCCATTATAAACCCCACTGCACCATGTTAGTGAATAACTTTCTGACTTTCAACTGGTTAAGTAAGGTAGCCACAGTTTTTGCGTTATAAAACAATACTTGGGGCTGCAATCTGCCAGCTCAGGAAGAGCTTTTAACTAATAAAACCTATTCCCAAAGCTCAGTTGGCCTCATCAGTGTTACTGGTGCCCAGGAAAAAAAAAAGCCTTTGTGTTCAGAGAGGCTTAGAATCTGTGAAATGTCATCATCAAAATGCAAATTAACTTGCATCCAACTGTGGTTCCACCTGAAGGTGTGAGGTTGCACAAATGGGGAAAGCTATCGTTATGAGGATGAAAGAAAAAGGAAACTGACTTCAGACTGTGGGGAGTCAGTAATGTAGGAGACAAAAATAAATACTAAGTGTCTTATTGTTGTCTTTCTAGTGAAGATGTGTATCATGTGGATGTTCCTGTAAAGCAACAGTTTTTCTGGAAAAAATAATTTAGTTTGTTCAGTGCTTGTTAGCTGGATTTCTAGAACCCCGCTGAGCTAAGGGACTAGATTAAGATACTACAGTGATCTTTGTAGTATTTCAGCCCCTCACTGGTGCAGAAAAAGGTACTACCTTGTTCTCCCTCCATCATCATGTTTTCCACAGCTCCTTCCATGCCTAGTTTGTCTCTAGAGTGTGGTCGTGGGGCTATCCCTTTATACACATCCCATACCCTGGAGCGTGGTGGGCTTGGGGTATCCCTGGATTCCACCTTGCCCCCATTGAAATATATTACCGTTCATCTTAAAGAAGCATGACCTCAATGCTTTGTAGAAGGCAGAAATCTTTCTCATAGCCATGCATGTTTTTGACTGCCATGTGCTAATCTATAAATCCCAACCAGATCCCTCCATTAACTGCCCATTTTTAAAGCCTCAGTGTAATAGTTGGAGGCAAACTGTTGAAACATATTTTTCTTATCAGTCTGGATGTTATGTCCCATAGGACACAGAATGCTGGAAATCCCTGCATGTGATTTTTTTTTTTAAGTTGCAGATATTGATTGACAATGAAAAAATAAGGCAACTAAGGGTAATAATTATGGAGAAGGACAGAAGAAACTGTCCTGACAGAATAACATAGGAAAAGTGTTATAAGCAGGGAAACAGGTTATGCATTTGATGATAAGTGATTATATCAGATCTCAGATCTCCCAAATCACAGTCTGAATTGGAAAGAAAGTGGAATTTTAAAATTTTTATTTGTCTATGGGACAATAAAATAAATAAAATGAAAATGGGACAAAAAATAAATGGGACTGCCATTTATTGACAGCACTAATTTTACACAGCTTTCCTTTAGCTACTTTTCGTATTTGCAGCTCTGGGTGACTGATTGCAGGCACAAGGCTCCTGTGTGCAGAGGTAGCATACTCATTGTTGGGAGAGAGGTTAATGAGGGTCACACATTGAATCCATAAAATGCTTCAGGAAGTCTTACTCCTCTCAAAAATCAGTTGTTAATTGAGCATCCCAATTTTCCAGTCAGTTTTTGGCTTCTCACCACCCTGCGCAATATGGTGCTTTTGCGGGAAATGCAGTCATGGTGTGCACTAGAAAGCCCATGGAGAAACAGTAACTGCTTTCTGAGCTGTTCTTGAGTGGTGGAGAGGAACAGCAGGAAAAGCTGGGGATTGTGGTGCTCTTCAGTCCCTTCCCCCAGCACTTAGTGAAGCTCCCTCTTTCCTTCCCTGGTCTCTGGAAATTAGGGAGAAACTTCAAACACGGTATCCAAAAGGAGGGGGCATTGTAGAACAGAAGAGCAGAAGGCAAAATTTCTGACCAAGGTGCAGGGCATCTGTGGACATCATATGGATGGTAGAAATATCTCCCTTCAGCAACCTGTTCCAGTGTTTTGTCACCCTAACCGTAAGGAATTTCTTTCTTATATCCAGCCTAAATCTTCCCTCTTCCAATTTACATCTGTTACTCCTAGTCCTGCCATATTGTACCCTCTTAAAAAGTCCTACCCTATAGGCCCCTTCAGGTATTGATAAGTCACTATGAGGTTCCCCTGAGCCTTCTCTTCTTCAGTCTGAACAACCCCAACTCCTTCACCGTGTCCTCATAAGGGAGGTGCTACAGCCTTCTGATCATCTTCGGGGCCCTCCTCTGGACATGCTCCAATGTCTTTCTTACACTAGGGGCTCCGGAACTCAACAGTGTACTCCAGGTGGGGCCTCACCAGAGTAGACAGGTAAAATCACCTCTCTTGACCTGCTGGTCACTATTCTCTTGATGCAGCCCAGGATTTGGTTGGCCTTCTGGGCTGCAATCGCACACTGGTGGCTCATGTTGAGTTTCTCATCCATATTTTTATCTTCCAGTAGGATCGGGGCTTTCAGGTAAATCCCAGCCTGGCAAGCTTCTCTAGGAAAAGTCACCACTACTGAGACTACTGGACTTGCAAAGACTGGATTAACATATGTGACACAGTCCAGAGGTTGTCAATTATTCAGCCCCACAGAGAGCCTACTTATCTGGGGCCAGGATGAAATACAAACCTGGGGTGATCGAGCTGAAGTCTGGCCCTAATGGCTGATGTGTCTGGGGGCATTGCCTGCAGCCTAGGACCAGTGCTGAGCCGCAGACTCCAGGAACTGATCCTCAGAACCATCTCTACCTTTTTTTTACAAAAACTTTATACTTGCAGTGTAATAATGAGTAATAATGATAATTTAAAAGCTTTCAAAGCATGGTACTGAGCAGCCTGATCTAGTGGGAGGTGTCCCTGCCTATGGCAGGGGGGTTGGAACTTGATGATCTTTAAGGTCCCTTCCAACCTGAACTATTCTATGATTCTATGGTCTAATTCTTCCTTGGCTTTATATGAAAAAAATGTGTGATGGTCAGAAAGTAGAGTGGTTTTTTTTCCCAAGTTATGTGGACTGTGGATTTCAAAAAACACCTGAATTAAATATGTGATGTTATTACACCAGATTATTAAAAATTCTGTATATAATGTAGAGATAGACAGAGGAGTTAAAGTTATCCTATGCAACAAGCCCCCAGATGGTTGCATTTGGTGAGTGCTGATTTGCAGAGAGGTACCAGGCTGTTTTTGAAAGGTAAAAAAGTAAAAAAGGCTTGGCTCCAATTGAATTCAGTGAAAGCACATGGCTTCTCTCTTGGAAGAGATGTGTCTTACCAGAACACAGGCAAGAGCACTGATAACATGCCAGCTTTTAAAAGACTCTATAGAACTATGCTTTACTGTGTTGTAAAGGCAGGTAAAAGTAATACCAAAAGCAGCTGTTGTGTCAGAGTTGGACTAGCTTACATCAGATCTTGGTTCAGCTTTCTGCTCTTTATTGGTTAAAGGTAGTATTTTATTGCAACAGAGCTATCTACTTTAAATTTGTATGCTTGTGCCCTGAGTCTTTGATAAATTTAACTTGATACTAATGTGAACACTGAACTCAACATGACTGTGTCATCTTTGCCTCAGAAACTTCTCTGGAGAAGTACATCAATTGAACACTTCTGTGTGACAAGCACAGTGAAACACGTCTCTTTACTTCAACTAGGTTATCTTTCTTCATCAGAGATCAAAATTTTTACTACTGTTTCAGCCTTGGAAACACTCTTCACCCTTGTTTCCTCCTTCAGCACATTTGTAAGTAGTCATTTTTAAGTGTCTCACTACACTGGAGGCTGGTCCAGAGGCATTTAGAGTGATACAGAGCAACACAGTCATGCAATTTTTTTGGCACCTGGAAGAATATTCAGTGATGTTTTGATGTCTTTCATTCAAAATTAACCACAGATATATCTCCATTAAAGCATGTTTCATTCTGTTGCTGTTGCCTTGATGGTTTTCTGCTGCCTTTGAGTCAGTCACTATGGCTTATATTGATTCTAAAGCATTACCAATTGTTTTCTCTTCAAAATGGCCTACTGATTTTTGAAATATTAACACATATACAGACTGTTGACATGAAAATGAATCAACTTTGTGGTAAAGTACATTATATATCCTGTAGCATGAATGTTAGTCTAGTTCCCTGGAAGTTTGACAGGAAGATTTGTAATACCTTTGAGCTCTGAGCCTGGCACTGTTTGACTCAGTAGCCTTGAGTACTTTATTGAGTTCTCAGACAACTCAGAAATCAGACACAGAGATGTAAGGGCAAAAGCACCAGAAGCCCGATGATCAGCTCTTCTTACTTGCCCTCTATCTGCAGCCAAAACAGTTTGCCTGCATTCATTCTGGTTAAATCTTTGCACACCATCTACCAAAATGCCCCCAAGGTCTCCACATGTGTGCATTGCACCCACATACATTCATGTTCATCTTCAGACACCTCCAAGACAGTAAGAAAGCAGCTTATGGGGTTTTTATGTTTCAGGCTGAAGGAGCTGGGGTTGTTTAGCTGGTGAAGAGAAGGCTCATGGGGAACCTCATAGTAGATTATCAGTACCTGAAGGGAGCCTACAGAAAAGCTGGGGTAGGACTTTTTAATAGGATATGTGATGGAAGGACTAGGAATAATGGATGTAAAATGGAAGAGGGAGATTCTGGCTAAATATAAGAAGGAAATTCTTTATGGTGAGAGTAGTGAAACAGTGGAACAGGTTGCCCAAAGAGGTTGCGGATGCCCCCTCTCTGGAGGTGTTTAAGGCCAGGCTGCATTGAGCATCCTGATCTAGTGGAGGGTGTCCCTGCCTATGACATAGAGGCTGGAACTAGATGGTCTTTATGGCCCCTTCCAACCCAAACTATTCTATGACTCTATGATTCTATGACTATGCCAAGCAGTAATACAATTTAACACATGGCAATAATCATCCTAGGTGGTCACAGAAGAGATACCAGGATCTGATCACTTAATGCAGAATTACCACAAGCTTTGCTGGTCACTGTTTCTCTGTGGTGTAATTGTATCAGAGATCCTTGTCCAATCTCTCTGCATGGCCCCAGCGGTACACTTAAATACTCCTTGCCTGAGAATTATCATCTGGGATGGAGCCCTTTGGATTTGGTGCTCATTTGATGGATCCCCTGTGCTAGTGAAGGTAACATGCAAAATGCTTGTCTGTGTTTTAAGGGCCTGCTTACATCTTAAAAATAACTTTCTAGAAAGCAGTTCTCCTTTACCTTCTCCCCTAAGCCAGATAATTCACTCATGTCCTGAGTTATATATATCTCTTCTCTTCATAATGGCAATGGTATTTTTCTGGGAAAACTCTTTGCTTATTAACCATTCTTTTTTCTCCCTGCAACTTATTTCCTCAATTGGATCATAATTCACTGCAATATCTTAATTTATTTCTTCTGAAAATGTTAATAAAACTTAATTCTTTATATATAGTGATCTGTAAATGTAAACTGTCAGGATTTTAAAAACCACATGTGATTTTTGCAAGTTCAAACTGAGATGCAGAAAGAAACCTTACTTTTCCAGAGAAAGCTGCCTGAAAACAAGTCTTGGACCTCTCAAGTTGTTCAGGTTGGATGCTCACAATGAGTGACCAAGAAAATGGATGCCTTCTACCAAGTAACCATCACTATGGGCTTGAGCATAGAGCTTTTTGTGCAACTCACCACTCTGCAAATGCCTGCAGTAGTCTCTACCAAGGCTGTGCCCCAAGTCCCTTCTCTGCTTGTGCAATCACTTTATGAGTCCTTCTAAGGCTGCCACCTCAACCTGCCCACCAACATGCACACATACACCTTCTCATAGTCCCATACAAAACTTTTAACACTTAACTTCCAGCCGGCGAACCTGCCAGCAAGGTTCCCAAACAGATGGCAAGTCTCACACATGAGAAACATTTCTATTTCTAAACCCATTTTGCAGAACATGAGCTCTGGAAGAGAATTGCTCGCGGCCTTGCAACAAAATCACAGAGCTGCAAAACGCAGCCAGATGCTTGGACCTCCTGAACACTTCTCTCCAATGTCCAAACCAAGGTTGGGCTTGCTTTCTGGCCAAGAGCCACACTACTCTTTCAACTACTGCTAGCCGACCACTCCAGGAGTGCAGGGCTTTGCAAAAGCCAGGTCACACCTTGTGATAGATCTTAATGTCTGTGTTCATGCAGACCAGGCTGTCTGACTTTCAGCCCTGGGTTTCACATACCTGCATTGGATCACAAATGTGCAGCATAAAGGAATAAAGAGTGAAGAAATGGTACAAGAACAAATTATGCAGCATCTGGAGTGGAGAGGTGGGCTTTCCTCGTGGCTTTTCTTTTGGTTTAATCTGCACCTCTGACATACTGATACAGTCTTGCTATCAGGAGCTGTGATCTTCTTCCCTTTCAGAAAGGTTGTGAGCATTGCACAGCAAAGGGACAATTTCATGCTGTCTTCATTGCTTGTAAAGTGGTTTGCAGGGGGAGGGGAGGGAAAGGGAGGGAACTGGACAGGTGCTGGTTAACTCTGACAGCCAGAGTAAGAATAATCTTACAAGTCAAAATCCAGTGAGTGGAGGTCCTCAACCCAAGGAGTCACTGACACCCTCAAAAGAAAGGTGGAAATCCTTGACCTCTCTGTACAGCTTCAGTGGGGCAAGAGGAGGGGCAATGCTACCCCAGAATTAGGAGAGACTGTCCTACAGACAGATGTCTGGGACATCTCCCTTTTCTTCAAATAGAGAGCACAGCAACACAGGTCTGGAAGGGAGAGTGGATTTAGAGTTACAAGAGCAAGAATCATCCATAGTCTGCTGGGAAACCTGTTTAAGATCTCCTGAACAGGAAAGGCACACATACCAGTGATTGCTTTGGTGACCACAGGCCAGTGTGTCTCCTGGCTGGACATCCCTAGCATGGGAACTGTTCCCATGCATGCAAAGCAACATACCTGTACCTGTTTTGAAGCAGGTGTCTCGTGGGAGTGGATGCTTTACTAACAAGTTTTTCCTAGGCTGTTTTAATAAATCAAGAAAGAAAGCATATTCTGACCAGCAATTCCTTGTTATTATTTCATCTAACTGCGAACTCTGCTACTATTTTGGCTCAGCCACCTGCTCACTAAAGCTTAGTTTGTTGCTAAGTGTCAAAATACCCTAAATCAGAACTGGTGTCTCAGCTAGCAACCAAGCAGCAGTAACACTAATGAGTCTGCAAGATGATTTACATACAGGATCTCAGTGTCTGCTACTATGAGAACTACAGAGACTAGTAGGTCTGCATAAGCACAGACATTAAAATCTATCACAATTCTGGTCATTCAGGGGATTTAGAACATTTTAGCACCATATATCTCCTCCTGAATTACCAAAACTTTATAGCCTTGCTACATAGAATGTCCTAACTCAAGTCATTATTTTTCAGCAGTATTAAGGAGATAGCTTTTGGACTTAATGGGATTCTCTGGTTTTCTGTTTTTGACTAGAAATTAGTATTTTGACACAGGATAAAGCAAAGAAACAGATAGTTTTGGAAATATTCAGCTCCAGAAGTGTGCTGGTCAGCAGGTCAGAATTTGACTGTCAGGATGTTTGGGAAGTGGCAGCATACTGGTTTTCCACTGCTTGGTTTGCACTGCTTGGCTTTGGGTTGCTCTTCACACCAACTGGCTGTGAAGCTCACTTAACATTGCTGGAAAATATTCATGTGTGCATGGGGATGAGGCTCCAAACATCTAAATACTCATCGGCAGTGACTCACAGACCAGAAGACATTAACTCATAACATTGCAGACCATGAGATTGATGCTCCCAAAAGCAATTTGAAGTCTGGGGTGGATGGAAGAATTAATTACATAAACTAGCTGTGGCAGCACCACTGAGAGTTGAGTAGTGGGACCTGCAGGGTGCATGGGACATCCACAGGCTCTCACCTGGTGCTTTTTTCTCTGATGACACTTGAAAATGCACACAGGAAACTCTGGCATTCAGGTTTGACCTTCATTGTTTGAAAGCACAGAGAAAGGACCGGATTAAAAAAAGGATAATAATCCCTTCCCCTTTCTTTTCCTTTTTAAACCAGCAGGCTGCTGAACAGCACAGGGCTGCTTTTCCTCTTCTCTCTCTGCCTCAGCAGGAACCATCAGTACCTCATGGTGGGAGCCCTGTCTGGCAAGTCAGTAGCTCAACACCTGGGAAGATACAGGCATTTGTGACCAAAGAGCCTGTATCAGCAAGGCTGGAAGAGCTGCTGGAGGCTGGCAGGATCTAGGCAGAAAGGGCAGAGGATCTCAGTCTAGGAAGGAGGGGTGATTAATCAGAGCAAGAAGAGATAATTTGCAACAGTCAGAACCACTAGGGAAAAACTATATCTGACAGGGACACTTGATGCTTCAGTTGTAAAACTGGATCCGACTCTGGTTCAGCAAAGCATGAGAGCACTTGATGATGTCTACGTATGAGGTAATCACATGCACACCAACAGGGTGAAGCATGTTCATCATGCCAGGTGTATATTGAATAAACGTGGCCTTCTAGGAGGAAAAATTGACATCTCCAGTAATGACTGTTTGCTTACTGGATGGGAAGAAAGAGAGGAAGAAAGGGAAAGAATGGAAGAAAAGGAGAGAGGGAAAGCAAGAGAGGGAGAGGAACAGGAAGAGGAAGTGAGAAGAGGAGGAGGAAGAGGAAAGGGAAGGGGAAAGAATCCTTTGGAGTAGGAAAGTAGTTTTGAGAAATGGGAAAATATGTGACTTTAATCTAAGGATGGCTTTTATGGAGGCTCTTCCAGTCTGAGATTATTTCTCATGAAGGAATCAAAAGATGGCCAACACATTGATTAAATCCATTGAGGGTGGTAGAAGCAAGCCACACATCAGGAAGGAAGGAAGGAAGGAAGG
>VZTY01023948.1:527453-550787 GCA_013400935.1 Turnix velox | reverse complement strand
AAGGAAGGAAGGAAGGAAGGAAGGAAGGAAGGAAGGAAGAAATAGCCTGGCAAATTCAAGCCTAGGTGTAATTGGTCTTCAAGTTTAGGCAAGCAAAAATACACAAATCCATTAAACCAAAAAATCCTGGATCCTAATGAGATGGAGATGGGAAAGAAGGAAGGAGGAGAGAAATCTAGAGTCTCTCTCCTAGGAAAGCTGCTACTTTCCACAGCAAACCCAGAAGTTTTAACTCCTCTAAGCAGTACTGATAAACGTAAGGTGATAATCAAAGAGAAATCCTGTTCCTGCTGAGGTCAGCTTCACTGCTGACTTGTACTTCAATGATGCCACGATTTCATGTTCCAACCTGAACATGAAGTGCATGAAAATTCAGCATATAAACCTTACCACAAAGGAATAGGCCAGGAGTACAGAGGGCAAATTCCTCATCCTTCTTTAGAAATGGATGGTTTGCACTGCAGAAACAAAGATAGGCAAATTTTTGGTGTAGTAATCAGAAAGATAGTTTCAGATATAGCCATCAATGAAATAGAAAATTCTAATAAAGCTGTTATCCATAAGTGCCCTGCTGTAAGAACAGGAAGCTAAAATAATACATCCACTATTCCTTTCCCCAGCACCACGTGATGCACAGTACAAAGGCATTTAAAACAGCTATAATTGGATGTAATGTAGTTTGAAAAAGTCCTGAAAGGGCACAATTACAATAATCAATGCAATAGTGTGGCATGAGACCATGTATTGTAACTAGAGCTACACCATGATTCAAAGGATTTTATCTCTAAAGCAGAGCCCTGAAATCTGTGTTGGTTTGCTTGATGGCTAATGAACTTGTGAAACAGCAGTTCCTCCATCACTGTTCCATTTCAGATATTGAGGTCTGGCCTCCTGTCAGACCTACAGGCAGCCTCATGTGTTCTGGTGAGGAGGTGAATTCAGTGCATGAACTTCCTTAACAGAGCATTGTTCATTCATAACAGTCACCTGTGCTACCCACATCCATTAGACTGAGTTTGTAACACTAGGCTGAAAAGCAATTGCCTAAAATTTTCATGAACTGAGATATTGGTCCTTGAGATATGAATGGAAAGAGAATCAGAAATGGCCTTGTGATGGTGAGTCATGGGTTTAAATGGATGCTGACAGGTAAATGTTTCTTTCTAGTCTTCCTCGTTCTATTACCAGCACCACAACAGCTTGTCTTGCTACCCCTGTGAAAATCTGCAGGGCTAGATCCTTAGCTGGCAAATGCTGTTTGAGCACCGAAAGCCACCATTCCGTCTTCCACTGTTTTATACAGACAAGAGAGCCTCCCTGTTGCTCTCAGCCCAGCCCCAGTTCAGCCACATTTGTTGGCCAAAGTGAGTCACCAGCCAGCCAGCAGTAAGAACTTTCTAACAGTGAGATGTTGTTTGATCCCCCATCCTTGGTGCAATGACAGTGCTAATAAGAAAGCTGCAGATAACTTATCCTTTGTGGTCTGCAACTACCAAAGCGACTTTGTTCCACAGCAAGTGTAGAGATCTTTAGAAATATCTCATTCCTCCCCTGATTGTGGAATTCATGCAGGCCTCCATAACAAACAAGTCTCATTAATTTGGAATTTTGTGATAATTCAATTGAAAAGATTTTGTCACAACCTTTGCATGAGTCCCAGTACCATTGTATTGTCCAAAACATCGTATGCAGCTGTACAAATGTCCATTTCAACAAATACTCCATTGAACATCATCTACATGCTGGACACAGCCAGCATTGTGTAGCATAAAGGTCTATTCTCTGAGTGCTGTTGAACTGGAACATGATCAACAACACTTGATTATGGAACCCTGAGGCACTTCACAGTAGTCAGCCTCTAGCTGACAGAGGGCCAAGAGATTTACAAGGCTGGTACTTGACTTCAGCTAAGAAGGCTCTGATACAGCTCACATCTGTCTCCACATAATGTGTAGAAGATGGTCAAAAGTAGAAAAGCACATAAACTACAGCTGACGAGCAGGCCTTGAAATCTAGCAGGCATGTGAGGGAAGAATTTATGCTCTCTTACACTGGTGGTGAACTAGTCCCTCCTCCCGTCACATTCAGCCTTGACTGAGCAATAAGCTCAGCTGTGACCTGATCAGACTAGCTTGAGTTAGAAAATCAAATCACGTTTGATCATGTTTGGATGATGCAAGCAGATTCTGTCCATCTTGACATGGATCTTTACGTGGCACAGAAACACACCCAGATCATGGTGAAGTGTCCTCCAGGAGGGTACTAGAGAGCCTTTTTGAGGGAGTTTGAGGGAGAAGAGGGCAGCTAGTCCTCACAGCACAGAGAAAATCCTCCTACCTCAGTCAATTGAGTGTCTGAAGAAGAATTAACATTTTTTCCCATAGAGGCAGAATTTCAATGAAGGAGGTTGGAAAATCTAGATAGACTGGTGGGGCAGAGGTAGGAAAGTTGTCATGTGAAAAGTGAGTGGGAAGGGAAACCTAGTAGAAGGGATGGAGTTGGAAGTGATGGAAAGGGAGAGGCATCTCAGTGCGAGGCACTAGAATAGGTCTTACTAGTCAAGGTGCAGAGTGATAAATAGGGGAGGTCATGGAGACATATAACTCTGCTCATGAGTGCACAAATAATGTCATGTGCTGCTTGTTCCTTGTGGAAATCACATTCTTCACCAAGAGCAAGGGTTTACTGACTTCTGCCATTTGGGTTGACAGGTTTCCCACTACCTTGGCACAGACAGGATGAAAGACATACTACTGGCCTCCTTCAACTTAGCTTCAAGCTCATCATAAAGTTAGATCATCGGATGCACCAAAGTGTGCATGGCCAGTATGGCCAAGGTGTGTGCATAAATTTCCTGCACCCATCATTGTTGTCCCCCTGTATGATGGAACAGTGATCACTGCTGTAGAGAAAAACTTGCTCCAGTAGTGGTGCCAACACAGTGGGTACATCATACCTGCTGCATGTCATACTGACACTCTAGGTATCTTTAACAGCCACAACTTGTATTATAGAGTCATAGAATAGTTTGGGTTGGAAGGGACCTTTAAAGATCATCAAGTTCCAAGCCCCCTGCCACAGGCAGGGCCACCTCCCACTAGATCAGTTGCTCAGTGTCCTGTCCAGGCTGGCCTTAAACACATCCAGAGAGGGGGGCATCCACAACCTTTCTGGGCAACCTGTTCCTGTGTTTCACTACCCTCACCATAAAGAATTTCTTTCTTATATCTAGCCTAAATCTACCCTCTTCCAATTTATGTCCATGGCTTTGCAGATCTCTCCAAAATTCACCTATTCTTGGACTCAGAAGTGGAGACCACAAGAACCTCTGAAGGTAGCCTTTGCCATCCAGTGGGCCACTGCTGGGACACATGATCCTGCACATGCAAGGTGCTCATTAATGAACATTGAGACAGTGTAGCAGATTATAAATTAAAGGTCTAGATGCCCCCACATCCTATCTCCATCAATGATGCAGAAACGCCTAAGGAATGCATATGACCAGGGCAGATGTTTGAGATATTTTCTATTGACACCTCCCCAGGATTCAACTATTTTTTGCTCATGGGCTTTCTGAGCTGGAGGTTTCTACGTATATATAGTAACCTCCAACAGTTATTAAACAGTTACTTCAGTCTTTCATGAACTCATGTGAACTCTGAAGAGCTTCAGCTTCCTATGGGAAAGAGTTCCCCAGGTCTAGTCACTGCTGCATAAAGAACTGCCCTGTTGCTTGCTTTTAGTCTGATTTCCACCTGCTTAATTGATGATTCCTCACATCTCTAAGGTGGATTCTCCATGATGAATGCAGAAAGCTGTCAAAGGCATGGTGAGTATCAGCCACCTGACACCAAGCAGACACCGTGCAGATGGTGCAGTTTAATGCAGTGGTAGCAGTGCTCAGGGACAACATACAGGTCAGGTACTATAGGAAACTTTCTATAGGTGGTGTTGCACATGTCAGAGGCCTCCTCAGCAGGTGTATCTTATGATGTGCAGTGTGGCTGCACTTGGGCAGATAGCTCATCAAGGGTGAGGACACGGGTAGAATCGAGTCAGTGTGCAGCCCTGTGTAGAGCAGTGAGTGCCAAGATGTTTACCTCGACCTCTGTAGGCGTTTAGTTGACTGTTCCCTGCCTGCTGACAGCCATGCATTATCTCTCATCCTCTATTGAGGCAGCAGGTCCCTGGGTTTGAGATCCCCTTCATGAACTGTGTTTTGTTCAACATTCAGCACTGCCATGTAGAGGTCGCTGTGTTCTTCCTGGGGGATGAGTGGAGTTGCAAGGCTCCTTCACTGAATATTATCTCAGCATAGATTAAGTGGCAGGGAGGAGAGAGAAGCATTTGAAAATACCAATGTCACAGCTGTTCCCTTTTCCTCAGGTTTCTCAGGCTAGTTTTCGCTCTAGCTCCCTAAGAAAAACATTAATCTAAAAATAATCTAATAAAGAAGCCTTCCACATTGACATGCGAAACAATTGCTGCTCAAAAGCTGCAAGATATCATCAGCTTGTGGAGCCTGTCAGCAGGTCAGCACTGTGACTGAAGTTTATTAGCAGGGCTGACAAGGTTGTGCCTGTCTGTCTGTGCCAGCAGCAAATCACAAGGTTTCTAATTCAGAGCCTCTTATTAACACCAGCCCCTGTTCCTTGTTTTTATTTGTAGGACTGATTGAGGGCACTGTAAATCTGTAAGTGAGCAGTCCAAGGACTTGGGTTGGAGTCCAGGGGTCAGTCTCAGAGGAGAACAGTTTTGTAAGTGTGTGTATTTTCAGAGATTCCTCTGGTTTACTGAGATAGATGCTCCGACAAAAAGAGCATGCAAGCTAATGGGCAGGAGAAGTAGGTTGCCCACGAGTTACTGATATTCTTATGCTCTCTTGCCTCTAGAGAGTGGCACTCTTGGAAATACACAACTGCTGTCGTGAAGACTTTATCTGATGAAAGGCAGTTTGCTTGCAAAAAAAAAAAAGAAAATTGCTTTATTTATCGAATTCTGGTGCTTTGTACCAGATGACTCATTGTCACACATCTTTTCCCTCTTCTCACTGAACTAGAATCGTGTAGCATGTTACTTTCATCTGCTGTGGCTTGCTGATAAGATGAAAGGACAAATTTTAAACTTGAAGACTTTCCTTACCCTAACAGAGACTGGGAACATCACTAAATTTCTCCCACTGGTCAACTGTTTGGCATTTGGAGCTAAGGAGTTCCACTTAGTATTCATAGCCCCAGGTCTGAAATTCAAATATTTCCTTGAGTTCTTTGCATTGGTTTTGGGACCCTCATGGTGGAGAAATGAAGGTCATCTAGAGTCACTAGTTCTGCTTATTGGATTTTAGCCAAGAACATTTGCTTAAATGTCTTCCTTGAATATAATATTAAAAAATCCCCCAAACTACAGTTTTCTCCATTGTTTCACAAAGTCTGATCAAATTCTCTAGGAATCTGGCAAGAGTCTTCTTTGATTTTAATGAAAATCGAATAGAGACTCAGAATACAATGGACTATTCATTTAGAATGAAGTCAACAGAGAACAAGTGGCTTCAATAAAGACGTGCCAATGCGATGTGAAGAACTGGCAGCATTTTGTTCCTCAACAGCTAAAAAATACACTGTCTCTGCAACAACAGTTGATATCAGGATTGTGGTGTCAAAATACTTGGATTTGAGCTAATTAGGGCAGCAGGTAGGGTGAATAACAAAAACTAAGAGAATATTTTTCTTAGTAAACAGTGCCATTTCTTATTCTTTTATGCTAAGTGTCAAAATCCCAAATATTTGCTTATGAAACAATGGAGTGTGCACTAATCTGAATGGAACACAACTTAGCACATACCTTCTAGTAGAACATATCCTCCAGCTTTTGTATCAGAAGTAGTAATATAAGGGTATTAGAAGATTACAAAAGCTAGACAGACAATTGACCAAGCCCTTAATTACCTGTCCTGGAGAAGTTCTAGATCCTGTTAAATTGCTTTATTCTATTTTTACTAAATGAGAAAAATGTGCACATGTGACCGGCTGAATTTGCCTAGAAATGAGATGGAAGACCAAGACAAGAGCAGTACTTTATTACATATAGCTATTTTCCTTATGAAAAAAAAAAAGGGTAATTAGTTAAATTAATTACTTTAATTATACAGATCCATTACAATAGCTTTTGATTACATTAAATAATGACACACTTAAGAGGCAAAGTTCACCTCAGAAGAATCAACACAGGTAGCCATTTGGGCTCAAAGGGGTGGTTGCACTTAGCACATTGCAGGATAGATAGAATTGGGATAAAGAAAATCAAGTTTTAACCAACCATGAGGACCACAGAAAGAAATTACCTCATTGCTTGAGGGAACAGAAGTGCAGTCACCCCCATGGGAAGAGAACTAGTCTTCATTTCTCAATATGGTTGAATTTCACCAAGATGCAGTAATTTAACTGCTTTCTTTACAAGTCAGGATATTTGCAGTGAAATGGATGTTTCTTCCTGCTTGATAGGAAGACACATTTGCATTCGGTACTTGCCAAAGCTTAATTACAGATGCATCATGCCATTGTCTACTTACAGGCCAAAAACTGGAAACTAATCTCAGTGTTCAGTAGAAGCTGCGGGTCAAAACCCTCCACTCCACCGATATTGCATCCTTAGTGCCTGTTCCTCAAACAATGTCACAAATCACAGATAGCTCTGACACTAATTTTTCTCATCAGCTGAAGGGAAATTTTCAGTTAGAAATTATAAGTCTCTCAAGGTTATGTGCTTCACATGCAGCTTATCTTTTTTAAGTTGCACTGCTCTATGCTGAAGAAAACATATGGCTTAGTCTCTGAGCCAGTTTGATCTGTTATCATTAGGGCCTGGACAAACAGTCACAGGGAATGGAGCACTGTCACAATATAGATGTGTGTCCCAACTTGTTATGAAGAGTGAGGAGTTAGAGAGACCTGAGGTTGCTTGGAATTCACTCAAAATTCACAGCATTCTCCAGCCAATCCAAAGCCAATGTCTGTGATGTTCCTTTCCTCTAGGTATTAGGACTTGAAAATAGAGCAAGTGATTCACACTGGGCTTTGCCACACTGTCACCACCACCATGCCTCTGAGCTTTAACCTGTTGGCTTCTCCTGGGAAAAAGAAAGAAGCTGGTTCCAAAAGGACACCATCTATGATGACAGTCACAGTGCTGATTTCTGTCCTCAACTGATGCTGTAGCATCCCAAATCCCTGCTGCAGAGAGCCCACTGTTTGGAGCCCAGCTTGCACAACCACACAACAGGGCTGATCATCCCATCATTAATCACAAGGCAGACATGACAAGTCTTGAGGGAGGAGAGATGAAACAGCAAAATCTGGGAAAAGGAGTCAATCTGAGGAAAGAGAAAGAGCAGAGAAAGGGAAGGAACAATGAAGGACATGAGGTATTTATTACACCATTTCAGTGCATTGGTAAGGAGGAAAATAACTGTGTCTGGGAAGAATTACATATGCTGTCTCTTGTCTAAATTAAGACTTGTAAACTAAAGAGAAGAAAATAATTGAGGGGAAACAAGAGGCAGGTGCAAAGCAGGAGGCAAAGTGTAGCTGGTAATGAGTGAGAGGATTCTCCTTAAGCTCTCAGAGGAAACAGTGGGGGAACTAGGGAAGCAGATGCAGCTTTTTGGCAGCTTGAGTGAAAGATAATGTCAGGAAAGTCAGAAGGAGACAAGACTTGCCACTTTTTTGTGATTTTTGAATCCCCATAATGGTCTTTTTTATCAGGTTACAAGATCATTTGAGCTGGAGAAAACAGTGAAAATTGTTGTCTTGCTGCATGTGCATAGAGGACAAAAGGGAAGCAGCCAAGTGGAGGCATTCTGATGGGTCCCAACTGGACACACTGGTGTGAAGAGATATGCCAAATGGTCTCCCACAGGCTGTGTACCTGCAAAATTTCTCCTCACCTTCTCAGGACCCCCTGAAAATTTGAAACACTAGAAAATTATTTTATGTAGGATAAATAAGGTGGTAAGTTCCCAAATGGGAATCTTCATGGAAATAGACTTTAGGCAGCAGCATAAAATAATGTTTCTGTCTGAACTTTAATTTATTATAAAATTATGTTACAGCCTTGTAAATTTAATTAATCTTTCAGAAATACCTTGAGCTGCACAAAGTGGACTTCAAACTCTCCTAAGTCTTCCTGCCTTGTGCTCATACCAAGTAAAACAGTGATTGAAAGATGTTAAGAAGCTGTTTTGTAGCCCCTGAGATAACTCAGGGCTAGATAGTAGCCAAGTCACAATTGCAAAGAGCCACCATGACACCTACTGGGCCCATGACTGGAATAGCCACCAATTAGCTAACTTGTAGCTGCAAGTTCAGACTCTGATGAAGTTCTGTTGACCCAGCTGCATAAGCTTCCATGTTGACTCAAGGCAGCAACACATACAGACACGGTGAATACTTTTGTGTGGAAGTTGTCCAAAGATTTCTGTGGCAAAGCTGAGAAGCTTGCTATGAAACTGCATATGATCTCTCCCTGGGGTACTCAAAATATTACTGTGTTCAAAGGCAAACTCACCGACCTTCCTATCACTATAAACCTCAAGGGAGATGGATTAGAACCCAGCTTTGGGAAAGAGCAATATTGATGGGTTAGACACAGACTGATTGAATCATGTTCATGGAGGACAAGCATTACCTGCAGATGCAAAGATTCACTTGCAGAAAAGAACCTTGTAATTGAGGAGTGGTACTGTAAAGGCATAACTCAACTTAAACTGCTATGTCTTTATTTTTAGTTTGGGCCTCAACATATGCTCCTGTTTAGTGCTGTCCTCAGCGTAGCTCTCTGTGCCTGGGTACATACTGATGAAGATGCCAGTTTTGAAAGTATTGAAAATTAAATTGAGTCTGACACATGACAGCTTTTTAAAAAATCGGTGCAGATAAAATGCACCACTGTAAAGTGGACTTATAAAGACAGCACAGGTCAGACAACACCTTCCTGGGCTTGACAGCATTGAGAGAATGAGAACATATAGATTGGTTACATTGTTGGGATGAAGCCACAACACTTCTTGGAGGACAATTATTTATTTCAAGGCCACTGAAAGGTATGTGGAGGCCTTCTACAAGAAGCAAACATCACCAAGCTGACTGTACCTTCTCTCATTCAGGATGACACAAGTACATCAGGTTGAAAGCACCACTTGCAGCAGCAGTTACAGTGTGACTCAATGATTCATTCCTATGGCCACTCTCTCCCTCCTATGTAATTTTCATCCACTATTGTTCTTCTTTCATGTATCACTCTTTGTGCTTGTTAGCTAATAACCAAGTAAGACAAAGTCATCTTTTATGTGATCCAAAAAACATCCTAAAAGTAATAGCCAGAGCAGTGAAACATAGTTAGCGGCTTGACAGATCCTGCAGCAGTTGTTATTAATCTGTTTCTTCAGACAGGCTGTTAGAAAAATACCAGTGCTGAAGACAATATCTTCATGATGGGATTTACTCTCTGTTTTCTTCTCCTTTTGTATGTAGCTTGCATGTTTTACCTTTAAAGGAGTAATCAGAATTATGATCTTCTTCATAGGCCAGGAAGGATTCCAAACTCCTCTTGCACAAAGGACAGTACAAGACTACACCTAAAATCACCAACAATATAATAAAAATAAAATTTTCACTCTAATGGATAAGGGAGCAGGAAAAAAGATGTTGATGCCATAAAATTTGCTGCCTAATATTTTAAGTGTTTTAATCACTTGGCCCTCCTTTTTTGTGTCATTAATACAGAGCTGAAAAGTTCTTCAATAGTGGCTGTTACGATGAAAGCAAGCCAGAAATTAGTTGCCATAAAACCCTGAATCAAAGTAGATTTTTAGATCTTGTAGCAGTAAACCCAAGCCCTTACAAGAGATGTAAACCTGATTCTTTCTTTAGCCCAAGACACTCCTTTCATACCAATGCATATGCATAAAAAGGTAAAATTCAGCCTGGAATAGCTCTTCTTTCATGATCTTCCCAGCAAATATTACTTTTCTATCCCCTGAGGCCATTCAGATATTCTGAAGAAATTAGAGACAAAGTTAGAGCAATTCTCAGCTTGAGGGATTAACATCAGCTTGTTGGAAACCCAGGATCAATGAAGAGCATTTCCTTCCAAACTCTCTGAGCTCCTGGTGGACTCAGCTCTGCAGAAGGAGTGAGCTACTACCCAAGTGCTTAATAATAACTCCTGAGAAGTGGCACGTTTGTTTTCTTCTGTAACGTATACTGGTACCACTCCTAGTTACAAAAGTCCACACCACTCCAAATTTATCAGACTAGTTTAGATTATCCTGATGCAAATGGTGGATGAGCCAATTAGGAGAGGAGTGCTACTGGATCTTATTGTCACTAACACGGAGGGTCTGGTTGAAGCAGTGAAGGCTGAGGGCAGCCTTGGTTGCAGCACCTACAAGATGGTGGAGTGATAGAACTGATAGTTCTGTGTTTAGCAGTCCTCTACAGTCAGGGGTCTGGAACAGGATGCACAAGGGAGATGTTTGGTTTTGATTCTGTTGAGGTCTTTGGCTGCCTCTTCCATCCAATGCCATCATAGCCTCAGAATTTTTGGAAGCTTATGGCACTGTTTCTGGGGTTTGTTACATAGCTGTCTTTTAAGTCTGTGTGTCCATGCTATCTTCATCATAATATACTTTGCAGTGCTCATTACATTTATTGTTTGACCTTGACTAAAATGAAGTGAATGTTCTACTGATCATACTTCTAACCTTTCTGTGTGATGCCTCCAGTTCTGTAGTGGGACAACTTCCCTGAAGAGTTAACAGGGGAGTTTTTAATCTAGTCCAGGGCGGAGAGAGATCCCACATGGATCCCTGTGAATTATAGTGGATACCATGCTTTGCTCCTACCTGCCTACCTGTGAAAGTTCATGAGAATCTATGATAGGTAGCACCTGCTGCCATAAAGAAGTGAACTACAGTGAGTGAAGATGAAGATGGTTCCTTAAAAACTTCTATGTGTTAAAAACCAATGAATAAATCATAAGTACAGTCACAGTTTTCAACCCAACTAATTTTGAAAATTCTGCTATGATTGATGTGCGATTGGAGCCTCTTGGACTGAAAATCACATTGAGTTTAGCAGAGCAGAGTTTAAGTTCCACCATGGGGAGAGATGGCTGACCACCAACATGGACCAGCACCCAAGATACACACTGTGTCCAGTAAAAAGCTACATGATGTGGCAGGCAATGCTTTATAGAGTTAATCTGATCTGAAGTACAGGTCTGTGAATAGAAGTAGTAAGAAAATTAGGAGAGCAAAGGAAGAAAATATCCCAAGTGTTGAAAGAGAAGCACAGGGAAGAAAGGGCTATAAGTAAGCTTCTCAGCTGGAAGGAAACAGCCACAACACAGATCAGAAAAACAGAAACATTATTTCCTAACAGTAGATTCTTGCCGTTCAAGGAAAACCACAGTGGATATCTGTTGGATCACATGAGAGAAACAAGCAGTTCAACCAACCATTCTTCTAACAGATTGAAAATGGGGATGAAGAAGGAAACAGAAAGAATCAGGGTAATATTCTGGGAGATTTGTTTTTTTAAAGCCCAGGAGCTACAACGGCAAAAAATAAAAGGTTAAATGTAGGCCAGCTATAGAGCCAGAGGGGTCCCCAGTGAGTGGAGCATGGGCTAGCATTTGAGAAATTTGATAGCACTTCAGATTTATCTTCTATTTCACTGTGCTGTGTTTTAGTCCTACCAATGTGAAATAGAGCTCTTTCCTACCTACCACAGTAAGCAATGAGAAAGAAAGTAATTTAGCATTCTGGTGGTGCTGGTGTGGGTGATGAGTTATGACATAAGTGACAAATCTAAAGAAACTCTCTTTTTCTATGTTCCCAACAAGAAAAAATAAGAAAGGGGAAAAAAAACCAAAAAAAAACAAAACTCCAGAAAAACAGTCTGAAACAATCTGTTCATAACTTCTAGACAATAGTTGAATGCTGAGAAATAAAGGCCTGCTAAGTTTTCCTTCTATCTGGGACTTCTCTGCTTGGATAGCACCTGCAAACCTCCTGCCAGTTACAGCTTTGCAGCCCAAACACGCTTGCAATGCCAGACCTGAGTCACAGCAGAGCTGTTACAAGTCACCTGGGCAGGCAGTGAGATGAAACAAGCCATAAGGTGAGGCTGGTGATAATAGTGCCAAACTGTCTCCAACCCAGCACTGTGCCTGTATCAAAGGCTTCTAGCAACAGGTATGGCAGTCAATAAAATACATAATGTAGTTCTTTAGATAATGTAAGTAACTGATAAATTATGTTATCTATTGCATAAATTAACAATTAAATCTTATTTGTGAACTAAGAATCTGGTATTCATATATATTTGACTGCCCAAAGGAGCAGAGAAGGTCAACTCCCCTTCCCAGCCATATCCCAGAAGCACTAAGATGCATCTCACATTTCTCACAGGTCTGAGAAGAGGGAAATTTTCCTTAGTTTTCCACAGAGACATTTCTTCTGTGGTTGCTTCATGGAGGAGCATGGTTATGTTTCACACAGGACTTCCTGTAAAACTGATGACAAGAGCCACAAGCAGCTCTTGCTGACTGGCAATGTTCCACCATCAGCAACATGGAAAACACCAGAATCTCCTCTGTTCCTCTCATCTGATGCAGCTCTGGCAAGGGGAATGATACAGACTACCGGCCACCAGTGAATACCTGTACCACTACACCTAGCAAGAGCAGCCATACCAGCACATCCACCAACCTGTTCTACTGACAATAAACTACAGAAAGTAGAAAGAAAAAGATACAAGTACGGATCATCTGAGAATTTTTTAAGCTGCTTGTCCAGTTTCTCTAAGGTTTTCTTCTCATTCACAAAATTCTACTACAGACAGAAGAGGGTTTCTTTTTGTGAAGGCACAGCATGATAGCAGACAGGCTGACTTCTGTTTAAATAAGAGTATAGGTTCTTGCTAACATGGAGCAGATTAATAGTAGAGGGATACATTAAAAGATTACACTGCAGAATTCTTCAAATTAAGCAATGCCCTTGTTAAAATATTTATAGGATAATAATTTTTCAGGGAAGAAAGCTAAATGATCATATTAAAGGCTTCCATGCCTAAATAGTTTTGATATAGGATGCTTTGAAATAATTTAAAAAAAAAAACAAACAACCAAAAATCCTGTGCCAACAGGAAACCCTAGTCTCAATTTTCAGGCTCATATGTCTAAGACTCCTTGTCAGATTAACTTCAGGTTTCATGCACACAAAATCCTCCTCTCACTGGAGAAAATAATTGAAAAATTGCAAGGGAAAAGTCGCTTCTTTTGCAGAAAATCAGAAAAATGAGGCTCAGCATGTAAAGCTAGGCATAATCTTCACAGTGGAATCACTGGAGGCTTCTTAATATATTAAATATTTTTCATTTTAAGCTCTGTACCTCATATATACCTCACTGTCTTGTATTTGTAGTGCATTGGACTGATAGACTAGCTATTGTTCTTCCTGATACTTCTTTTTTTTCTGTTTTGAAATTCTTTTTTGATGAAGAGCAGAGCCCATTGCCATTACAGCTGTAGTTAGTGAGCACCTGTCTCACTCTTGAGATACGCGGTGAGACTCTATCCTCTAACACACTCAGTTCTGACTGATGGAAGATGTTCCCCAGGTGTTGACATCCAACCTCCAATCTCTGATCTGCCTCATCATTGGAGGACAAGCTGTGGAAACAGGCTGGAAGACCTGCAAATAGCCTTCACTTGATAGCCTGAAGGTCTTTCTGGAAAAAGATACTCTGAGCCATAATCACTGCTGTGTGCTGTGTTAAGTGCTTATGTCTTCATAGAGAGAAGCCCAGTCCCAACTGATTCTTCACAACAGTTTTCTGAATGCTGTCCCAGTCCTTCTGTCTGGCTTCTTCAACTTACTCAGCTGGTTACATTACCAGAAGCACAGAAATATCACCTGTTCCCTTCCAGTTTCTAAACAAGCACCTTGTTACTCCAGTGCAGCCTCGGAGCAGAGTGGATGGTTAGCAGGAGAGGTGTGGTGACACTTTACTCAGGAAGGTCATAGGCATGCTAGCCCAAAATATGGCCATTTCCTTGAGTTTCTGTTTCTTAAGCCTCCCAGCTTAGCCCCTGCTTTTGGTAACAGTGATTCTTGGATGTATTTTTCCCCATTAGGCTGAGTGCCTGGCTGCCAGTAACTTCGTTATATGTATCCTATTGCAGCAGAACACTCTGCTTTAGCTCTTGTACAATGTTCAGTGCTTTCATGAATTATATTGATTCTAGAAGAGTCTGATTCTGCTCTTATTGAAGTCAATGAGAGGACTTCTATGAAACCTGATATATGCTCACAATGCACTTAATCACTCCTCAAAAAGCAATGAAAATATCAAGGGGAAGAAGGCAGGCGAGAGAAATGGATCACACTGACTCTGCAGAAGGTTAGTTCTTGAGCTCAACCTCAGCATTAAAGCTCATAGAATCATAGAATAGTTTGGGTAGGAAGGTACCTTAAAGATCATCAAGTTCCAACCACCCTATCATAGACAGGGACACCTCCCACTAGATCAGGTTGCTCAGTGCCTCTTCCAGCCTGGCCTTAAACACCTCCAGAGAGGGGGCATCCACAACCTCTCCGGGCAACCTGTTCCAGTGTTTCACTACCCTCACTGTAAAGAATTTCTTTCTTGTATCTAGCCTGAATCCTCCACCTTCCAATTTACAACCATTATTTCTAGTCCTCCCATCACATATCTTATTAAAAGGTCCTACCCCTGCCTTTCTCTAGGCCCCCTTCAGGTATTGATAAGTTACTATGAGGTCCTCCTTGAGCCTTCTCTTCACCAAGCTGAACAGTCCCAACTCCTTCAGCCTGTCTTCATAGGGCAGTTGCTCCAGCCCTTTGATCATCTTTGTGGCCCTCTTCTGGACCCGCTCCAACAGCTCAATGTCCTTCATCAGAGTCCAAACATGCTGGTTTGGTACCTGGGAACAACAGTGTGAAGGGAATGCTGTGGTTCTTTCCCCTGGGGGACCCTAGCAGCTTTCCACACCACCAGAGGTTTCAGCTAGGAGGCCACTTTGTCATCCTCTCACTCCAAGGCATGGGGCGTCGCAGCTGGCTTTGCATGCAGCAAGAAGTCCCTGCCAGTCAGACAGGGACTAACTCCAACCCTTCCCTTGCATTCCCAGCATAAGTTCAAATTGATTCAGTGTCCTGTACATGCTACCATGGAGTCATATTTATTAAGGGCAGAAGCTGATCTCCCTAGGATATGTGGCACGCACTGTTCTAGCTAGTGCCCTGCACCTAAATTTCCCTTTGCTGTCCTCATCCTCCCTGCTCAGCCAGGCTGAAGAGTTTCCCTCAAGAACAAAAACAAGCTGTGCATTGCAGAGAAGTCAGTTACGAAAGATCTGGCCCCTATGACTGCTAGCATGAATTTGATAGAGAATTTCCCATAATTTATTCTTTCTGAATATTGGCAGAAACAGAGGAGGGACACTGGAAAATACTTAGGCCCTCTAGCCAGTTCTAGGGAAGGGTAAACACCCAGGTATATCCACTGACATATTTAGCAAGTTGTATAGGAAATCACTAGCTGTTCAAACACGTAATTATGTGTTAACATGCCTCCTAGCAGGACAAAAAGCAGTAACGATTCAATAATTAGACTGTGGAATGCTTTCCTTCCTTGTTTCTCTGCTGACCAGAAGCAGCTTATACACCTTTAAAAAATAAATAGTAAAATGACCTTCTAAGAGACCTTGAGCAGCTTAGCAATTGTGCCCCTCTGATACTTTCAACAACCAGATAAATTCAAGAACGATGTTGTTTCCTGGCCAGGGAAGAGTAAAGATACAGTTTCTCACATAACCTGCTTCCATGTGCTCCTGAAACTCAGACTGCACAGGCAACACTTTTCCCTGAAGACAACTCAAAGCCTGGAGAGCTTTGGTTTTTACTGCACTTTAAAACAAATACATGCTAATTATAGGACAAAAATAAAATATCTCCATTCTCCTGCACTGTGCAATTCGGCTACTTGGCATGGGCAGAGGGTTCAGTGCACCGTTGCTTTGAGCAATGGGGAGGGCTGAAAAGGAAAAAATCAATGCCATTTCTTGTTCAATTAAGTTCATTGTGATTCAGAACCACCTCCTCACACTGCAGAGCCTGCAAGAGATCAGTGCTGCATTCACTACCTTTTAGCAGCTTGCTTTCTCTGCCTGGACCTGCACAAGCCAGTCACTGCCAGGGCATCACACTTCACCCTGACAAAAACAAGAAATTGGGGGGGAGGGAAGCCCTGTCCTGAGGGGACCCTCGGAAATAGACAGGCATAAATCATAGGTCTTCAGGTGATCATGTTGCAAAGGGGAGAGGGAGGGCAATTTTCTCAATGAGTTGCTTTATTTAGATGTCAGAACCACCACTGTCTTTTTACCCTTCAATAAAAAGCTCACCTTCCTTGCCACCTCGATGAGAAATCTCTGCAATATATATCTTGGTCTCTCTCAGGCTGAGCAGTGTGATGGTCTGACTCAAAGTCTTTTGGAAGCCAATAGAAAGATGCTGGTGGATTCTGCTGGACTACAGACACCCTTATGCCCAGGAATCGGGGATCAGTGATCATGGTCACCAGGAGGTCATGGCAAAGGATTTTCAGAGCCACTCCCACAACAAGCAAACAAAAAAAGAGACGTTTTTGCAGTAGAATGGGGTAACCTGTAGAGTTTCTGATTTTTGGAGGACGCCAAGGTCTACAATGGTGCATAGAGCCTCCGTGGTATCAGCACCCGCACCAGACCTCAAGAGGCCCGCTCAGCACCTCCCAGAAGAGGAGCCCATGATGCTTGTGAGCATGTCTCACTCTAGTGACAGGACAGACAAACTACAATGCCCTGCCATCCTCCAGTATGCTTCTAATGGCTACTGCCTGTTCCACAGGGTGGAAGGGACTTGTCTAAGGACTTTGGGATTCAGTATGAACTTACTAGGGTCTGGTAGTTCATTACTATAACCCAAAGGCAGAATAGACCTGAGGTGACACAGGCTATTAGGCAAAGGTCTTCGATGTTCACAAGGGGTGGGTTTAGATTCTGAATGTGTGTTAGCTAATGGCAATGGGTAACTGATGCATGTAACATCTTAATCCACAGTTATGCACACTACTTTACAGCTACTCTATTGCACTGCTAGATCATGACGTGGAGCAAGTCTTCAAGGAAGCTGCTGTCTCTTAAGTTGCTCCATGCTCCTATTAACAGTGGCCTTTGAACTGCTCTTGACCTTTCCAGCTGCCCACATGGCAGCCAATACATGACAATAATATTTGAGTTAATTATGGCATGCAGAAGACAAACGTGACCTAAAAATGGGGTTTTGAAGGATAATTTTAATGAACATACAATTCTGTTCAAGTCATTCTGTTGTGATGTGCCCAGTTCACATCAAGAAGCTTTCTACTCAGATTTATTCTAGGGTTCATGGGACTTATCTCTGACCTTTCCCAGTTTCCAGTGATATAAATGTGCTCCAAAAGCTTACAGAGGAGAAGGAAGAGGATGAAGTTGCATGTCCTCATCACCTCTGCAAATCAGATTGCAGATGAATGGAAAGATCTATCCTGCTTTTCCTTGTTACAGATCCCTTTCCACCTTGTCCACTTTGTATACCTTCTTCCTCCCAGGTTTCATCCTTCCTAGGAAAGTGAGATCTCACCTGAAGTTCTTGCAATGCACATGCAACTGGCAGAACATCTGTCCTGCCAATGTTTTCATCAGCCCTCCAATTAATTAACACACTGTTTTCCTGCTCCCTAAATCCCTAGCTTCACCTGAGACTTTGGTTTTCATGACTAAGAATTGATGAAGAAAAACTCAAAATGTAGAAATAATATCTCACCATGACAGCAAGAAATCTGATATGGTTCTTTAAGTGTATTTTTATTATTTTTTTTCAAGAAATAATTGCAGTGACTGTTAAGAAGAAAATTCATAATGGTATTTCAATTATTGAAGTTTTACTGTAACTGAAGGTTAATAGCTGCTGTGGCAGTAGATACTCTATAAATCAATGGAAGAAACACGTGAATCAGAATATCACTCCACTGAGGAACGTCTCTTCTCATCATGGTCAATAAAAGCTAAGGTGCCAAAGTCCATAGAAGCAGGAAACAGTCACATTTCAGCAATGTTTAGGATTAGATATTGATACGTACTGAAGATAAAGGTCTTGTGCAGTTAGTTTGTGTTCTGACAATGGTGGTATTGTTCCACATTTGGATCTTGGTTCTGAACTAAGATCCAGAACTTGATTACTGACATTTGCAGGCAGAGAAACAGAAATTATCTTAATACCATGAGCATCCATTCAAGGTTATTCTCACACACTCAGGATGACTGGTATCCAGACCAAGGTGTTTATTAAGGATGACAGAGAGTGATTAACAGCTCGGCATGATAATAAATCTCATCACAAACCTTACATTTCCTTACATGGTGTGGATGTCACCATAATGAAGCAATCACTGCAACAACCTCTCCAGGGATGTCATGGTGTTACCAGCATGAGAGGTTTTCAAAGAATGACTAGATAGAGTGTTAGATGATCTCATCTTGGCTGCCTTGTTCACAAAAGGTTGGATCAGATGATCTCTGGAGGCTGCATCCAACTTGATCTGCTCTATGGTCCTGTGTCCTGTGACAACAGTAAGCTGGGATGCCAAGAATATCATCCTTTTCCCATACAATTGTTAGATCTGTATACCTCCCCCCAGCCTGTGATGAAAAGTGCATAGACAGGCCTTGGCTTTATGTTTTTTGAAGGAAAAAATCAGTGGTAAATACACTAAGGATGGATACTGCTTTCTTCTGAGACTGCTTTACTGAAGCCATCCTACTCTTCCACACATCCCCAGGCACCTTAAGCAGACCACGTGCTGCAAACATAATTGTAGTGGGTGTGAACTCCATCTGGCTGGAGCAGTGCAAGCTCGTATGCCTCCCTTCAGCTTGCCTGGGCTCTGCAGCAATGCCAGAACCACAATCCAATGTGAAGGGGCCATGCTAAGAAGATGAGGAATTTGGAGTGCACACACAGGTGCCCTCCTAAAAATATACCTCTAAAGAGGGCAGTTAGATGCAAGCACTACTGTTTCTGCAATAGGTAGTGCTTTCATTACTGGATCAGCTGGCATCAGCTGATCTTGGTCAAGTGATGTCAGGTTTTTTTAAAAATTGGTTTTTAAAAGAGAAAATCACTAAAGAACTAACACAGAAGCTGAGCTTTTCAAATGAACCTAGTGAAGGCTGCCTTTCTGGTTTACCTCTTTGAAATTTCCAGAAGCTGATACTGAAGATTGCATTGTTATAATCACTTTCTAAGTTTATTTCACATCTCTGTTTTACGTGTCAAATAGGTTACAAATACCTTATCCTGCATTTTCCATTTTTAAAAGATTCAGTATTGAGCTATCGCATTCTTTTTACATCTGCTTAGCCACATACATTTATTTTTTTCACAGTTTTATATTTGGAGCCACAGCAACAGTTTGTAATTTCACAGAAATCAAGTTACAATGATTTTCATGTGAACAAACAGCACTATTTTAATACTAATTTTCTAGGCAGATGTGGGACAAATTCTGGTCTCACGAGCATAATATAATTTTTTTCTGCTTCACAAGAGTCAGACACATCCAGTCAGTAATGAAGGCAGATACCTAATGAACAAGGCCACCCAAAAAGAGCTTTAGAAGTCTGGTCACCAGAGAAAGGTATTTCTTTAATCCTAGCTGTCACATTTTCAGTGTGTTCTCATTATTTTTCTACTTAAATAAAATCTTGGAGGATCATACTGTGAACAGTTATTCATTTATCAGCTGGGTTTGATATTTGCATGTATTTCTCTGGCTGGCCACCTTCCTCTAGGGAAAGTAGAAGCTGAGGGCTGGGAGGTACAGCACAAGCAACAACAGCCACCTCTGCAGGACAGTAAAGCTGTCAGACTGTCCCCCCTTCTCAGGGGAGCTGTGAGACAGGAGGGTACAGAGACACAAGTCAGTGGCTCCTGTTTCATCTCAGGTTCACCAGGGCTGGGTCTCGGGCTGATCCTGAGGGAGCCTAAAAAAGCAAATCGTCACCTCCTGGTAGAGGCAACGTTACTGCAGGATGAGCTAAGAGCGAATGTGCTTCTCACACACTCATAGGAGGGGCGTTTAAATATCAACGTGATCACTGGACCCTCCCCTCCAACCCAAACTGGTGCTTAGAATAAAATCAGTCTCTGTCTGACAGCACCAAAGATGCAGGGTTTTATCCCTATTGCAAGCCTGCAGTCGTGAACTGAGGAGCCCAACGGTGTGAGCCATTTGAAGAGATATTTTGCATTTAAAAAACAAAGATGAATGGAGGGAAAAAAAAATGCAGAGACGCTCTGACAGCTTTGCCTGGGAAAGCAGCTCTCGCTGCCACCTGGAGCCGGCTGCCTCATTTGAGGTTCAGCCATGACAGTCAGCAGCCGAAAACCGAAGGAGAAGCGCATCGCTAAACGCCGTGGGTCCCCTTGTGGTAGACAGATAGTTTAGACGGAGCTGAGCTGGCTTTAAATCAGCTGCCCGGCTGCTCTGCCCTCCGCCCGGCAGCGGCGGCGCAGGGATGCCCACCCAAAAGCCATTTCAGCACACGGAGCAGCCCACGCTGCCCTCGCCGCCGCCGCTATCCGTGGCGGAGCTAAATCTGGCCGTGCAGCCGTGGGCTCCGGCCGCCTGCCTCCCCCGCGACAACAGCGGGATGGCACTGCCGCCAACGCCGGCAGAAAGGAGCATGGAGCTGCCGTGAGGATGGATGGAGCCCTTCTTCTTAAAAGGAAGGGCGAAATCGTGCTGATGAGGGAACTGCCCTAACAGTAAGGCGCTGTACACGCAGATTGTCTCCTCGAGATGAGTTTCTAATAACGCACTAAAAAGAAAAACAAAACAAAAACAAAACCAAAAAAGGTTAGTCTGACAAACAACTGTCCCCACTCCATCCTGCTCCTGGCTCCCAGCAGAGCTGAGAGTGCTGCTATTTGAGATGGGCTGAAACCGCTGGCTTTGGTTCAGAATCTATAAGGCGACAGGCCCCTTCCTGGGGCAGGGAAGGTGGTAAGACTGGAGCCGAGGTTGAATTTCAGACAGAGCTGGACTGTCCCAACAGTCAAGAACATTTAGAGGAATTTGGACAGGTCCTTTTTTGTCTCTGTAATTGATGCCTCTAGCTGTTAGATTCGATGTTGTTGTTTGGCCAAAAATGCCTGTTCTTAGGTGATTTGTGGCCAAATTGCCAGAGGCTCCGGTCACTTTGGTGGTGATGGATGTACCAAAAGCCAGATATTAAACTCTTCCTGATTGTGCATTGGAAACTGCCCTGAAGTTCATTCCAAGGCAGATTTACACAGTGCAATGTCAAAATCATGCTCAACATAAGTGTCTTGGAACCAGCCCAGCCTTTAACCTGAATATATAATTTGGCAGCCCTCAAAAAAAGGAGTAGCAGACAAAACCATAGCAGGTATCGAACACATAAGTAAACCAATATAGTTACCAATAGGGCAGAGGGCTGAAATGAGACATTCTTGTTACTGCAACTTCCACAAACTGGTGCTGCTTCCACAAGGGTGCCTTGTCCTTAACAGCAAACACAGCCCCAAGTGGCCAAGTGGGTTCAGTGTTCATTTCCATGTACCTCAACCCACACTCCTTTCATCTTTTTCCTTTTTATGGTGATAATGTGCTGACTGTGAGACATAAAAGACCTTTTGGGCTATCTAACCTAACCCTCCTGGGAAAAGGACAGGGCTTCACATTTTGATATCCACTTCAGCCTCTCACTACAAGAGCACCCATTACCACAGCAGCAAAAAGCTGGGGGAAAGGGTTTTGCCTTAGCTTCAGTTTCAACTCAAACCATTTATTCCTTTGAAAGCTTCCTTGCTGCCACCAATGTCATCGGGAGCATGCAAAAGGCTATTCTGCAGCTTCATGGCTGTATGGAAGGACATGATACCAAAGGATGTGGCAGCCTATGCTTTGCTTTGCCTGTGCTCACTGCCATGCTGAGCTGGCTCTGGGACTGTGTGAAAATTAATTCCTTTTTAACCTTCCTTTTTCTTTTGATTCCTCAGGTTAGTTTTCAGACAGGTCTGTCCTCTAATCCACCTCACCATCCATAGTGAAGGTCTATAAAAGGAAAGAAGTGGAACAAAAAGGAATACTGGGAAGGTGCAGAGGAGACAAGCCAGCATTTTTCATTTAAAGGCCCCAGCTGAGTGTTACTCAACATTACTCCTGCTTTCAAGTTGAAGAAACAGAGGCTGGTGTTTCATGACAGCTGTAAGAGTATACACATGCAGGCTTGCAGGCTGTCCCTATACACATTAATTAGACCTAAGGAGGCATTTACTAGCACAATCTATGAATGGTAAAAAGACAACTTTTCACCCTCCCCTCCAGTATGCTTACTTCCAGTAGCACTGATTCATTTAAAACCATGCAATCCCTGTCTTTGTCTGATGGGCTTCAGGCATCTACAGCCCGTGGAGGCTGCTGCTGTCCCCTGTTATTGAGGATTGTCCCAGGCACTTTGTGAAAGAGAGGAACCAACTGGTAGCCCAGCTTGTACATGGCAGCACAGTAATGCTAAACAGTGGGGGACGTAGGACCAGGAAGAGCAAAGGTCAACAACAGTTCTCCTTCAATCAGTCCCCTTTGGCTTCTGGAGATGCCACAGATGGCTGGTGAAGGTGAGGGGAGTAACTGCAGTGCAAGAGCTCAGGGGGAATGCTGCAGGACTGGGTTTTGATAGGTCCCTTTCCACCGGGAGAAGTGCATGCCAGCACTTTTAGGTTCTTCTCATGCTGCTCTCCAGGTGGGGATGGCCTTCAGGAGGGTGCCAGGAGGGCGTCAGGCTGCAGGCACACCCCAGGCCAAGACCTGTCCTGGGCAGTAGTCCACATACCCTCAGCCAGCAACATCGCGGCCACCAAGCCCTGCCACACATACCTAGGTGCGGCGGGCCCATTGCGACTCCCCAAACCTCTCCCACGTGTGACCCCCTCTCCCCACGGTACCCTCTGCAATCCCACCACCGATGTGTTACCACCTGGACTTAGCACAGCCAGCAGGGCCGGGAGAAAGCAGCTCCCTCCCGCTCTCCCCCTCCAAAATCTCAGCCTGGGGGTGACGTCATGGTGGGGGAAGGGTGGGCGGAGGGGGGGGACCTCCGCACCTCCCTTTTTCCCCCCCACTCCGCTCCGCAGCGCGGGGGCCG
>VZTY01023948.1:511749-521892 GCA_013400935.1 Turnix velox | reverse complement strand
AATTTCCCAGCGGCAGCTCTCCCCTACTCCCTTCCCGCGCCACTCGGGGAAGACCATTTCTCTCCAGTTTCACCCCGCTCCTGACACTGGGAGAAGGAAAAGGAGAGGGCAACGATAAAGGAAAATAATAATAATAATAATAAAATGAAAGCAGCAAAAAAATAAGAAAAAGAAAAAAAGAGTTCGCTTTGTAAAACCAGCTTCTTGGTCTCCTCCTCCACAGCTCCTCTGTGAAGCTGAAAAAACTGGGACAGCCGTAAATTTAGGACAGTTTTCCCCGGAGCTCAGGACAGAGGGGGAGGGAAACCTGAGGCAGCTGATGGGAGCCGTGGAGTCTGCCTTCCTTTAGAGCTTCTCGTCCCTGACAGGAAGGCAGAAACGGACATTTTCGTTACATTTGTAAAAAAACCCGCCAGGGTATTACTCTCCTGTCTCCCGGACGCTTTTTTGCTTCACAAACTTCTCAAAAACAAAAAAAATTAAGTCATATTTAGAAAAGAGATGAGGTCCTTAGCCATAGATATGTTTGGATTTTCGGATTTTGCTTCCTGAAACCAGAAAACGAAGGATGTGAAATGAGGCAACAAAAGGCTAAGAGAAAAAAAAAAAAAAAGACACTGTTATCCTTGTCTCTTTACATCCCACCTAGAGATTTCTAAGCCAAGCATAACTTTGCTGCACCTACTAAGGCTGGCACCTCTCTGTAAATACTGTGTTGCACTTTATTTTGTGTGCTGCACGAGAAATAAATTCCATGGGGCAGCATTATAATATGATGCCTTTTGGCCCTGAGGTGCTAGATCAGAAGTGGTCCTGATCTCTACAAAGTATCTATTTTCTCAGCAAGACCCTTTCCCCACCTACCTCCCCACCACCCTATTGCCTCCGCTTTGTGTAGGGATGTGTATTGAAAGAGGATGGGAAAAGATTTAATTTTCCTTTGGGAGATGCAATTACAGCAAAAATACTGCAGGAGAGGCACACTCTCAGACTCTGGCTTCTCAGTATCTCATTATTTATTACAAATGTAGCAAACATTGGGAGTCTACAACCAGCTTAGAGTGCTCATAAATTAGAGGCTGTAGGACTGCTCTAAAAAAAAAAACCAAAAGAAAAAATCAAGAAACAAATTTGCAGGCGCCTGCTTTGAGGAAAGTGGAAAATAAGAGACAGAAAGGCAGATTCGGAGTGACTTGCCATAACCCAGACGCTGAGAGGAAAGATCCGCCCGTTCCCCTCAGGTGGAGCATTCCCTGCCCCAGTCCTGCCCCGTTGTAAAACTCGGGTCCAGATCCAGTGAAGAATGAAATTAAAAGAAAAAAGGTGTGGGAGCAGCTGGAAATTACCACGGAGAAGGAGAAATCCTTCCCTGCAATGGCAAGGGACTGGGAAACCTTCGAGCCTAGGAGGGGAATATGCTCCTCTCTCCTCCTCCCCCTCCTTTTCTCCTCCTCCTCTTCCTCCTTTCCTGCCCCCGCAGTCAGGGCCCGCTCCCGTTCCGGCGTACCCCTTCCCAGCGTTTCTAAAGCTGCATAGAGACCCTTTAGGATGCCGCCTCTGCATGGGAAAAGCCATGCCTTTCCCACCCCCACCGGTGATGAGCCCGTGGGCTCCTAGGCTAGGGTTTGCCAGACGAGAGGTGCATGCTCTCTCCCCTCTCGTTAGGCAGAGACCGTCTCCATCAGGGATTCACCCCAACAATTTTTACCCCTTCCCTCTCACCTTGCTGTTGCCGGTGACAGGGTGACAGGGTTGGGGAAACCACCCCGAGACCTTTCAGGAGAGCCATCTCTTCCACCTCCCTAGTCCCAGTGGAAGGTTGTGGGGCAGCCCGGGGAAGGGGAGGGACCGAGGATCCCTTCCAGGAGCCGGTGTTTAGGGTGGGAGAAGGGAATGGGGGGCAAGAGTGGGCTTTTAGGGCGGGGGGATGAGGGTGGCTCCTCCCCGCCGGGCGCCAACCCCCTTTCAAGGAATGTCCTCACTCAACTCCGCCGTCTGAGGGTCGGGGGATCCGAAGGGGCAGCCTCCCTCCCCCCCACAACTCCCTCCCCAGCCCACCCGGAAAGGTGAGTGCGTGCCTGTTTTGACGACTGCTGCTCTCCCCTCCTGCAGGTACTGGGACGATTTCCACGCCTGCACCCTCACAGCGCTCACCGATTGCCAGGAAGGAGCGACAGACCTCTGGGAGAAATTGAGACGGGAATCCAAAAACCTCGATTTCCAAGGCAACTTATTCGAACTGTGCGGAGGCGGCAGCGGCGCGGCGCACTCCCTTCTCCCGCCGCCCTTGCCCCTACTGCTGGCGGCTCTGTGGGCCGCGCTAGTGACCTGGCTGCCTTTCTAAAGGGGGGCGAGCACACTCACACCCACACCCTCTTCATGTGCTGGATCTATCGAGGAAGTGTCCATCCGTTGCTTTTGGGGACGTTGTGCTTTTCCGTGGTATGATGATGATGGTGATGGTGTTGGCTGACGGTGGTGAAACACCCGTGTAGGACTGTGGAAGCGTTCTCCCTTTATTTTATTTTACTTTAATTTTTCTTTTTTTTTTCCCGTGTTTTATTTGCCAAATGTTACCAAACAGGCAGCGGCGCACAGCCCGAATCGGACCTCAGCTTTACTATCGCTTCGAATCAAAAATAGAAAGAATAATAACAATAACAATAAGAAGAATACAAACTCGAGCCCTCGTCGTGCAAAAGCAATCTCAGGAATGGCTTTGGGCCACCTAACGCTAAGGTTATAATCGACCGGGATACCTCCCGGCGGGCCACGGGCTCCTCTAAAAACGTGGCAACGTGAGAGGCGACAACAAAAACGCAGACCGAAAATAAAGGCACTGACGATGAAACCAAGGTAGATGTCCACGAGTGAAGCATATGGTGAATAATTCACAATCTCCCATCTTTCCTCCACAGTCGCTTGTTTTTTGGTCATTCCACTGCAAAAAAAAAAAAAAAAGTTAAATAAATGAATAAAAAATAGCATTTTTCCTCGAGGGGAAAAGAAAGCGAGCGAGAGAAGGGAACGAACAGTGATGGAAGGAAAGAAGGAAGGGAAGATCAAAGAAAGAGATGTGTTCAAATGCCTGGAGGAGAGAAGAAACGCTGCTAACAGACCTCTGAGAGTTTACCTTTACTTGCTGTTCGAAGGCATCTTTCCGAATTCACTGCCTTTAATTTTTTCCTCCTCTTTGTTTTAGGTGTTACACATACCAGTAAATTACCTGAATATCCAACTGTAGAGATCACAAAAAGGGGGCTTAATCGTAAACCAAAAAAAAAAAAAAAAAAAAAGAAAAAAACCAACTAAAAACACCAACAACAGCAACAAGATTTTGAAGAAAAAAAAAAAGAGCCTTGATTTTAAAAGAGAAGAAAAATGTAATTTAAACAGAAGTTTATTATAAAGTCAATTAAGCAAAAAAAATAACAAAAAAAAGATTTGCTACGAAGTATAGACAGAAGTATAAAATAAAAATTATTGTTTGAAATGAGGGTGTCGTCCTTTTTGTAAAATGTGCCTAGATTACCTTGAAAAGGGCAGGGCTTTCCAGGCAAGGAGGAGGGCTGAATCCCTCACCGATCCCTTGTTGAGGATGGCGGCAATTCTAGTTCAAACAAGGACAGGGCGGTTGAATTGGTTCATCTCAGCCTTCCTTTTTTGTTGTTGTTGTTGTTTTCATTTATTTCCTTAAAATACGCTATAAATCTTCCCATCCACTCCCTCTCCCTCCATCCGAAGCTCTGAAGGGCAGCATCTTCTTTTGCCAGCAGCCCGGAGCGGGCGCAGGACCCCCACCCCCGAGGGCAGCGGCAGGGGGTTGGCGGTGCTGCGGTCCCTCGGGCGCGGAGCCCCAGCGGAGGGGAGGTAGCAACCACCATTAAGGAGTAGGCTGCGATGCTGGAGCCGGGGCGCAGAGGAGTCCTTTCATAATTAATAAGGCAGATCAGTCGAAGGAGCAAGGGGAAGGTGGGGGGAGGGATGGGGTATTGATCTCGCAGCAGAAGCTGCTCTAACCTCTGCTATTTATAGGCTCCTGGTGCCTTTATAAAGAAATCCACCTCAGAGAGTAAATACGTCCTTTTTGCTTACAAAATAGGCGGCCTGAGGTGGGAGAATGGGTGATGGGGAGGTAGGGGCCTCGAATTTGTTTGAGGTGATTTATTCCCGTGGGGAGCCGTTGCCTGTGCCATAGTTCTACTATGCCAACGTGTAGGGTGACAGGGTTTCTCTCCTTCTCCCACTCTCCCTGCTCCCTTTCCTTCCCGAGGTCCGCAATGTAATGGGTAAGCAATAGCAAATGTAACAGTTCATAAATCAAACAGTGGGTCGCAAGCCAATCTGCATTTCCCGAACGGATTGAATCCCAGCAACGAATGCGCTCAGGAACTGGAGCCAGGCGCCTTTACCACTGGAAGCAATGTTGATTTTTTAATGATAAAATACATTATGTGTGTGTTGGAGGCAGGGGGGAGCTTTGCAGGGCTCAGTCTCGCTCTGGCAGAGGCAGGTCTGCTTGCATTTCGTTTTCTTTTGCCGTCCCTCTAGACTCAATCCCCACCACCACAAAAAAAAAAAAAAAAGTGGGGGGAAAACCCTGGAGAGAAGAGATCTGTTTTAATGGTTTGGNGAGGAAAACCCTGGAGAGCAGAGCTCTGTTTAAATGGTTTGGGTTATTTTCCCTCTACACGGAGGATCTAGACCTAAATTGATTTTTTTTTTTTTTTCCCCTCCTGTGCACATCTCTGTATTCATGAGGTCGGGGGACTCGGTGATGATTTCCTGGAGCACGGAAATACCAGCTGCCGAGGAGAGAGGGGTGAGAGAGCCCTTGCAGAGAGAGGGGCTGTGCATATCCACCGGCTGAGCCCCGGGTACCTTCCCCCGGTGGCATGAAGCCCTACTTCGCCTCGGGCCTCTTGGGCGCCTGTCCCGCCCCCTGCCGGCATCACCCTGCCCGCCTCCGGGATGCAGCCGCGCGTGATCGCGGTGCCACCCCCATATTCCCGACTGCTGGATGGTGCCCGTCCGTCGGTGGACGGTGGTAGTGGAGCCCTTCCAGCTTTTCCCAACCCCTCGGAAGAAAGCCGCAATTACATAATAAGGGGGCGACTTCCAGCTCATTAGCGGACTCGAGTTATCTGCGCGTGAGACTGAATTACTAATGAATAATCTCTCAGCAATTAGCATATCCCCCCAATTAGCCCTCTGCTGAAGCGAATGGTAAAACGGTGCCAGGACGCGGAAACCCAGACGAGGGGGTCGGGATGAGGCCGGCGGTGGCAGCAGGGTATCTGGTGGTACTGGTGGCCTTGCCCGAATCACTTCTTCCCTTCCCACCACCCTCTGGACACTTTCTGTTTCGGACTATTAATGACCATCTCCGGGTGGCAGGCAGGTCACTGGGCATCCCGGCCACCCAAGGCTGTTCCAAAACCTGCATTGCACCCCCGAGATTTCCCGCAAAGGCGGCAGGGGCGGCAAGTTCCTCCGGTTCAACTGCCCTCGGGCATCTGGGATGCTCTTCCCTCCAGCTGCTCGTGTTTTTTTTCCAGGGAACACGAGCAACCAATCAACCCTTCACCTTCCCCTTATTCATAATCCATCGATGCACAAGGCATTGGTTGTTCCCTTTTCCGCCCAGTTCAGGTGCTGTTTCTGGAGGCCGAGTGCAACGGTCGATTTTTCTCTTAACCTAGGGGTGACAACTCTGTTTTGCCTCATTTTGTGGCCACGGAAAGATGAGCTCTTCCCCCAAATCCCAGGCAGGGACCGAGCACACTCGGTTTGCCTTCTGTCGCCTTGCACCTGTAGGGTTTGGCAGGAGAAGGCTGTGGGGGGAGGCAGAGGTCTCACTGCCCTGGGCAGCTGCTGCCTTAGCAAAAACTGGAGAGGTTCAAACCTCTGAACACTCCTTCATTCTCGGTGAGCTGGAGAGCTAGAGACGGGAGGGTGGAGGGGGATGCAGGAGAAAATAATTTAAACGTCGAGAATAAAATTATCTCTTACTTTAAAAATACACAGACACAAGGGGAAAAACAAAGCAAAACAAAAAAAAAAAAAGAGAAAAAAGAAATCACAACAAAATCCCACAAACAAACAAACAAGCAACCTACGAAAAAAACAACAAAACCCTACAGAAACAAAACCGAAACCTAGATCAAGGGAGGGGGGGAACCCACCCTGAGAAAAGACAAGCCAGTGCCTTACTAGCTGGTTGGGTAACCGGTGAGGGCTGCAGCCGCTGCGGCTTTGCCTGCCCTAATTCCTGTCCCCAGCTCCGACTGAGCAACCGCAGCCCCGCAGTCCCCCGAGGGCTGCGGGATGCTGGCCCCCTCCTTCTCTTGGCAGCCGGCTGCTCGCTGCCAGCCTCCCTCCGCCTTTGAGCAGCCCTGGCTCGGTTGCCCTCGGGCTGCCCTCCGACACCTCCAGGCTGAGGTGGCGGTCGATTTTTCCGCTTTGCTTTAAAAGGTAAAAGTGGTCCCTTTCTCATCTGCTCCCCTTCAAAGGCTGGGAGGTGGAGCAGACCTGTGCTGGGAGCAGAAGCTTTAGCCAGGGCAGGCAGAATGGGGAAAGATATCTGACTGGTAGCAAGAGCAAACAGATTGGTCCTTGCAGAGGGAGGAGAAAAGTATAAAAGAAAGGTTGTGGTATGCATTTCTGGCAGGACTTTCCAGTGACTACATCTACACTTCAGAAGAAGCATCAGGATGCTGCTGGCACCTGGCTGGTTTGCACAGGCTTGGGATGAAGGTATAGGTGACTCTCCTGGTCCCTTTCTTCCCCCTTTAAATCCGTGCAGCAGCGTTCCTAACTCGGTGAAATCCACTAGGTTCTGTGAAATGCTGGCAACCCAAGGAGGCAGAGGGCAGTTCAACCCTCCTACTCATCAGGACTGATTCATTAATAATTAGTGCTATTAGGTGCACTACAGCAGTGCCTGAGGGCCCCAATTACAGGAAAGTGAGCTTGTTAAATCCAGAGAGCCAGATTCCCTCCGTTACTCTAGCTGCATGCGGAGGTGGTGCCTCCAGGGTGGGCAGTAAGAATAGCCCTGGCTTTCTAGGTATGCTTCTGTGTCTTTCCCCTCCCTCCTCCTCCTCCGGCTTTTTCCTCCTCTCCTGCCTTAGCTGTGGTTCCTCCGTTCTGGCTACTACAGAGCGAGGCCAGTGCAGGAGGTGGCTAGCAGAACTAGTAGGCAGAAGTGACAAATCAGGTTATTTTTCAGAGCCACTTAATTTTTCATCACAAGGTAAAAGGGTGACTATGGCATTGATTTTGGTTTTCATTGGTTTTGTTTTTTCTTTTTTTTGGGGGGAGGCTGGGGGAAAAGAAGTGATGTGGACTGCAGAGGAGTCTTTGCCACAAAGCAATACCTTTATCAGTACCTGAAGGGGACCTACAGAAAGGCTGGGGTAGGACTTTTTAATAGGGTACAGGATGGCAGGACTAGGAGTAATGGATGCAAATTGGAAGAGGGGAGATTTAGGCTGGACATAAGAAAGAAATGCCTTATGGTTAGGGAGGTGAGACACTGGAACAGGTTGCCCAGACAGGTTGTGGATATTCCTTCTCTGGAGGAATTTAAGGCCAGGCTGGATGAGGCACTGAGCAACCTGGTCTAGTGGGAGGTGTCCCTGCCCATGGCATTGGGGTTGGAACTAGGTTATCTTTAAGATCCCTTTCAACTCAAACCATTCTATGATTCTATGAAAACAGATAAAATTTTAGTTGTCTGAAAGAGCTGCTTAAACATCAGGTAGCTGATGATCAATGATACTGTTGGAAAATGCACTTTCAGCTGACTGCTGTCTCTCCCAAGGGATAGTTTCAATCCAAGGCCCATTGCAGTGGTGCTGCAGCAGGGTGCTTTCATTTGCTCTGGACTAAGTTCCAGTTGTACTGCCCAGCGTGGGAGAGTGACACAGCACTGTGATTGTTGAGTTGTTGGCCCTTCCTTTCTCTTCCAAATCCCATTGTGGGTCTGTGTTAGGGATGTCACTCAAAGCCCCATACTGGTGAGCTAGGAGTTTGGTAATGGATGGGCAAGCTGAGCTGTTGTAGGCTTTAACCCTCAGGAGACAACTGCAGAAATTGATTTGAATGATTCAGATAGTCAGAAACCCAGCCTCTGTCCTCTATCCAAGTTGTTTTGGTTTTATTATTTGCTTTGTTTTGTTTGTTTGTTTATCTCCTAAACCAATATGAAGAAAGATGCTGAAGTTCAAGGTGGGGTTGACTATTAGTTTACCCTAGTACTGGTATTTACCAGCAGAAATGCATACCCATAAGTACTGGAAGTTTCTTCAGCAGGAGAAATAGCACTGCTGCAGTAGACAAACAACTAGCTGTCACCTTCTTTACACAGCTCTTCTCTGGGAAGAAGTATACTCTGAAGCCAATAGGCATTCTGCCTAGATAAGAATTTTGAATGCTACCTAAATATGAACTCCAAGTTCATGCCACCAAAATATAAAGTATTTGTGTGTACCTCATTCTCTGCGCCACCAGATTTCTTGCATGTCATATTAGTTTATTAGGGACTATGGAAAACCTTACTAAATCTCTCAAGCATAAATAATCAAACCTGCAGGAAATTTTAATTTTTATTTTTTGTTGTTGTGAAGCAGCAGATTCAAGAGTGGATGCATGCTTTAATACCACTCTGGTATTAAAGGGCCATGCATCCTTTAATACCACTTTAATACCATCAGTTTTTATAACAGTTTGGAAACTATTGGATATTCAAACTGGTGTCCCTTAAGGCAGAGAACAAAAACTTAAACTCCAGCCAGTGAAACAGAAAAAACCCAAAATAAAGGCAGAGAACAAAAAACTTAAACTCCAGCCAGTGAAAAAGAAAACCCCCAAAATAATAGAAGAAGAAAGAAAGGAAAAAAAGGATACAAAATGATCACTGACATTGATGGGAATTATTTTAATCAGATTTATCCCATCTTAATCCATCTCTTAGTTGCTGACACTATCAGTAAGTTTTCTTCCAGATAGGCTAAGTATATGGCCTAATTCTGCCAAATGCTCCTCTTCAAGAGCCAAATCAAGTGTCCAGTATGGTGTCTCTCTGTCAGAACTTCTAATAATCTTGAGTACAAGAAGTTTTACAGTAAATTGATAGCTTGGTATTTATGCTCCTTTCTGCATTTCATTTTGAAATGTGGTGACAGAGGTCTTATCTGTTCTGGTGCTCCTCTGGGGCACTTTCAATTTTCCAGTCCTCTGGCACAAGCTGCCCTTCTCAAAGGAATAATTTCTGTGAAGTCACAGCCCCGTTTAATTTCTCATATTCCAGGAAATCCTAAATTATGTTGTCAGATGAAAAACACAGAACATATTTTGTTAGCACGGAGCATTGGTCACATTACTTTCGCAATGCCTCATTTAAGGATCCAATATGTCAGAAAATTGTCCTAAGCATTGCTTTTTATTGAGGCTTAATAGGCACCCTTGTCCCTTTTACTAGGCTTGTGATGCAAGACTTGGTTTTGTTCTGTTGCCAAGATGCTTCATTTGATCTCTTTCACCCTTGCTTCTGTTGCCTATTGAAGGGGAGTAACTCCGAGGTCTTTGGTAGGTGAAAAATGTCACATGAGGAGGTAGGCATTTTTAATTAGAATGATCCTATTTTACCTTTTAGCTTGCATCAGAAGAAAAACGTCTGGATTGAAATGACAGCAACATATAATAGGTAAAAGATGCTTCCCCGAGGGTTCAGAGATCTGCTTTGTAGCAGAAAACACTTGGCCCTGGGAGTGCAGGAGCTGTGGTTCATGTCTCCTTTGGAAGAAGCCTCACTTGAAACAGTGCTGTGCAGATGATGCAGATGCTGTGCTACAGGCATTTCAGGCTGTGAATTTTGGTCAGTGTCCTTGGCTAGGCTCTCAAGGACAAGTTGCCGTACCTGTGCTTCTTGCAGAGATCCCAGTCCATCTTCAGACATGTCACTCTGCTGGCAAGTTCCCTGCTTTTGCTGTACATCAAAAGTTCATTTCATTTCCCTCCCTGCTTCCCCCCCTCCTCCTTTTTTTAAAGGTGTCAGTGATTTGTGCTCTCTCCAGCCAAACCAGAGATCATAGAATCATAGAATAGTTTGGGCTGGAAGGGACCTTAAAGATCATCGAG
>VZTY01023948.1:379669-505023 GCA_013400935.1 Turnix velox | reverse complement strand
TAGTGGGAGGTGTCCCTGCCTATGGATGATCTTTAAGGTCCCTTCCAACCCAAACCATTCTATGATTCTATCATAACGGTAGTGCTTGAGCTGAGTGCCTGTTGAGTGCTACATGGGAAGGTATTATGCAGACTGCTGCTTGTGCAATTTTGCACAGTTTTGCATAAATCCTCATGTTCTAGCTTCATTAGAGCAAAGACCAAGAGATCTGCACAGATGCTGTCTTGGAAGGAAAAAATGAAGAAGAAAGAGGAAGAGAAGATCATTTGAATGGAAGTGTCTGGAGTACTTAGCTTTAACAAGGAGTAACCTAGAAGAAGCCCTATAACCACTTTAACAACTACACCCAAACAACAACAAAAAAATTATTTCCCTACATCAAGACATTCACTGTACTAGTTATGGAGCAGAGTCTCCAGAAAGGGCATGCAGGCAGCATCAGAAACACATTTCACTCTTTTCCTAAGCCTGCTGTGAATTTTCAGGCTTTAGAAGTGACTATGGACAGGCTGGCTGAACACTTGACAGGAGTGGACCCCAGGATCTTTCCTCTGGACCTCTCCAGCCACCTTTCATGGCTTTCTAGAATTCTGGTGTGATCAATGAACAGCTACAGGAAATAATTGCTTTTTAAAAATATTTCTCCTTTATTTATAATTAATTAAAAAATATCATTTGGTCATCAATCATTACTACCACAGAATTAATGAAAACATTTGCTGACCACTATAAAACCAGGAGGAGTCAGCTTTTCTGAAATCTTACTGGGGTAAAACATGTACATGAGGTTGCTCTTACATGGTAAAGCTATTCTGGGATCCAAGAAGCCCTGAGACCTGAAGCTGGTTCAAGTACTGGACAACTGCACACAGTCTGCTGAGAGTGTAAACCAACCAATTACCAGCATTGTCACCTAGACTTGTCGTTGTTTTGCTTCAGAGTTAACCCAACCTTAGATACAGTTGTGCAGGGAGTGGAGGTTACAAGGAAGTCAGTAACCGATCTTGCTGACATTTGGGCTAAAGCTTGTCTAAATTTACTGTTCCATGAGACACCTTATAGCTAGTTGAAGATAACAAGAGAAAAGCATTTTGCTCTCTTTGGGCTGGTGTCCTCAGGCTGGTATCTAGGCAGGAGAAACTTGGGGATGTGTAATGTGTGTACTTCCTCTAGAGACATGCCAGCCACTGTCTGCTTCTGGCTTATGGCAGAAGATGCAGGAGAAGAGCTACCCATCCCACTGGGCAGTCTGACCTGTGCCAGAGCTGACTGTGAAACATTTTTCTGTTAATAAGCTTTGAAAGCTTCCCTGTGTTTACACAATGTCAACAAATACTCTAGTCCCTCATGTGCCAAGGGGGGCAGTAGAAAAAAGCTGCTATGATATTGCTTTATGTACAAGTCATACAAGCACAGGCTCCAGCTCCCTTCTTGCCCAGTGGCATCCAAATACTAGTTACAAGGTCAGAGAAACATCTTTAACCCATATGGACAGGTTGCTAGGGCAGAAATAAAGTCTCCTCAGTCAGATCCACCATGTCCCTCGTCACCCTTTTCACCTATGACTTTTTTACAGCACAACTTTTCCCACAAGCTTTATAAACTATATTCCCCCAACCAACCAAAACTGTGGTCAGCTGAGACATCCAAAGGTTAGACCCTATGGATAGTGTTTCCTGGCAGCACATCCTGGAGACCTGATGGACTCCCAGCAAAGGGAATAGATTAAAAGGCAGTGGAGCTTTAGATTTTTCACACTGTGACAGGCAAAATTTTGCATCTCAGGTTATTCACAGAAGGTACTTCAGTAGAACAAGGTATAAGAGGAAACACAGTCAAGAGGAAGAGGCTTACCCTGAATATTTTCATTCAGAATACAGGAAAGCAATTTGGTTACATGCAGAGGTTTGCCACAATTTCCTCTGTAAACAGCTCTTGGGTTTACCATCCAGACTCATCTCCTTTCCCAAAGGAGCTACAGTGAAAATTGACCTGTAGATGCTGCACTGAGCACTTGGGCATTGAGAAAAGAAGGTTCTTGGGTCTGTGGAGCCTTATGATGAAGCTTTAAAAATGTATTTAAAGGTCAGACAGCAGCTTTGGCAACCCATTTTAGCTCTGCTCCTCTGACACTATCCTAAAATGAGCTTAGTCTCTCTGGATGAATCTGTTTAAGAGTATAGTGTGAACAAAATCTTCTATGATCATAAAAGTAGAGTTCCAAGTCACATTCTATCTTTGAAGAAATATCATTCTGGAAGACATGTTTAGAGCACAAAGAATACACTGACTGCAGCTGGGACAACTGTGTTTGGTACAGGAGATGAACATGTGGAAACTGTCTGAGGAATATACAGAACATATATTCCACATATTATTTTCCAGGTCAGTACAAAATGCAGTCATCAAGAAATTTCCTTGAGTTTGTGGCACTGATGTAAATTCTCTGAGCCCATCTGGCTTTGATTTTCAAAGGTACCAGATCCTCTCTATTCTCAGTGTTATCAACTGGAGCTGTGGCTGCTGATTTTCAGTCTTTAGCAGGAGTTGAATTATGGACCTCAAGACACTAATGAAATACTTTGTTCTACTGTGCAGATGTATGTGGATCAGCTGTAGCTTTTAGTCCTACGTCTTAACTGCCACAGGGCTGGATTGATGGGAAGGTTATTTTTGAAAGAAAAAACTAATAATGACTACGCAGAAAACAAAATTGTGAAAACAGTTGTAGGCTACTTTGGGGGTTTTTGTGCTGCATTCCAGCACCTATCCTTCCTGAGATGCAGGCTTGATTGTATGCATTTATATTATCTGAAGTTGTTTTTTGTTCACAGACTGCCTTAAGTAATGTTTTTTCACTTGCATCGCCAGGCAAATTCTGACACAACTCTTCAGCAGGCAGACAGGCTTGTTCTGAATCTCCCCTGAAATCAGGTGATTAGATAGTGCTATATAATGCAGGTCCCCACACAAATTTCACATGCAGAGTTGTGAATTATTCTTCAAAATATTTACCTTCCTGTTCCCAATGCACTTGTCCCGCTCCATCTCAAAACTGTTCCACTAGTATCTGAATCTTCTCCTCTCTTCTGGATGCTCAGATCCCCAAGCAGAGTCCAGGTGAAATAAGCAGTGGGGCATCATGTGAGCTGGTGGGCAGAAGCAACCCTCACACAATTGACCTTGGCTGGCTGCCCTTCCCCCCCAGAAGCCCTTATGCTGATTCCTACCCCACAGCTCATGGGAAAGAGGGGCTGGACACACTCTGCCACACAGACAGTGTGAGGTGGAAGCTGGCACATGGGCAGTCACAGACCCATGTCCAGCTAACGCAAGTCTGAGTGGGACAAACTTACATGTTCCCCTCAAACATAGAGCCCAGCCCAGCATTGACATCTGGAAGACCCAACTTTTTTCTGAGTGTTGATCAGGAAGTCTCCATAATCATAGAATCATAGAATGATAGGGGTTGGAAGGGACCTGTAGAGATTATCTAGTTCAATTCCCCTACCACAGAAGGTTCATCTACAGCAGGTTGTACAGAAAAGTGTCCAGGTAGGCTTTCAATGTTTACAGAGACAGAGACTCTGCTACCTCCCTGGGCAGTCTGTTCCAGTGCTGTGTCTCTTTCAAAGTAAAGAAATTCCACCTCATGTTTAGATGAAGCTTCCTCTGCTCCAATTTGTGCCCATTACCTCTCGTCCTGACACTGGGTACCACTGAAGAAAAGCTGACCTCATCCTCCTGACAATCACCTTTTAAGTATCTGTAAGTATTTATAAGATCCTCCCTCAACCCCATTTTCCCAGACTGGAAAGATCCATGTCCCTTGGCCTTTCTCCATAAGGGAGATGTTCCAGACCTCTAATCATCTTTGTGGCCCTTTGCTGTACCCTCTCTAGTAGTTCCCTGTCCTTCATAACTGGACTTAATAGTCCAGATACAGCCCCACCAGGCCAGAGCAGAAAGGGAGGATGACCTCTCTTGATCTGCTTGGCACACACTTCACGATGCTCACCAGGATGTCATTCGCCTTTTTGGCCACAAGGGCTTATTGTTGGCTCACGGTCGTCCTGCTGTCCACCAGGAATCTCAGGTCTTTTTCCACAGAGTTTCAGTATAATCATCTCTGTAGGTACCTGTTATGGCCTAAAAGGAGTAAGGTGTCCAGAGGTGGCCTGAAAGCATATAGACCTCTCACAGACACTTAAATCATAGTAAAAGTAGGGTGTTCTTTTGACATTGGCATATAAATTGGAGACCAGAGGTCTACTTCTCGCATACCTTTCATTAGAAGGCTACTCATTACTATTTAGGTTTTTTTTAAGTTAGACTAAAAGCATGGAAAATATAGAGGGAAGCCAAATCCTGAGCCTTTTTTTCCCCTCCCCAAAGGGAAGGACACTCAAGGAATGCATGCTGTCCCTGTCTGCATGAAGGGAGCAGGTGCAGATCAAAAGAGGTGAACTGCTTTGCCAGTCAAGTAGAAGGTTATGCAATGATAGATCCTCCCAGATGGCTTGTCAAGTACTTCCACAGAGCAGGGACAATTACAGAATAAGAGCAGCATCACTGAAGAAAATTCAGAAAAGTGAAAGATGAGAGCATTTGCAACCCACTGAATGTTGCTTCATAGCTTTGTTGCTTAAGAGCAACTTGGTCAAGGAGCAACCCTGTCACCAGTTACAGGCTCTTGTGGGAAAGTTTCATCTAGCTCCAGGCTTTCATTTGCAACGGGAACACTTTGTCAAATGCCTTTTAATTTGCTTAACTGCTCAACAGGCAAGCATATCAGCCTTTATTCTTATCCATCTTTCAGCAAAGCTGATAGCTCAGCTAATATAAATGGCTTAAGGTAACTGCTGTTTACCTATTGCAAACCTTGACACAGAATTCAACATAGAATCATAGAATGGTTTGGGTTGGAAGGGACCTTAAAGATCATCTAGTTCCAACCCCCCTGTCATGGCAGGGACACCTCCCACTAGAACACGTAGAGTATTAATCCAAATCATTCACAGGAGCTTCAGAGATCTAGAGGGAGTTGTCTTCTTCCTAGGCAAGAGGGCTGGGAATCCTTAAGATTCCCTCCAACCCAAACCCTTCTCTGGTTCTATGATTCAGATTTCATTGCTTGAAGTGCCCTCCTGGCACTGGCAAGGCCAGCTGGAACCCTGTGAGAGAGGCTTAAGCAAGGGCTGCTGAGTTGCATGGGTCACACCTCTTTGCTGTTTCCAATCATCTATTCCTGATTAACACCCCGTGTAGATGCTGCTATTGCAAAACCAGAATGCATTGTTCCTGCTCAACTCAACCCCTGAGCTGCTCTTAAGGAACAGCAATGGTGCTTTATATTTACGCCTTACCTTAATGAGTGATAACTTTCAAGTGCAGACAAGTCCTGGGATATATGATTCATTATCTTAGAGGAGTGAGAGTGATGTATTGAGTATGCTGAGCAGTCTTGAGGGAGGATCTTCTATCCACACAGCTCCTTCAGGGGGTCTGAAATGAATTTTGCCCTGGAGATTTTGGGAAAGAGAAACAGCATTGGTTTTGAGCTTGATCAGTAAAACCAAACACTTGGCCAGTGTTTTGATGGGATTTTGCATTGTCCTTGTAGAACAAGATGGGGAAATGGGGAAAACATCTTTTCACTCTCATATGGATTGTTTCCTACAGATGTTGCACACTGCAGAGTGCTGCCTGTTTTGGTGACAGTATCACTGATGGAGATCAGCCATCCATCAGACCTATGAATGGAAGAGGACTGCCAAGTTGCACAGGCTGTCTTCAGTCAGACTCAAGATGGGCAGTTAGATATTAACTCATGCATGAGAAATTAACTACTCCTTAGATTAAATATTAGGAAGAAATTCTTTACTCTGAGGGTGGTGAGACACTGGAACAGGATGCCCAGATAATCTATGTGGATGCCTCATCCCTGGAAGTTTTAAAGATCAGGTTGACTGGGGCTCCTGCCCTTGGCATGGGGGGTTGGAACCAGACGATGTTTAAGGTCCCTTCCAACCCAAGGCATTCTATGATTCTACGGCTTTTCTCTTCCATAGCAATAGGACAGAGAAGCAGCCCTCTACAGGATGTTGCAGAGGACAGAGCCTTTGTGCAAATGGACAGAAGCCATGGGCTATGAGAGCTGGGGAAAATCTACCACTCTTCAGTGAATAGTACAAAATCATTGGCATTTTGCAGGGTTTATTCTTTCTGTGCTCTGCTTTGCTCCTAAAAGAAAGTGAGGAACCTCATGGCAGCCCAGATGAATCATTTGCCCCTCTTGCTTTTTGGATACTTTTCTTATGACTGGTCTGGTTTCTGAGGGTTGGACCATTTTCTGGACTGTTTTCTGATGGTCTACATTTGGACCATTTTCTGATCTGTGTGAGACAAATGCTATCCTCCTATATAGCTCGTGTCCTTCTGCTATTGTGTTGGGGGACTTCCCCCCACTGCTCCAAAGTATCTTTGAAGTGCAGTAGATTTAGAATAGTAGAATGTCTTGAGTTGGAAGGGACCTTCAAAGGTCATCTAGTCCAGCTCATTAAGACTCAGTGCCCTAACTCATTCATCAACCCCTAAAAATCAGCCAGGTTCCTGTGAGGTGAATCTGAAAGACTCCATCAAAGAAAGGCTCTTGATCTGTGCTCAACCAGCAAATCCCAAGGAAATTACTCCAGCCATGAGAGTTCAGGAGGAAACTGTAGTCATAATATATTATTTGATTATTAACATTGTATCTTTTTCCTGCTTATGAATTATCCAAGAATGCACTTGGTGTCTGCAAAGGGTAGGTCAACCAATTCTAAATAAAATTTTTGCTTCTTATTTTTGCTGTTTTTAATACCTAGAAAGTAGAAACAGGGCAGTGGGAATAATAAAGCAGCATGACCACAAATACTATATAAATCTCCAGTGAGGAATCATGGAAAAAGATGCAGCAAAAGTCAAACTCTACTGTAATTTTTAATCTAAAATGATAATTTCTTATGTGGTTTTTAATGATTTTTTTCTTTGGTAATGATCCAGTTTAGAGAAAAGTCTAAATGCACAATGGACACAAACACTCTGTCACTGTTCACTCCTGTATGCTAAGAAAACGATGGAAAAGAGAGGCTCCTGGCTTACAAACCCACTGCACAACTGGGTATAGTGGGCCATGGGCCAGTGAGTTGACAACAATATCACACATTGCCACATCCTGCCACACTCCTCATTTTGTGCTGAGGTGAAAGCAGAGGACCTTTGGGTTGATGACATCTGCTTTTGAAGGTGAAATGTCTCTTCTTTGGTTGCCACCATAGCAGTGTCCAACAACCAGTATTTTCAGCACAACCAAGAAGTTGGATATGACTATTGAAGGGTGGAAAGGGGTTTGGTACTGTCACTTGGGACATCATCTCACCAAGCAGAGCTTTAATCACGGGGCTTTACTCACAGATGAGTGTACAGCTACTCTTAGATGGGACATGGAGTTTTGCTCCTTTTCCAGGATCTGCTCACTCCCTCAGAGGCATACACACCATAGAAATGTAGGCAGGACTTCACCATCATCTATGGCCAGTTGCTTTGGGATGTACTGTTAGGATCAATGGCTTGGAGAGGGCACTGCAAACTGGAGATGTTTCCCTAGTAGAACAACAAGCTAATTTGTGATGTCAGAAGCAACTCACTAATCTTATTCATAAAATATCCTAGATCCCCACATGACATCTTTAATCTAGCAGATGTCAGCTCTCTGCCACATCTTAAAATTTAGTTCAGTTGTGCTTAGCTAGTTGGCATAAAGAAAATGAATTCCTGTTATTTAATACTGTGACAATGAAATATGGATTACTCCATACTTGACTCTGCATCCTAGATAGTAACATGCACATTTTTTAATAGGATTCACTTTCTTTATATTCAAAATCAGTCACGAGAGAGATAAATGAGGCTAATAATAAACAAACCTTGCAAAGGCCTTTGGGATCTCACAGAAACAAGGTTCAGATGGCTGCACAGTGATGGAGATTCCCCACAGCTCATGAGGAGGAATGGCTGCCAAGTATTAGCAGTCACACAGTGGCTACCCTCAGAGAGCGTTTCTCCACAATGGCAAAACTTCCTCAGCTGAGGGAAAGAGATGCAACATCCAGGTTAGGAAGACCCAGAGCTTCTCAGTGTTTGACATTATAATGTTCTTTCATGAGAAAAATTACTGTACACATGCCTGATTTTCATACATGTTCCCCCCCGTGACACTGCGATGGGCCACAGTGAAGACAGACTGTTGGGATTATTAGCCAGATCAGCTACTGCTGCTACAACTATTAGGTAAAACAAAGGAGGCAGAACAGCAGCCTCTTAGTTTTTAAGGTAATTAGTGAAGGAGAAGATTTATGGCCGCTCCATTTATTGGCTGTTTAACTTATTGGGCAAATAACTCTGTGATGAAAACAAATGTAAACTGGGTAGAAGGATATGGATAAAAGATGAGCCTGGAAATGTCTTTCAAATAGTGTCTGAAAAGGCTTGCACAGAGATGTAAGGCTTCATCTTGCAGACATCTTGTTCATCACTTCTGTTGGTGGCATCCTGCATGGCATTTAACCTTGAGTCTGATCAGCTACCCATGGATTACAGGGGACTTTGGATCAGGTTTCAGGGTTTTAATGCAAATGAAAGGCTAAACTTCCTTCCAAGAGGTGATCAGGCCACTCAGAGAGCAAAACTATGGATGCCAAATCATTATATATGCAGAGAAAATGAGAATTATTAGGGACTATTAATTATTATTATCAAGATCCCTTAAAAATATAGATGCAAAGAGATCCCTCCACCTCAGGTCTAGGGGAAGGCTGAAGAAAGGACAGGCCAACTGGCTCCAGCTTCTTCAGGTGTGATGGATAGAAACAGAGGGAAGATGTTTCCTTCCATGGTATTTACATGTCCCTTTTAATCACCCCTAGGGCTAAGATGGGGACCATCAGAGGAAGCTCACTTAGAAACTGGAGCATACCTGTGAGGAAGAAATGACATGTCAGACAGCTACTTGGTGGTCTGGGACTTAAAAACACAAAAGGGTTATTGCAGGAAGCTCACAGGCACATGTCATACACAATGTGGAAAAGATGTCACAAGATTATCGATGAGTCCAGGTCATTAGCGAAGGGTGACATGTGTTTTGGTGGATGATTGCCAACTGAAATGGCCATCTGTGTCAAATAAAATTAAACTGGCCATCGGTACACTTGTCAGCTAAAAATAAAAAGTCAAGGAAGAAGGACTTCTCTGACTTGTCAGTTCAGTTCTACGATCCTGAAAACCTGGTCTTACCACCAAGTAAATGGTAAGCACACGCTTATCTTGCAGCATTCAGGTCATGTCTACAAGGTTAGGAGAACTACTGGTGTGTCAAAAATAGATAATAAAGCTAAAATGCCTTTGTTTGCAGTGTTCTTGATAGGAAGGATCAAAATGCCTCTGACTCCTTAATTTCTAATTCTCATATATGTATGGACCCAGTTAAAAATTTAGTTGGAAAGATGAGAAATTTTTTCTTCTGAATTTTCTCATAAAAAACATCCACTACTCTCAATGCAAAATATCCCACCCCATTAAAAAAACAAACAAACAAGCTTAGTGTTATTCTAACAAAAAATCCCATCTGTCTGGGGGAGGTTTCTAATTTTCTTTGACAAAGGCAGAGGACATAATTTTATGATTGTTCTTAATGGAAAAAAAAAACATTTCCAAGCTGCTCTTTTTTTTTTGACTGAAGTTATTTCAGCCATCTCTACCTGAAAATACCTTTGTTCTGTGAGGAATGAAACTGGAGGTGTATATGCCTTGTCCCTGTGCCCCGTGCCTGCCTAGTTTCTCAAGCCCCATGCTGCTCTTCACTGCTTTGGCTAAAGAGAGGTGCTATGGAAAGGGAAAGACTACACAGTTTCAATTTTCCATCTGAAAGACAGGATTTGTCCATTGTTTATTGGCCTGAGGAGCTGTGTATGATGTCCTCATGCGGTGAGGACTCCCCATCCTATTTTGTTCTGCTTAAATCACCACCTTTTCTTAGAGTGCTAGGGTTAAAGAAGCTTAATGTGCTTGCATAGCCAGCCAAACCTCCTTCTGTGACATTTAAACTAATGTGATTGATCCCACAGTCGCTCTGGACGACTGCATTAGCATAGGATCAACTCTCGTTGCTCACCTTATGCCTGGCAGTAGGCATCAAGATGCTGCCATCAGATGCTGTGTCTGAGCCCTCAGGCCCTGGGGGAGTAGCCCCAGCTGCTGAGCTGAAGTCAGTTTGTTGCCCATCTCATCCAGTATTATCTTGGCAACAGCGCAGTGCATAGATTGAATACCTCTGTGGAAAAAAAAATCCCTAAAACACCTAAAACCCTACATAAGATGCAGACTGCCTTACCTACAAGCCTCATCCTACTCTGCTGAAGCTTGAGTTGTTGTGATTACCTGCTTTTTAGTCTTCCTCCTCAGTTTTCTCAGTCCAAACATCCTTTTCCATACCTGAAATATATCTCTCATTAATATCAACTCAAGAATAGTACTTATGTGACACTCCTGAGAAACTCAGGCCATCTCTTCTTGGCCACCAACTGAGCCACTGCTTGGGTATTGTTGACTTATCACAGGTTTCACAGGGGTTTATCGATGTCTCAAATTTTAGAAGAGTGAACATCAACAGGTGTGAATGGAAATGCTGCCAAACTCTGTCACACTGAGATTCTGATGATCTCCTATCTATCTTGAGAGAACGTTTATTGACCCCTTTGATTCACCTGACTTTGCAAGTTCATTGTTTAGGCGGCCTGTGTGGGGTATTGGTGTTCTGGTAACACAAATGGCATCCATGGTAATTTCACTGGGGTTGTACTCACCATCTGGAAACAAGTCCCAAATAACAACCATCTTCCCACATCTGTAAATTCTTGCTTTGGATCTAAAACATTTCACACTTGGTGCAAACTCACAAACATTTAGAGAATTATAGGCATCATTCTCACAAATACCTGATGAATGAGGATGAATGACTCTTCTGCAGAGGAATAGTGCAATAGCAGTGTGCCTCTTAACCAAGGAGGAGGATTTCAAAAGTGTGAGAATTCCAAGATCAATTATCTGAAAGTATTTAGAAATATACTTCTGGGAGAATGCAGTGAAATATGTTTTCACAACACATCTATGAGTATTTGCTGAAATTGGATTTTGAACTGTCACACAATCAGACAAGCTTTTGGTGCCAATCCCATCCAGTCAGATACACAAATGTAGCATTCAACTAGTGTTGGTCTATACAGTCTGAAGTACAAAGATACTTAAATGCTTGCAAAGCAATTAACTGGAAAATACCCCTGGGCTAGATGGGGGATGATCAATTTTCACCAAACTATTCATATGATAACTAAAAATTAATCTAAACCATCCAATCACAAAGCATTTCTTCTTAGGCAATCGAGAAGAGAAGAGAAGAGAAGAGTAGAGAAGAGAAGAGAAGAGAAAGGGAATAATTCTGGTTTCCCTGCCAATTGAAGGGGAGGTTGGAAATAGATGATCTTCAAGGTCCCTTCCAAACATTCTATGATTCTATGAATTCTCATTACAATTATGGCAAGAAGACTTTGAATGATGATGTGCTGGAAAACTTTACATGTTTCTGTTTGGTAAAAATTAGTCTCACCTTTTCTCCCCGCTCTTTCATAATTTAAAACTCACTTGCTTTTAAAAGTTCAAGCCTGTCAAGTATTTAATCCTCACTGAGAGCTAGTTGAGGTGACATGTGTGAAAATAATTGGGTTTAGGAGTAAGAATGTTATCAATGTTGAAATTCCCTGTCTTCTTTCTGTGAATAAAAATCAACCATTTTTTTTACTGCCAGCTTTTTATTACCTACCACTATAAAACTTCCTATTATTTTAATGGCACAGCACCACTGATGAAAATCTATTTTGATTGATCATCTAAGCATTATGATGGTCAATCATCTCTCTATGTTACAAGAGTGATCAGACTCAAGCACTCCAAAGTTTAATAAGTTGTTGAAAAGTTAGAAATTGTGTTATGTGTTAAAATATGAGCTGAAATTATGTAGTGGCTTACAGTATTTTTTTTAAAAAGTGTTGTCCAAATACACTATTATTCAATATTTCTTTGAAGGATAATAAAACATGCAGCGCACATGAGAAAACACCAAACATAATGTTATTTAATTTTCTCCTGCAGTCTAACCTTAATGCTTGAGCAGAGCTAAAGAAATGATACATTTGTATTTTACAGTATTGCTAGGGAAAAGAGGTAGAGACAGCAAAGCTTTGCTTCTGTATTAAGTGATTTTGAATACCCAAGATATCTACAACTTCAGCACTCACATATTGTGTCCAAATTGTAGTTCTGGTTTTAGAAATGCAGCCCTGGAAGGGACTTTTAAGGTCCTGCACTTGCAGGCAATGCCTTTGTAGGCTTCCTTTAATGAACTGCTCAAGCTTCATCTCGTCACTTTGAAAATAGAAAGAGCTTCTCATTTCTAGTCTAGACACAGCCCCAGACATTTAAAAACCATTTGCTATCAAGCTAAACTGAGTTTTTCAAGGAACCCTTTTTCCCCTCAGAGGTATTTGCACATAGCAATGCTAGCTTTTATCAACTTTTTTGTTGGTCAGCTAAAAACAAGAAAAATTCAGCCCTCCCCCAGAAGACAGCAAGTTCTCTGCCTCTGTTTCCACTGGTGTTCCTGCCTTGCTCCTGTTCCAGTTGAAGTGCATTGCTCCTAAAATAAGGAAACTAGATCTGGTCCTATGATGGTCATCTTCTAAAAAGTATATTATGCTCAGGTTGAGTTATAAAGAGATGAAATGAGGAATTTAGCATGGAAAAGGTCAGGCAGCCTGGAGGTGGTAGGACCAATTTCACAGGCTGTACCACCAGTTCCAGACCAAGGATGGAACTCAAATTTCTGCTTCTGTCCAGAGATATACATTATCACAGGGAGGTAAACTCTGACCCCAGCTGAGGGGAAGGGATTTTATTTTGCTAAGTAAAGCCAGTGGGTCTGTGTGGGAGCTATTGCAGTTTGGGACCTTTTTCTGCATGTGTTTCCTGACAGAGGAGATGTATAGGATGACATACTGTATGGCATGAGACACAAAAAAGTAACATCAGTAGAGAAAAACCCCCATTCCTAGATGTTACAGCACTCTGGCCATTCTTCTTCTTCTCAGCATCAGTTCTCCAAGTAAGTAAATGCTTTACTGTCTAATTGTATTTATTTTCCTTTCTACACTGCTTCTGTGATATTGTCAGAGAAGCAGTCAAGGTCTGGGCAGGCACAGATACATCTGCTGCCACTCTGTGAGGCCCCAGCAGCTTTTGCAGCTTAGACAATTATCACAGGTTTGGCTCTTGCCAAAGCTTCGTTGTTTACCATTTTCATTATTTCAAATGAGAAATGCATCCAAGCAGATATAATATCCTCCAGGATATAGGTACACAATAATCAAAGATCAATGACTTGGAGATGGCCAAGTAAGCCCTTCTGGAGGTATGCTATGCACAACAACACATAAAGTCAGATGATTCCAGATTCCAGAAAAGATTCCCAGATAACATAGATGCAATTTCTATAGTCAAATTCCTTTTCTGAACAACAATTAATAAAAATAAGTCCCCAGCTGCATGAATCGTTGCCCCAGGAAGGGAAAGATGCACTTAGCATCCTTCAGCGTAGATGAAATTGCCCTACTTCACCCTGGAAGCAGTGGATGAAAGAAATCCTGTGCTCATCATTTCCACATTAGCTGTTTATGAGTTTGAAACATATACAGCAGTATACCATGGTTCAGCAGTTTTGAAGCTTGCTACACTGTCTCTGTAAAAGAGGCTTCACTATCTTCTCTGATAGTCAGCTGAGTCACTAGCTAGACAGGTCAGAAGGAGATTCAGACCTTGGGGGAAGAACCAGGCATAGCCCTGCACACATTTCTGGTTTTGTGTGGATATGAGTCCAGGCAACATCAGCATCCTTGAAAATGTGGAGTTCTGCAGATAGGGTCAGGCAGCCTCAAGGTGGCAGGAACAATTTCATGGGTCATAAGAGCAGTGGATCTTGCACTGTGCTTGGGGAGACAAGAAAACTGTAGCAAGTGCAGATGAAGATTCGGACAGGTGAAGGAATGAGAGTGGTGAGCATCTTCTCCATAGGCCTGTTAGACATGTCTTTCCAGTCTGAGATTCTGCTTAATTTTGGTAGGGAGTCTTGTAGCAAACTTCACCATACATTGAAGATGGATAAATAGAACAGATTTAGTTGCTTATAAAAATTGCAGAGCTCCCCCTCAGGTTCATACTTTGCCCAAATGCGGCTGTCTTTGGAGCTACTTCAGGCATATGCTTTAAGTGCAATCATGAATAAAAGACGTTCCCCAGACTGTGGCCCAGCCATAGCATTTGGTGCCTTCGGTTCTTCTCTTGGCTTGAAATTCACCTGGGTGCAAAGGACCAGGTGGCACTTTGCATACCCAATGGGGCACCAACAAGGTGTCAGCAGGGAAAAAGTCAGTACCAGCAAGTTGCTTGCCAAAGAGGATAGTGTTGGATACAGGTCAATCAACGCAGCTACAGCCCAGCTCCGTGTGGATGCATGTTTGAGGCCACTGCTCTGTCCTGTACACAAAAGTTACTCTGTTGTTTCTTAGCCCAGAGGTTTAGTTTATGAAGGTGGGGGAAAAGGGCAGAGGAATTTCCCCTCTTGTCATTCTTGTGAAGTTATCCCTGTTACTCCCTGGGTTCCCATACAGGATAGCAAAAGGAACAGGTACTGTCAATCTCCTGCAAATAATGCAAGATGTATATTGTACCTTAAAATGCATCAGCATAGACTTTCTGGCTTAGGTGATAGATCTCCTACCACAGCACCTCAGGCCAGTCCCTCTGACCAGCCTTCTCAGGATATTTTTCCTCTCTACCAGAGCAGCCACAATATTTGCAGTTAGTGAAATGCAGGTAAAAGGACTGCTGGTGCTTGCAGATGGCTACATGAGTTATGGCACAGAGCAAACTAATCAGAGAGACATGCACAGCAGATTTTATTTACCCATCTGTGAGATGCACATTGGGCTCCACATTTCTGTGAAGAAAAACATTAAAACCATCCACTATCTCTGCGAAACTGCTGAATGACAGCATGGAGAAAAAGGGGTTTCTCAGTGACGAGGCTGTCTACTAAATAAAAACTAGCTCCAGTCAAAATTACGTGAGGTAAACAAGAGTAGACAAGATGACTATGCATGTGCTTGCATCCTCATGGCAAGGTGTAGCTCCTGGGCCTTGGTGCAAGGAAGGAGAAGAGATTCCCCTATCCAGCTGTTCACTTATAATCTTCCCCCTTCAGCCCAGCAGCTGAGCCTCCCATGTCCCTAGGATACCGTGCAGGTGAATATCTCACACCTGAGACACGTGCTGCTGCTGAGGACATGTTATGATAACGTTGCAATCCAGGCATTTCACAAAATAACTGCAGTGTCTGGATTTTTTTTCCATCCACCCATTGTTCAGGTACCTCTGTGATAAGTAAGAGCTGTTCCTGAAGGGCTTAATTCTTCATAAAATGCTGAGCAGAGAATGCGAGTGGCCTGTTGTCCCAAAGTAGGTAAGCTCACCTTCTACACATGAGTCCTTAAAAAAAAAGAAACCATGTCTGCTCAGATCTGAATTGAATAATATTGCCATTTAGTTGATTGTACTCAGGCTTTTAGATATCCCCACTATGCTGTTAGAGCCTTAGGGTAAGGGTCTTCTCTCTCTGACCTTAGACATATCACTGCTTCCAAAGGAGTAACAAATTGTGTTATCATTTAATAACAAAACTGATAATTCCAGAGACCAGTCTCCCTGCTTCTTGAGTGCCTGTACGTTTTCCAAGCTCAGAATTATCAACTGATAAACAGATGCATATTTAAGGAGGGACAGGGAGATTATTTCAGTAATGTCAGGCTGAAGGAGCTGGGGTTGTTCAGCCTGGTGAAGAGAAGGCTCAGAGGGAACCTCATAGTAGCTTATCAATACCTGAAGGGGGGCCTACAGAAAGTCTGGGGTAGGTAGGACTTTTAAATAGGATATGTGATGGAAAGACTAGAAATAATGGATGTAAATTGGAAAAGGGTATATTCAGGCTAGACATAAGAAAGAAGTTCTTTATGGTGATGGTAGTGAAACACTGGAACAGGTTGCCCAAAGAGGTTGTGGATGTCCCCTCTCTGGAGGTGTTTAAGGCCAGGCTGGAAGAGACACTGAGCAACCTGATCTAGTGGAAGGTGACACTGCCTGTTGCAGGGGGGTTGGAACTTGACTATATTAAAGGTCCCTTCCAACCCAAACTATTCTATGATTCATGAGAAGCAGTGCCTACATGCATAAGCACACACATAGACAGAAACCAGCCCCTCTGTGTAGGCTTCTGTGTACATATGTGTATGTACACACAGCTACTGCGTACATCTATACATTCATAGGCACAACATCTACATGTAGTGCCACGGTTAAATGAGCAATTTTTAATACACAGACGTAGGTGTAGATGGATGGTTTATGTGCCTCCCTCCCACGGGCATTTGTAACTGCCTGCCTCTTCTTACATGCATGCACAGCCTGGATCTGCATTAAAAAGGCTGGGAGTCGGCATCAGCAGCATCCTCCTCTTCCTGAGAGAAGAGCTGATGTGTTTAATAGCTCCAACTGGAGCAGGAGCGGGCAACTCGTCCCAGCAGTACACTGTGGTTTCCTAGGTAACTGAACTTGAAATAAGGTGATGTCTGGAACTGGGTTTTATCAAATCAATTTGCTGAAGGTGCATACATGGGGAAAAAAAACCCCAAAAACCATGCAGGATTCAATTCCCTGTAAGAGCCGGCAACATATCGTTTATTTATTTTAGTAATTGAAGACTTTGTTGTCTTTTAATGATCAGCAATGACTTTTTCCCACTGAACCCATCTGTGTGGGCAGGGACGTGTAGAAAATATGACTGTGAATGCTATGTATTATTTACACAAGGCCACATCTATGTGCTTTGCAGGCAAATGAAGAAAAGACAGACCCCTGCCCTGAGGAGGCTGTGTGATGAGCACAAGTCTTACCTTGCCTGTTTCTGATACTTCACTTTACTCGCATGAGCAGATTGATGCAGGTCAAGTTTCCTCTAGTCAAAGATTCAAAGATTTCCCACATGATGGTCGGCCACATGGTAGGGATGAGGTCTACATCATAGCTGTGTGCTTACTTTGAGTGTCTGGCTGAATCTGAGATCAGTGGAGTAAGGGCAATATCTGTAAGAGAATGAGATACAGCTTCTCTGGTTATACCTCTACCCAAAAAAACTAAATGGGATTAAGGCCTAGGATGCAGAGCATGTTTGCTTCTACTTCTTAATTATATCCATTATGCTTTTGGCTTGTGCCTGGTAGCACTTAAGCAATTCCTGAGCATTGTCTGAGTATGGGAGGGCCAGGTAACATGAGAAGCAATACAGAGTGTGCCACTTTGGTATATCCTCCTATACTGCCCCCCAGCAGAATTTCTTCTCATGCAACCCTTTTGCTCTCACACCAGTCCTCAAATCACTCTGAACTCAGCATCATCTCATCAAATGCAGCAGGCAAAACAGCAGTAACCTACAACTACATCTGCTCCTTGTGTTACCAAGCTGGGAATTACCTCCCATGCATGCCCACCATATACATGTGGTAAATGGGATGTTTTTTTCCTACTAGGATATTGGGAAGAGTTTACCAATCCCTTTCCTATTCTTTTTGGTGCATACATGGGGAAAAAAAACTCCCCTTCCTCTTCCCCTTCCCCTTCCTCTTCCCCTTTGATCTTTGTTGCAACACCTGAGACATTGAACTTATATCAGTGGATGATGTTCAAGGTCATCCAAAAGAGAGGATACATTTCAGCCTTCAGGCAATAATTACCAACATGAGAAGCCAGTAAAGAGCAGAGCAGCCCAGGAGTCTTCAGTGTGGTGAGACAGAAGCCTTGCATAGAACAACCTGTGCTCCTCTGAAAGCATCCTCTGCTTGTTTGGGCACTGAGAACTGCTGGAGGCACTATGTCCTCTGCCTGTACAGTACAGGCTGCAAGAGCAAGGTGACCTGTTCCATGAAAAACAGACAGACTCCACTCCAACTTCATCCTGAGACCACCTAAATCATGCTGGGGGAAGAGGAGGAAAACCCAGAGCCTTATAGAAGGCTCTTATGAGGATGCTCTACAGACTAGGGCAGATTGTCCAACAGCTTCCAATCCACTGCAGCCTACTCTCTGACCCAACACTGCTTGCACTTTATCAAAAGGAGTTATAGATTGCTAGTCTACGGAGTTGGCATCTCTCTTCTCTGCTGAGATGGGATTGATGTAAAGTGTCCTCCAGCCATGCTTCTGCTGGTTCCAACCCAAAGAAGGTGGCTGTCCCCTTTCCTCTGGGCCTGGGGTGACAGCAAAGGTGGGTGCAGTACCCACAGAATCACAGAATGGCTTGGGTTGGAAGGGACCTTAAAGAGCATCTAGTTAAAATCCCCTTGCCATTAACTAGAAACTGTTAACCCAAGGATAAAGCCTGCAGACCCCAGATTCAGGGCTGCAGTATGTCATGGTGCCTATAAGGGGCAGCCTATATATATATAGGTATCTTATGCTGACTAACTTGTGCTTCCATTCAGACATGACTGTGTTAGCTGTCACAGTCCACTTGGTGCTTCTGGCCTTAGGGGCACCAGGCAGCTCTTGGGATGCTTGTTGCTATTATTAACACAGACATGGTGTCTCTGCCCATCTGCAGCACTTGCCTTACCTCACCAGGGTGTTGTGAGGACAAGTACCTTAAAAGACTGAGTCAAATGGGGCATCAGAGTAATGGAGATTGCAAGAACACTACTTATAACAGCAGAAGACAATGACACATCAGTGCCTATCCTTCCATCACATTTTGTTGTGTCTGATCTTTCTAATATCCATGACAGATCCACGTCTAGGACAAAGGCTCCTGAGGAGGCTGGTATAGCAGGATCAGGAATACTTTGTGCTGTTGCTGATGTTGTATTCAAAGGACTACATGCAGGCTTTCACTAATCTGAATATCCTGCTTTGGTTTGAACATGTACTGCATTTAGCCACTGCCTTTTTTTAATGTGTGTTTGGGGTGCAGAGCAGTGCTACAGTTTGGGCTTTAGCAGCTGGCAGGACATAGGAACCTTCAGAGCATCCCAGGGCACAGCCTATGCTGAATCCCATGCACTGTGCCCCACAGCTGCCTGACAAAGCAGTTCCCACATGCTGGCAGGCAATTTTTTGGCATGCTCTGAGATGAGTTTCAGGGGTGCTCTGTGGGGCTCACCCATCATGCCCACAGGTTTCATGTTTCAACAGCCCTTGAGTCTGGTATTAAAGCTGGATGGCCTCAGGGCTTCCTTTTGCTTGGAACATCCTCCAAAACTAGTCAACATCCCAGGGCGTAAGAAGTTTTTAAAAGACAGGACACTATCTGAATTTATCCTGGGGCAAGTCAGGCTGGAGGAGATTAGCAATTTGCAGTGGCCATTAACAGAGATGCTATGTGATTTCCAAGGATGGATCCATGTTCCAGCAGCTTCTTCCAAGCTAAATTAGCTTTGAGATATATGATTGCAAAACTGCAGCAATTAGCAGATGGCTCAGGATCAAGTCTGGGACCTGATGTGACCGCAGTCAAATGCAGAGGACGACTCCAGCTTCCAGTTTGATACTGTGTCATCTTAATGCAAGTAGGGTTTTGGTTTTGCTCTTAACTGATGTCTGAACCAAAAAAAGGAGGGTTCTATTTTTATGTAGCGAGATATGCAGAAGTGTTATCAGCAAAAATATTGCCTGCAGTGTAGAGATGTTACACTTCATTTCAGGCAAATGCTGCTAGGGCTGCCTGGGATATGACAAAATATCTGACTGATTGTTCTCCAAGTGCTGCTCTGTAGCCCTTGGAAAATCAACACATTAAGTTTTCACTATAGGCAAACAATTAGGCACAGAACCATTCAAATGAAATCAAAATCAAATCTGGAGAGAAAACTGCAGAACATTTGCTTGTCATTTTACCTCAGGAAGTTTCATTACTGCTGTGCTCAACACCAGCATAATGGGCCTTGGGACAGTGCATCTGGAGTTGGGGTCCATGGGGCAAGGCTGAAACCCTAGAGAGGGCTCAGTGATGAGCCTGAAAAATATGTTCACAGGTTTCTGTGTGTATGTCAGGTGGAAAATTATAGCTGGCACACCTCAGGCATACATGCTGTGGTATGTTGTGGGGTAGTCAGTCCCCTCCATCCCCCTTAGGGGAGAGAGATGAATGGGCTTTTTGCCCAGTCAATGCACCTGGAATTTTCTGGTGCAGAAGAAGAGCATAGAGGGTAGTGGCAGGGGCCTCCCTGTGAAATCAGGTCATGTCCCAGGCACTCACCCAGAGTCAAGAGTCAGAAAGCACACCTGGGTCTCCCAATTCACCCGTGGCTTTAGGGCTTAATGGAGTCAGCTTAATAAATGAAAGATCTATGCAGTGCCTTCAGTGATGCTGAGTACCATGTTCAGGGAAAAGAGTTAGGATAACAGTGCATCCCTGTAGCTTGTATACCTGCAAAAAATAAGTCAGACTGTCAGGAGCCAAACCAGGACAAAGAAGAAGAAATGCATATTAAATAGAGAAGGAATAACTTACCAATGGCAGTGGTGGATTCTCGTATTACATTCTCACTGTAAGATCAAGCTGGGCAGTTTCTCTTGAAATACACACTCTAGTTCTATCAGAGCTTTTGCTCTGAAGTAGGAATTAGTTGAGTGAAGTCCTGACATCTATGCTATGTGAGAAATCTGACTGAATGGTCTCTTCTGGCCTTATAAGAGGATCACTGCATTGGCCTTTCCCTTTCATCCAGCTTTCTATGTCACTATTGTTTCTTTTCAAGTCATTTTATGGTAGTTGTATGAAGTATCTGAGAACCTCACAAGCTATGAATCACTACTCATTCAAACTCCCTTAACAGAGACTGCCATCCCTTTCTCTCACATGCACAACCAAAGTCCTGAACATGACAATCCAACCTTGCACCAAAGCCCTGAATTGGAGATAAGGAGAAAACCTTTGCCTGCATCATTTGCTCCTACACCTCCACCCCACCAGTGTCCCTCAGATCACACATCTAATTCTTTGTTTTCCCCATCCTAAGAGGAAATTGCAAGGGTCCACCTGTGTTTTTTTAATGGGACAGTGTATTTTCCTACCTCTCTTTTCAATCTATATGCCCATTTACTTAAGACAGGACGCAGAGAGATAAGGCAGTTCTACACTCTCCTTATCTCATTTATGGACCTGGACAAAGGTTTGAAGGAAGAAGAGGGCAAGCCCAGGACATGTGCTTCATTTCTCCTACCAGCTCCAAGGAAGATATTGCAAAGGCAAGATGCTGGCTATGTAGAGCCATCTTCCAGTAGGCTGGTGCATATTCACAGTCTGGGAAGCCCACTAGGTTTGAAGAAGGGACTCCCATATTGCAAGCACAGGAAGGAGGTAAATGACAGGCATGAAGGTGTAGACTGAAACCAGCTGGACTTCTACTTGAATAAAGATGCATTTCCCTTCATCACACTCAGCTGCACCCCTGTGCTCCAGGTTTGTTTGTAATCCACCTTATCAACTGCAGTGGTACTCCCAGAGAGAGAAGTTTTCTATTTATAGACACCAGCAGTACATTCCTCTCCTCCAGGACTGCAGGGGACTGCATCCTCCAGTTTCTCCTGTTGCTGACAATCTGGGCCAGAGACACAGGTACTCCTGCTTCCACTCTAGGAAAGAGATTTTGTCCCAGAGACCCAATCCCTAATGTCCTCTGCAGAAGGTTAAGTCGAAATTTTTCTCTTTTATAAACTCATGTAATTGTACTTAATCTAGGAAACCAACTATAACTGATATGTTGACATGCCAGCTAATCATGATACTTGAAGCATATGGAAATATTTCATGTCTGAATAAAAAGAAATAGAATTCTCCTGTAGAACAAAAGGTGACATCTCAAACTCCATACAACTAAGTGATGTCAGGTCATTCCCACCTCAGGGTCTACATTTCAGTGTATCTCCTTTTTTTTTTTCATAATGTTGCTCCCCACCACCTCCCTCTCCCTTTTCATGAGCATCACTGGGATCACTCAGCTAATCGAGTCCCACTTTAGCTCATTCTGAGAGATAAATACACATAGTTGATGTTTCTAAAAATCTTAAGGATCAAGGAAAATAAGTCTGAAAACCACCTTAATGGATCAGCCACTCCAGCTACCATCTCTTCACAAAACTTATACCAATGCTTCACTGTCATCAATTTTGTTAAGGTTTTTATTTTTAATTTTGCCTAATATTAATCATGCTGCAATTTGTAGCTTGCCTTCTTGTCCTATCTATTACAAAGCCGATGAATAAATTGTATGATGAAGAACTGATGAGTGCACAGTAGAGAAGTGAACAGTGAAATGAAATGGAAACTCTCTTAACTACCAGGCTCAAAGGACTGCAATCAGCTGCATGAACAACTGGACTCCAGTCACCAGTGGTGAGCACTGGTGGACACCAAGTTAACCTTGAGCCAGAAATAGGCCTTTGCAGTGGAGAAAGCTGAAAGCTTTGTGGTCTGCATTAGAAAAATTGTTGCCAGCAATTCAAGGAATGTGATCCTTCCCTTCTGCTCAGCATTAGTGAGATGTATTTTGTGTGCTGCATTCTTGTCGGGACTTCCCACTAAAAGACAGGTGTGGGAGGTGTCCCTGCCCATGGCAGGGGGTTAGGAACTAGATGATTTTTAAGGTCCCTTCCAACCCAAACCATTCTATGACTCTATGACATGCTGGAGCAAGTCCAGTGATGGGCCACAAAGATGATTAAGGGATGGAAGCATTTGACATGTGAGGTGCTGAGAGAGATAGGTCTGTTCAACCTGGAAAAGTGNAGTAAGTTTAGAATGTGCTAATGACTTGTCGGGACTTCCCACTAAAAGACAGGTGTGGGAGGTGTCCCTGCCCATGGCAGGGGGTTAGGAACTAGATGATTTTTAAGGTCCCTTCCAACCCAAACCATTCTATGACTCTATGACATGCTGGAGCAAGTCCAGTGATGGGCCACAAAGATGATTAAGGGATGGAAGCATTTGACATGTGAGGTGCTGAGAGAGATAGGTCTGTTCAACCTGGAAAAGTGAAGACTCAGAAGTATCTTCTTTATATGTATATATACCTGAAGAGAGGGAGTAAAGAAGACAGAACCATGCCCATCTCAGTGGTGCCCAGTGGCAGAACAAGAAGAAGTCAACATAAACTGAAATACAAGAAGTGAAATATAAGAACAACTCTTTCTAAGTGTGATTGACAGGTTGCCCAGAGAGGCTGGAGATACTCAAAACCCAAGAGGATGTGCCCTGAACAACTTGATCTAGCTGACCAAGCTCATAACATGGGCTTGGACTTGCTGGACTCCAGAGGACCCTGACAATCTCAGCAACTCTGTGGTTCTGTAACTGTATTTCCTTCTCCTCACAGCAATCTTTTACATTCTTGAAGGTAATTACCATATATTACCCATCAATTCTTCCAATCTCATTGCAGGCTCCTGCACATTCTTCTTAAAGTGCAGACTTGGTCCACACTGGACACAAGATTCTGGCTGGATGGGAATGAAAACAATAAGTTTCACAGTTAACAGGCCACAGAGAGCAGACAGATTTGAAGGAAGAAAAAAACAACAAAAGGCCAACAAATAGAAAACAGATGCTGTTTACCACCAAGTATAAGCAGAAAGTTAAAAAAATGTAGGTATTATAGCTGAGATATTTTCCAAAATTTTCTAGAACTTTACCTTATACCTGTTTGCGAAATAATATGTTTGATTTTACTTCCTCCCACGCTCTCTTATATTAAGTTCTTCAATTGCTCGGTTTTTTTAAAGCAAGGTGTTGAGCATCAGCCTTGGTTTCCCATACTCTTTTTGTGCTATCAGCTCCCTTGAAGCACCCAGTGGGAGCTGGCAGCCCTGACACCTCACCTGAGACCCAACTTCCCTCCATGTGTCCAGCAAAGGTCTTGATTTCAGAGGGCAGATGATGATGGTGAGCTTCTCCACACTGTGCCTGTGAACTCGGCAGGGAGTGGACTCTTCAGGGTACTCCAGAAGCTAGGACAGGAGCCAAGAACCAGGAGCAACAGCAGCCAAAGCAATCAACTTCAGTGTGTTGTACTCTAAAAAATATGAGCATGTGTCAAAGTAGGAAAGCTCACAACAAGGGGCTGTCTTGTTTATGGTTTCATTCCTCACCCCTGCCTCCTTCTTCCTCGCCTCTGCTGCCAAATGCAGGTACATAACCCACTTCAAAATACAGTAGAAACTGAGGGAAGAAAAAGAAATTAAAGTCATACAAATATGAATTTCTCCCTCATAATGAAGGCCACCCTCTTAGTACCCTGTCAGTCTATTGCGCGCTGTCAGCTTTCACCCCTGCAAAGCAGGGACCAGATGGGTAAGGGAGGGAGGAAGTTGTGCTTTTCCTTGGCTGATGTCTTTATTCTGAAAACCTAAGGAGGCTGCTTTGAGCCACTTGCTGGTTTCTGCCTGCTGTATTACTAAAGGAAAGACAGTGAACAGCACAAAAAGCATCAGGCAGACAGAATTCAAAATGGAGTAAAACACTGGGAGAAAGTGAGAGAGGATGCTACCAGCAGAAGATAGCAATAACCAGTGACTCCTAAGCACCCTGAGATAATTACCTGTGAATAAACCTGTGACATTTCCATGTAGTCAAAAAACCTGCCACTTTCTTGGAAACCCAGAGAAGGTTTCCTAACTTTCTAGCCTCAAACAAAAGAGGCCATTCCCAGAGCAGAGACAAACCCGTATCTCTCACATTTTAGAAATTATTTAGAAATATGCTTGCAAAACTAGGAATGGGAGGAAACCTTAATAGAAGTCTGGTGTATATATACTCCGATATTGTACGTGTCTGTTTCATGGCTAGTTTTAGTGACAGTTTTTCTCATTGTATTTATTTTGAGTGTGAAGTTCTGTGAGCAGTAACACTGTCTATACTTGTATAATACAAGAACATAATGTCTAAACACAAGATAGGAATCAAGAAAAGAAGTGTCATTATATTGAGTGAGGCACAATAAACATTCAGAATGTAAACCCTGTCTTCATGTCCTAAGTATGAAATGAAGAAATTAGTTTTCAAGCTTATTTTCCCCTACCTGACTTGGCAGTGTTATTAACAAGAAAGAAGTCATCTGCTGGTCTTTCATTACAAGGCCTCTTAGGTCTTCATCTGCTTTGCTGGTGACAGTGGCAGAGCTTCAAGGTGTGGAGGGGCTGGGAGCACTCACCGCCAAGGATCCAAGGTGCTGGTAAAGACCTCTCAAGACTTGTCATGTAGAGCAGATCATCAGTTGTGTCAGCTGTATTCTTTGATATAGTAACAGGTTTATAGGCATTTACTCCTGTTTCAAGCTTTAGTGGAGATTTCTGAACATTTATCACAGAAACATAGAATTTTTTGTGTTCTAAGGGACCTTAAAGATCACTTAGTTCCAAATCCCTCCCATGGGCATACATACCTCCCACTAGATCAGGGTATTCAAAGCCACATCCAGGCTTGCCTTTATGGACATTTACTTCTTGGTTTAAGCTTTCATCGCTCTTCACAAAGCAGAAGATCACAGGGATCAAGTATGGTCTCTTGGACAGATCCAGGGACCTGAACACAGAGGACAGGACCACTTTTTTGAGCTGAGTCTTCAGCTTCCCTGAGAGCACTAGTGATGATGCAGCTGTTTTTCTTTATACTCAACTTTCACAGTTTTACTGAGATCTGAACTCTGAGAAACAGAGATAAATTAAATTCTGTCCCCTTCATTTTTACAGATTGCAGGTTGGGTAGTCCTGAATCAGGGTATCTATTTCCAGAACAGCAACAATGGATTTCAATCCCTAATGTATTTAATGAGAAATTATAAATTAATAGTCCTTCTTCACAGAAGATCTAAGCTAAATCCATGTGGGAACCTTAAGAACTGCATAGTGAAACTAATTGACTGTCTGTACAGCCATAATAAACACAATTTAATCTAGGAATATCAAGATGGTCTATAATTTAAAAAAAAAAAGTACTAAAATCACACAGCAAAAGGGTTTAGTATGTCCTCAGCAGAGTTGGCTATGCCCAATTTAAATAAGGTGTTCTATCTGTGTCAATAAATTATCATCCAAGGTAAAATAAAAGTAATTCAATTTGTAAAAATTCAATTTGCTTTCGAAGCACAATTAGTGGGTTTATCCTGTTGCAAAATAATTCAGCCAAGAAATCAATTGCAGAACCACCAGAGTACAGCTGAGTCTTTAAACAGTCTTCCAATACTAACTGGGTACAGCTATGGGCGGGGTGTTTTATATAAATGGTGTATTTCTCTTTCACATACACACAGAGAGACAAATAGATATCTCTGCAGCCTTGTCCTAAAAATCACTAGTTGAATGCTACTGTAATACTACTAAACCTAATAACAGGATTTTCTTACAAAAAATGCTGAAGGCAGCCTCAGAAATGAGACCAAATGAAAACAATACGGCGTTCAGAATCTTGTCTGTCTGCATCTCTGGTTTTTTTTTACAAAGCCTATGTCTTTGTCCTATGTTTGTTCTGTGCTTTTTTACAGTAAAATATGGATGAAATCAGACTAAGAGAATGGGACTAAGAACAATTTTGAAAGACTCTTGCAAGTGAGCTCTCCACCATTACATTATTGCAGCAAGGATGAAAAACATTTTGAGGGCTTCCAACTGCCTGCTAACCTGTTGGTAGGAGAAGACTGGTTGTGGAGGATGGGCAAGACGTGCTGATACATATTTTTATCTAGAAGGCCTTGATAAACCCACCAAAAAAATGCAAAACAGTCCAGGAGGATAATCGCTATCACTGGGAAATTGTCACATCACCTAAACTGAGACACAGTAGGAAATTAAGGTAGTAGCTGCATAATGTGTCTGGACGGGCAAATCAGGTCACTCCTTGTTTTGCCTGGCTGCACTGATTTCATGTCCTGTTTTTATGTCTCACAGTCTCTTCCACTGCAGTTTTTAGCTCCTGGAGTACAAGGAGGGCCAGTGGTAAGATTTGAGTTCATGGTAAGGATATGTTCCAATGCTCAGTTTTCTTCTGGATTCTACAGAGACCTTAGGCAGAAAGATGGTATCAGGGACCAATTCACTCTTTTCATATTTACTGCTTTTGCCATAGTTAAAGATACAGTTGGGACTAGAATTAGATTGAGGGCAGCAACACTTCCTAGAAACCAGCCTACAACAGAGGATGTTAAGCACCACGAAAAGTAGCGGTGGTGCAGTCTCCCAAGCCATAGGTTCTCTTATCCTGTAAAGAATGATTCCTTGGCTATTGGCAGACCCAGGAGATGAGTGTACTTGTCTTCTGTAGCTCAGTGTAAATTACCTTAGGACTTTCAACAAATGTGAAGACAGCTGGTGTTGACATAGGTAAAATTATGTGCTCTTTTAGGGACAAGTGTCACCTCCTGACTATGAATAACATTAGGTTTTCTGTTGGGATTATAGTTACACCTTGCAGAATATAAAATGTCAGAACCATAACTACTTCATGCAACATGTAAGGCCTACAGATACAGTGAGAGGACTTGTGTTGAGAAGAAATTCTCTTCAAGCTCTTTCATGATACAGATCTGTTTCTTCACTTGTAAGTGTGATCAGGGTTTGAAGAGTTCAGAAACCTTCATGAGCAGAGATACTGCTGAATGGCATTTATGCAGATGCACAGAAGGCAAAAATTTGACAAAGGTCCTTTCTCCTGTACATGCACTTTTGTTGGAAGGGCACAGTCACCTGGAATTAGAATTAGTGGCCCTGAGAAGGGGGTTAGAGTCTGCAAATGGTAGGCGTGAGTGCACCATATTACCACACATTCTGCTGACCAGGAGAAAGAAGCTCTTTTCAGCATCAGTCTGTTCACACACATGGCAAGATGAGCTGAGAAGAAGAAAGAAACACTGGTATTGGCATGACTGGGCAAGGGTCAGGGCCATTAGACTTTGTTCTCTTCTGCTGCAGGGATTGATCACTTGGGTTAGCAATCATGTGAGACAATTTATATGTTTTAAGATCCCTCTGAGTGTTGTGTGGCCCACAGTCACAGTAAAAATAGAGACCAACACTCTTTTTTTGCTGTGGGGATTGCTGCCCAGGGTACAGTTAAGGAAAAGATTTGAGCTGGGATTATCTTTTCTCTCTCCACAGCTTGCTTTGACTGCCTTTTGCAGTGTCTGTGTGACAGTTCATTCCTTCTGGAGTAAATCAATCATCTCCCTCCCAGAGGAAATCTGAGCACAAGTAGAAGTGATGGAGGAACAGTGCAGACAGACATTCTGGCCACAGATGCCATTGTATCCATTTCTTCCCTCTTGCCACAAGCTCCAGCAGTGTCCTAGAAAGCCTTGCAGCCTCTCCCTTTGTTCCCCAGGGATACATCACATGCCTATCATGTGGGCAGCAACCAAGCAGCCTGTGACACAGCCATCTCTGGCACTTGAAGTACTTTGGATTAATACAACCCACACATACACATACATAACAGTGATCTCCACTTCTCAAAGGCACACGGGTTGCACAGGGTATCAGAGAAGTCTTTGGTCAAAGAGGATTCTGACTACTCCACTCTGGAGTGCAGCCCTGAGCTCTGTGGATATGAGTCACATCACACTAAGCAGTAACAGTTCTCTCCATCACACCATGCAGAGACAGCAGTGAGAAAGAATTTTGAACTGATTAGGCATAAGAAGTTCTAAAGGACTTCACCTCCTGCACTAGTCACTGTGCCTACATGTGAGCCAGGTGTTACAGACGTATCTCTTCCCACTACACTTAATTCCTTCATTTAGTTATCAATTCATTTCTTTTTGATCCAAAGTTAGTTTTCTGAGTGACATTAAGCCAGAGGACAGTCTAGGTAATGGCAGAATAACTCCTGTAATAAAAAGGTGGAAACAATATTACTACCTCCTTAAAAAAGAAGGAAAAAGAAGCAATTAAAATTGTGACCTTAGATTTACAATCATTTACAAATTAATGCAATTCAAAAATGTCCACTGAAAATCTTCATTTTGACTCATTTCTGTCCCAGGTCTTCTGCATGTTTAACACAAATCAAAATGTTCACACTACCTCATCTATAACACTGCATGACCCCAAACAACTAATAGCAGGCATTTGTATAGATTTCCTCAGATGAGCAAGACCTTTTAACTCATTAGGAACATTCACCCCTAAATAGGATGACAAAGATATCTTGGGGTGAAATGTCAGATATGGGCCAGAATCTCTTATGAGCTTTAGCAACTTTAGGATTTCTCCTCAGACCACAGCCACAAAGCTATGATGAAATGAACAGTCTTGAGCCCAGCAGACACCAAGGAGTTTAGGATCTGTTAAGACCAAGAAATGAGATCACTCACCAAAGCCCATGGCAGAAGTTTTGATGCACCCCTGACATTTACATTTCATGCTTCTAGCCCTCAAGCAATTTTTTTCTGTCATGGACCACTCTTAGACAGCTGTGTTGATCTGCAAAAAAATATGGATGACTTAAAGTTGGAAAACAGTCACCTGTGGTGCTGATGACAAAGGTGAAGAGAAATTGTTTTTGATTATGAGCATTCATTGAAAAAGACGAGTTAAACCTCACTAGTTCATCCCTCCTTAAACAATTCATCTTTCCACACTGTAACATAAATCAACATATTGCTGATAAGACTCAACTAAGCTTTGCATTAAGCCAACTTTGGTGTAAAAGGTAGCTCCAAGTGCTTTAGACCTTACACAGATTTCTTGAATGCTGCTGGGCAGGAGAGGTAACTGCATCAATCCAGCAAAATGTTCAGATGAAGGAAGGACTTTTCATCTTTTCATCTCCATGGTCACTTGGGTATGCAAAGGAGTTACATATCTGTCACATTCAAAATACTTTAGAAAAAGACATTAGTATCTTAAGCCATAGACAGTCTGGAGGAAGCTGTCTGGTAAAATAGGGAAAAAGGATGGATGCATTTTAATTTCTCCTTTAAACACTTACTGCCAGGAACCGGAAGCATTTTTAAATACCTTGCTTCCAGTTTCCTGAGGTTTTTAATGGAAAGTGAAAATGGCAAAGGTCATGTATTAATATTTCATTGACCACCAGTCAAAACAGGTTGGCTGGCTAATGTTTTATGCCTCCCCACCTGCATAGAATTGCCATTGTTCTCCATTAAGGACTTGTTTCCCATTAGCTTCTTCTGATTGATGGGGGGAAGGGGAACATGTTATGCGTGTGCTACTGGAATAGGGAATGAGATTTTTGCAACCTTTCATTTAAAGCAGAAATCCTTGGGGGTCTGTGAGTGGCAGGTTGCACTAGTGATCTCTCAGAGCCATTCAGACCTAATGGCACAATGACACCAAAGCTAACCTTTCCTCACTAACCTCCTCTGTGTGAAGGATTGACATTGCTGATTGCAGAAAGCAATGATTGCTTTTCTCTTGGCTTACTCTGTTGAGGAAAAGGCTGCTCAGACATCCTTTTTACTGTTTTGATTGAAGGCATCAGTATTCTGGATACTTCTTCTTTCTTTAAAGACATACATTAGGATGTTGAATATCTGGACCACACTATGGAAAAAACTGTAGGTGGGGTGGACAGCCATCCAGCAAAGAATGATGGTTTGCTTCAGTAAAGCAAATTAAAATAAAATAATATCTGAATCTGAAGCTCTGGCCACAGTCTGAGTTGCTGTGTGTTTGTTTCCAAAGGATGCCGGATGCCTAAAAAAACTCCATTTAATCCTAAAACCAAAAGGAAACATTTTAGTTTTGTGCTAATTATTTTATTATTGTGGCTGACATAAGAGCAAACAATATCCACAAAATTACAGTGGGAGGCTTTTAGTCTTAAGGGAAAGTTGGAAAATATTTGCTCTCTCTGAAACAATTGCGCTCATGAGGATGTTGGGCAAATTTTGAAGATATGAGAGCTCCAAGTCACACCAAATCACACCAAAATCAGACTGTCTGATGTGAATCCATTGCAACCTCAGACATGTATTGAGACCTTGAAACCATAAGAGTAACCACGTGTCCCATTGATAGTGTTATTAAGAAAAGAACAGAATCTTTGTGAAAGTCACACTTCTTTCTGGATCTGAGTTGCAGGAGTTTGCCCAGGATTTTCTCCAACTGACCCCTTCACAGCACACTCTGGGTTATCTTTGCCCAGTCCTTCCATTATTTGCTCATTTTCTTGCATTCTTGCTGTACATCTCTACTCCAAGACTTTTCTGTAACTCCATTCCTTCTGTTCAGCTTGCCCACATGGACCACCAAAGTGCTATTCCTCCTAAGAACATCTCTAGGCAACACAACCTTCCAGATTTCATCCACAGAATACAGGGATAGACAATGGCAAGTGACAGAGAGGAAGCAGCTTTTATAGGGTCCAGAGAAGACTGTGCTATAAAGAACAAATATGGCATAAGAGCTACATTTTCATAAGGGTGTCTCCAAAATAACTGGACACTGTACTGTGAATCTTCACAACTGGGTAGTCCCTACCACCTCCAACAGATTAAACAAACTGTGCTGGAAATGAGGAGTGCAGGCTGAAGATATTTTGTCTTTACATTGAGCCATAGGTTTTCATCAAAAATTTATGTAAGAAACAACACTAGTGCAACAGTGCACAGGGTTTTGGACATGAAGTGGGAAAGGTTTCTCACTTAAAACTCCAAATAGTACTTGGATCAGAACAAGTAAGTCCAGGCTGGATAAGGCACTGAGCAGCCTGATCTAGTGGGAGGTGTCCCTGCCCATGGCAGGGGAGTTGAAACTCGATGATCTTTAGGGTCCCTTCCAACCTGAACTATTCTAATATTCTAAGTCAGAAAACATTACCATGAGAACTGTTTGTATAATTATTTTTAAAAATAGATTAATAATTGGGTAGAAAGGAAAAAAGGGGCAGCTTCTCAAACATCTTTGACACTTGAAAATTAGAGAGATGAGAGGGGATTAATCCACCTAACTGTTAAGGAAAAAAAAAAATTATGAAAAAACATCTAGAAATTCTTTGGGTTTTGTTGTTTTTCTAACCTCATTTCCAGCAGTCTTCCCATTACCTGCTCTGTTCATAGAATCATCCTGCTATCCTTTAAGATGTTTTTCTCATGTTAGTTTGCATCATATATTTTTATAAAATCAATTACCATGTAATTTACATCATATTGCATAATTAAGGGGAAACTGTTTTGCTAAGGAGCCTCTTGGAGGATGAATGGAATCAATCAACTTTAATATAAGACTAGCCTCTTCATAAAGCCATTCATTTCCAAGTTTAGTCCTTGGGAAACAATAAATAGAATGCTATTATACTGCTTAGAAAATATGACACTATAGTACATCTTAAATGTTTATGACAAGTCCACTGCACTGAGCTGGAACATTTTTTTTATAACTCAGGTGGAAAAAAACCCAACCAGGGCCTATTTTAACAAGTGCTGGGATTCTAATAGGTGACAATTTATTGTCTGCAGATGATTAAGGGAAAAATGAGGCAGAAGAAAAAGTTTCCAGGCCATCCCTTCTGCTGGGAGCACCAGGATTTCAAAGACTAGTAGAAGTTAGAAGAGTGTATAGGTGAAATAAAAAGATATTTTATTCTTTGCCCTCTGCTAAGATGTCAAGCCTCCCATACTTACTACAGTACAGAAGTAATTTTGAAAACTGGTAATTATACTCCCACCAATCCTCAGCATTTTATGAGTATCAAGTATAATTTGTGTCTGTGGCATCATGCAATGCTAGGCATTTGGAGAGAAATATACAGAGTGATGCAGTCCTAATGTGCTTGTTATCTGCACTGTGGGGTACCTCCATGATAATTGCTTCCAGAAGAGGCATCATGCCTAATAATGCTAATTTACAAAGTGATAGAATAGCAGCTCTGAACCTGCTTTGGACAGCAAGTTCATAAAACTTTTGCACATTCCTCCTTTGCTTCCCCCAAAATTGCTATCTCGTCCTTATTCCCCGTCTCTACCATGTACCCGATAAAAACAAAAACACCAACTAGACCATTTCTTCTTACATTTAGAAAAGTGGAGGGAAAAGGATGCTCCTCTGTCGTCTGCTTCCTGCCTCCACTCTGAAAGTGTAAGGGACAAAACAGTTTATATGACCAGCTTGGCTCCACACTTGTATGTATGAATTTTTCTTGGTACTTTTGGAAATGAAACCGGTGATAAACAGCACAATGCTATGACTCTCTGCTGTTCTCAAGGCAGAGTGAAATGACACATGGATAAAGGTAGACACAGTGCAGAGGGTAAGGGCAGGTGTTCAAGTCCATGTAAGCAATAGCAATGGCACTGACATCGAACCTGGGGCTGGGACACTACCTCAAAGGCAGCCTTTCTCATCATCCTTCACCTGGCAGATTTTTTTAAGTGGTTTCACTTACTCTGTAAAATGTTTACCACGGTTTGTTTTTCTTCTTTTCCTTCTTCTTTCCCACCTTCTCTTACTTTCAAGGCACATATTTGCTGAGGTGGCGGGAGCATTTGCTTAATGTCATAGAAAAGGGATTTTTTGGCCTAATGACAAATAGCAATTGCTATGGTCACTTTGTCTTCATTTCGAAGGCAATAAAGAAGGGAAAGATCAGTGAAACTTCTGGAATACAGGATAGAATCATAGAATAATAGAATAGTTTGGGTTGGGAGGGACCTTAAAGATCATCAAGTTCCAATCCCCCTGCCATACGCAGGGACCCTTCCCACTAGATCAGTGCCTTGTCCAGTCTGGCCTTAAACAACTCCAGAGAGGGGACATCCACAACCTCTCTGGGTAACCTGTTCCAGTGTTTCACCACCCTCAGTCGTAATAATTTTGTCCTTTTGAGAAATTAGCCTCAACAGGTACTTGACTAAAACAGCCCAAACATTCTGCAATCTGATTTTGTAGCTTCTGCTTAACACCTTAACTAAGTCCTGACAGCAGAATAAAGTACAGGCTATGCTGAAAGAAGACCCTTCTGAATTGCACTCAGCTGCATACTGATAGAAACAGCAAATCATAAGTAATGTGAGGTTTGGTTTTATTTCCAGTTTCTCTGATGAAGTTGACTCTCTGGGGCTTTATTGCTGAAAGGCAGACACTCCTGATTTTGCATCATTTGTATTTCAGTACCTTGTTTTTTTGATTTTGCAAAACCAAGGTGGGAATAGCCAGGAATTTTCCTTGCTTTAACTAATCATCTCAATTTCAGTGTCTTGGTCAGTTGTGGTCATATTTCTAAAGATTTATTAATCATAAAGGAGAGGCTGCATTTATCACAGTCCCCTATAGGGAGCATATAAAATCCACCCTAATTGTGTTTGCCTGCATCCCCTGAGCAGGAAAAAAACTAAATAAATTAGCTTCCTGGAGCATCTGTCTCTCCCTGGGTCTTCACTCATCAACACACAATAGGTGAAGAGATATTGCAGGACAGACCGTAGTAGTGTCTTTTTTGTAGAGGTCTGTTTTTCTCAGGGGGTCTGTGAGTACTGCCACGTGTGTTTTGTGCTCTGTCAGGGACAAGGACAGCAATGATAGCACATCTAAATACCCAGCAAAGGGATACCTTTTAAAAGCCTGCATGTTTCTCCACCAGCTGACTGGGAGATGCTGGAGACAACAATAATTTGCTGTGATTAGTTCCTGACCCAAAATGGGAAAAAATATGTTTCTTGTCACTAGATAATTTAGGCATAGCTGATGAAAAGATCAGCCTGTGGTATTTAGAAAACAAAGAGACGAAAATCATAGAGTCACCTAGGTTGGAAGAGACCTCTCAGATCATTGAGTCCAGCTGTCAAACTCATTCTGACAAGAACCATCACTAAAATCTGTCTTTAAGCATTATGCCTACATATCTTTTATCTACCTCCAGGGATGATATGTCTGCATACATGTACAGAGTGATGTATTTCTACAATAATGTAACTTTTCATATGGGATAAAGTCCACCTGTGGATCTCATTGACACAGAGGCCAGCAGGCTAAGTGGAGTTCAAGCAAGAACAAGACAAACTTGCATAAAAACTGGTCTATGCACAAGGAGCAGGGAAGAAGACCACCACCTGCTGGCTGATGGATTCAGCCTTGGATAAGATGTGTATGCAGTATTTCTTGATGGTGATTGCTTGCATGAGGGATACATACACTGAATACAGAGTAAGATACACGCCACAAATCTTACACTGGCTCTGCATTTCTGGGTTTCCCAGCCTGGAGGCCATTGGTTTGAGCTGATCAGTGCCTGTAAATGACAACCCTCAAGCCAATGCGAGAGCATTCACTTCCCCAGCTGACTTGCCAGCTATTGTCTGACAAGATATATAAGGCAGTGAAATGTTCTCTTTTAAACCCTTGTAATGATCCTGCAGCGAAGCCGGAGTCCACATTTTTTGATGAGTGTGCTCTGCCAGGTGATGTATGATTTCAGAGGAAAAGCAAAGTCTTCTCTCTCTGGGGAAATATAAGTGAGTGATTGGAGCATACCATGATATACTGAATTCAGGGCTGCTCTGTCCTAATCTAATGCTGCTCCTACGTGCTCCAGCAGCCAGTACCTATGTTTCTAATGCCTCCTTTCCCGTCCAACAGTAGCTTAAACAGAGAAGAGGAGGAAGAAGGAATGGGAGAAAAGGAGGGATAAAACCATCTAGTTCCAGATGACTTTTAAGGGACTTTTGTGAAATGTCAGTGAGGATGTCAGGTCACTTGCAGGCAGCAAAACAGCATGAGGAAGCATCTACCTAATGTCTCCACTTGAAACCAACAATGTTGAGGAGGTTTTAGTTTGGTTACAAGCGAGAGAAGAGGAGATTAAGGACTCCGGTATCACTCAGGCAAGAGGGCAGCAGCAACTGGGTTATTTGTGACTTACCTAACTTTCATTTCCTTCCCCTTGTCATTACCATGCCAGTCATTTTCTGAAGGATTTGAGTCATCTTCCCACTTCCTTTAAACCACAGATGATAGGCAAAGCATAAAGCTGGACACCTATCCTAAGCCTGAAAAGCTGTGTGAAGAAAATTTCAAAGAGTCAGATTTTGGGTGAGCCACAATCATCTCTCACCGTCCTTAAGTGCTAGGAAGCTGTGTGTCAGTAGGCTTGCAAGCTGTTTAGGTATTTGTCTTGTGAAATTGCTGTTCAAAATAGAACAGGCTTTGCAAAGGTTAAAACTAATGCTATAGGCACAACATCTTGCTCTCATCTAGGTGATCTGATTGGGTTCCAAATTTACAAAGGCTGGGGCATGCAGTAGCACAATCATACTGTAATTCAACAATTTCCAGTTGTCACTTGACTCTACCTCCCTGTAAACATTGCAGATAGCTTTGAAGTTAGGTCAGGCTACTCAGGTCTTCAGCAGGTTGAGTTTTGAATATCTCTGAGGTGTCTCTGGGTACTTGTTCCAGTGTTTGACCAACCCTGCTATGAATTTTGTTAAGATCTATCTGGAATTTCCTGAGTTTCAGTTTGTGTCTTATAGACTCTTACCCCATCACTGTGCACCTCTACGAAGTGTCTGGCTCTGTCCTCTCTCTATCCTCCTATCAGGTGAGCAGCAATAAAGATTCCTTTCTGCCTTTTATTATTAAGGCTGAATAAATTCTATCCTCTCAGAGATGTAGTTTGAATACAGATGGGAAGAGTTTGCCTAAGGAAAGGCAGGAACTACAACTAACCAGTATCCTGGGCTGCATAAGGAGGAGTGTTGCCATTAGGTTGGCAGCATTTGCTCAGCATTGGTGAGGTCACATCTGGATTATTGTGTCCAGTTTGCACTGTCCAGTACAAGAGAGACATGGAGATACTGGAAAGAATTCACCAAAGGGCCATAAACAGGAACAGAGCACCCCTTAAATGAGGAGAAGCTAGAAAAGCTGGGTTTTTTCAGTCAGAGAGAATGGAATGTTGAGGGGGAGAGTCTGATCACTGTGTTCAAATATCTGATGGGAGAGTGCAAAGACAAGAAAGCCAGGCTCTTTCCAGTCTTGTGAGGTGACAGGACCAGAGGTGACTAGCACAAACTGAAGCATACAAGGTTTCCTCTGAACAGAAGAACAGAATGAAAACTGGACTGACTAAGCACTTTCTGCTGGGCAGTGCTTAACCTGTGTGGCCTGGGATGCTGTTTTTAGAGTTCAAACTACAGTGAGGGCCAGTGTAAAGGAAAAGGGAACATCTGGACACAATGGATGTGTGTCAATCCAGCTGAAAGAAGCTGCACAAGGAAATCAAGGGGTCCTGCCATAATTGTCTCTGAGAAATACTGAGTGTCTGAACACTCAGTCTTAAGAACAAGTTAGTGGTAAGGAGTGAGAAGCTAGTAGTATGGGTTGAGAGAGAGAAAGCTCAGAGCTATGTTTGGTGTGGGGCTAGGCAGGGACTGCAACAGGAACCTGAGAATGGCAAAAACAATCAACCCTGATGAGCTTTTGAGAGGACAAGGTGCCCAATCTGTGACCCAGAACAGAGTGAGCATTGATCTTAGGGTTGAGTGAAGGAAAAGATTTACTTTGCTTGGGGCTGGAAAATCATGCCCCAAGTGAAAGAAGTAGCTGGTGCTGGATGACTATTCTCATTTAATTTACTTTGTGACTTATCACTGACATTTTTGCTCTATGCATGTGGCCTTAGTCAACGCAATCTTGCTTGAGATTTTTTATTGAAAATCTTAATACTCAGTTTAATACTTCAGCTCTCCTGAAGGCAAAACTCACCTTCTCAGCCACCTGCTGCTGCAGGGAGGGTTGAGTCATGGTGGTGCTGGGACCTTCCCATCTTCCTTGTCTCTACATTAGGCTCCCAGCTGCCCTGTTTGACATATGGAATAAAAAGAAAACAACATAATGGAATCAAAACATTTTAAAACATCCCCTCAGGGCAGTGATAGAGCATTTATGCAATATTGTCTTAAGTCAAAACAAAACACTAAAATAAATATTAGGGGTGGGAACTGGAGGCTCAAAATGTATTTTTTTCTTAGCACTTACAGTGGCTGCTGCCATGTAGAAGCCACATGCCTGGGGGAACATGGGTCCCTGACACGCTGAAACAGAGACACCTCAGAAATGAGAGAATGAGGCATCACTGCCCTGGAGGCAAAGATAATTTTAAGAGGTTTTAGAGAGTTACAGGCCAACATTTTACAGTGTGGATAGCTCTACTGAGCACCTGAATTGAGATCTGGTGCTAGATCCTGCAAGTGCTTACACTTAAGAGGAGCTTTGTGCAGGTGAGCAGGCCAGGAATGCCCTTAGGCATCTAGGACCAGATGACCCTTACAGCTGGGAAGTGGTGACAGCAGACATTGGTGGCCCTCAGCTGTTTGTACTACAAGGGCTCTCTGTTGCTTTGCAGTGGTGGCACAGGAAGTTGGAGGCCTGTGTGTTTTCTGTTAACTCAGATCATTTCAGTGATCAGCTTTCCAACCTGGCTGGAGGGAAGAGCCAGGACACTGGCTGCACTGCTTTTCCTTCTAGGGAAATCCATGATGTCAGCATCATGATGTCAGCATCATGGATTCGTCTCTTCTGCTGGGCACTGTCTTTCCTAACCTCACCTTCTTCTGCTTCTTGTTTAAGAACCAGAAGACCTGGATGTCACATTACAGTGACTTCTCCTGGGACCAATCGTAATGACTCCTAAACCACTGGATGGGTCATTTTCACATGTAGCATTGATAATTAGTACAGATTAGCCCAAGAGCCATCACACTGATTGTGAACTATAGCATGCCATCAGGTGCATGTTCCTCCCTGACTTGCTCCTGGGCTGGAAACAAGAATGACATCTAACAGAGCACTGCATTTCTGTGGGAGATCCTATAGCTCCTCCTGTGCTACACAGTGACTGCATTTAACTATCCCTGCTCACAGTTACAACAGTGTCCTGCAGCTCCTACTTCAGCTAACAAAACTCTGCTGGGAAGCCCCTTCCTATCTGAGAAGACCTTGATGAAAGTTGGCTCTAGATTAGGATTTTCATAAACTTGTAAATTGCTGTGGAGCAAAAGTTGGAGTAGTGCTCAGTAGGACTAGTGGCCCTTTGTAGGCTGTTTCAATCCTTCGTCCTCTCTCCCCTTGTTTCTTCCAGGTCCCTAGCATTGGATTCAGAGACTCACAATTGCACTGGGATGACATTGGTGGAAAATTAATCTCATCAGGGGCACAGGGGTGTGTGTTTTCAATCATTTCATCTTGTTAGCACTTGCATCATGGTTTCATTAATGCAAGGGAGTTGGCACAAAAGCAGCTGTGGGCCAAAGGAGAAGGAGACACCTATCCTTTCCATAGCAGTTAGCAACTTGGTCAGATTAAGTATGCCAAAACCCAGGAGTCCCTAATTCACCTAAAAGTTTCTGAAAATTATAGCAACTTTAAAAAATATTTCTGTTAACACATTTTTTCAGGTCAGACTCTGGCTTATAACAGTCAAATGTTGATTCTGAAAAGAGTGAGTTAAAAGTTGAAACCTTGCTGCAGGTTTTTATGAATCCGAACTTGGAGGCTGTTTCTTGAGAAACTTGAGGGAAAGCCAAACTATCACTAACGTCAATTAATCTTTTCAAGATCACTTTTTACATAATTTTAATTAACTTCTATTGAGTGTTCCAAATGGAAACACGTTCATTAGCACACTTATTAAACACCTCTGCTACACCGTCACTGAAGGCTGTTCACCAGGAAGGATCCTGAATGGTTCCTCTAAGTGTAACTGTCAGGGGCAGCTCCGCCAGCTAGTGGCACAGACCTGACTTTTCCAAATCTTTCTCAATTACCTGTGCCTGAGTTAATCTATGACAATGCATCTCTAAGGAGAACCATTTCTTAACTGGAATCATAAAACTTCCTTTTTTTTTCTCTTTTCTTTAAATCAGTGTGTTCATACTGCAGCAGAAAGAATAAGAATTAAAATTAATCTTTGTTAGCTCTTATTAGCAGTGTTAGAGCAGCATCAAGAGTTGAAATACATAGTGGAAGAGCCAGGTTGGTGGAAAGAAGCAGGTTCTACTGCAGCATCTCCCAGGGCTGCTGGCTTCCAGCCCTCTCCTGACCTGTGTGACAGCATGCAATGAAAATACAGCTGCTCACAGTGAAGCCTGAGAGAGGGAGAGGTCAAAGGGAAATTCATTTTGAGCAGAGACTTAAAGATGGGGAAGTTGCCAGTGACCACATCGGCCCCATGTCGGCAAGCTGCATCCTCCCAGGCATTTAAAATCATCTGTCTTCTAAATTTCAGAAAAGTCATGCACATTTTTTTACTTTAGAGGTCACAGAAAACAGATTGGGTACAGGCATAAGGCAAAAAAATGTTTGGGGATCTTCTCCCCAAAGCTCACTGCAAGTTGGTCCAGAAATCACGATGGATTTCAACATGCGGGGTGCCTACCACCATCCTCCACCACAAGTAGCTCTGCTATTCCTTCACAGACCTTGAAATTCCATGCACCATGTTTTCAAAGAAATGACAGCTAGCCTGTGGCAGCATGAAAGGCAGGGTTGGGGAGAACTCTTGACCTTCCAGATATGAAGGAAATCTATGGCTGAAATTTACTCCAATAGGCTGGATGTTGAAGGCACTGGGCTGGAACCTAGCCTTCAGCAGAGCTAAGCTGCTGATTGAGCTGCACTGGTTAAATGTGACAGGGAGTGCAAGGACTAAGTGCATTTCTTCAGACTTGCACCAAGGGTACCTCATAGCTATGTCCCATCTTTTTTCCAAAGAATGACTGGTACAATTTATCTGTGGCCAAGGACCATGACAGGAATACAGGTCAAGAGGAATAACTGAAATGTTGAAGTCATGCCATATAGAAGATCCTATTGAAAATGGCTTCAGAGTATAAGGCAATTTCCATTGCACTGCTAGAGAGTATGCCATACACACCTCAGGTGACAAAATAGGAAGTTTCTTGAGAGTCAGAAGTTCCTCAAAACCCCAAAGACTCAGACAAAATGAATGACATTTTCTCATATTCTCTGTCACGCATTTGACAAAAGCAGCATAATGCAGCCATCTTTACCTGGTATCACAAGAAAAGGAACAGCCTGTATAATAAGAAGGTAAAGGAAAATGGAAAGACTTACAAAGGATACTGGTGAAACCTAAAATGTTCATTATCAATGCATCAAGACAGTCCCAAGGCACACATCCTCAAAGGGAGAACATTACGAATGCTGTTGGGAATGATGAAATTCAGAGCTCTTAACTCACCCTGATTTAAATATACTTTGCAAGAGTCTGAGGAGTTTGTGTCTTTCTTTTCATTTTGATTTGCAAGAAGGGATGGATGAAGTCACGAATCCAGAGTTGCAAGATTTACCTCAATTAAGTAGCATTGAGTGGTTGTGTGATCTGATATTCTTAGCTGATGTTTTCAGTTCTCTCAGCCATGACAGTTTCAAAGTCCCAGAAAATTCACATCTCCTCTGCTTGCCTGTGAGAATTCATCTGAAGAAACATTGAAATTACTGCAAAAGTCCCATTCAGGTATGAACAGAAAAGATACTAAACCATTTTTCTCTGCCTTTATGGATAGAGTGTGGATCACATTACCAATGATACTTCTTGCAAACTAATATTGCCACCTAGGCTCCACCTTTGTTTATTGTATGATACTGACTGGATAAAACTTTGAGAACCCAGTATTCCAACATGAATTGTCTACCTGCTTGCTTTCCAAGGAGAATTCCAGAATGTCATAACAGTAAACACTTCATACAATCCTATCCTAAATTAAATCAAATTAAATTAAAATTAGTCAGCCAGGCTGCATACTTCTAAAGGATAACAAAAGATAACAGATTTAGAAATTTCACCTATAAAAAACACTTTTATTTTTATCTTATGACTGAGTAAATACTACTGGACTCAATTCCTAAACTTACCATGACCAGAGTCAGTGGAAGTTTTTCTGTGTCATTTGAAGAGCCTTTAATTACTCTTCATTCCATAGGACTTCCCTGTAACCATAAGGAGGTTAATTACTTCCTGAGTAATGTCTGCTTCATATTATTATTATTAATTATTTAGGAATTAATTATGAGGCATTGCCTCTTGGGGACATATGTGAACTCTAACAGGCACCACTCAAGACAGCCTTTGCCCCAAGGAATTTCCATTTTTTTCTTATGAGCAACAAGATGTGGCTTCATTTACACAGGAGATTGACCAAAACAAGTTGAAAAAAAGTAACAATCCCTCTAAGACTGGGTGATAAGAGTTTTAAAGGATGGGTAACATATGTGCGTTTTACCACTAGGCGACATGTTCACATCCCAGGGCCATGGAGGAGCTACAAAAATTCAGCCTCCTATGACTGTCCTCTGAGAAATACACACCTGGCATTTGGTCACAAATCTGTCTCCCCAGGTGGCTACCCTAAAGGGAATGCCAAGCTGGCACAACTGGAACATCTGGATAAAACCCAGACCTCTCCAGGCTGGAGACTGGAAGATGGTAGCAGTGAAAATTGCTGTCCGTCCTACATCCCTGCTACAGTTCTGGATGTGAGCTCTGATTGCTGACAGGCAGTTAAAAATATATCTCATCCTGAGGAGATAAAACAGAAATAGCTTCCAACTATCCTTCAGCTCCTGCCAGTCTGTGCCACAGTCACACGGGGAGCTTCCAAACAGGGGCTCTGCTCCACCACCTCCTAACATAGCTCTGATGCCTGCACCCTGATAAACAAAGAGGGCAAGAAGTGTTCCAGTGATCAGGCTGCACCCTGAATTACAAAGAAGAGGCATCCCAAGGGCTGCTCTTCTGCCTCTGAAACTGGCAGTGAGGAGAGGGGAGTTCAGATGTATCAGAGCAAGACAGTGTGCAGCAGACTGTCAGACTTGACACCAGCTAGGGATTTCACTGTTTAAATCCTAACTTCAGATTCAATATGTGCAGCAACAGGCTGAAAATGAAGCAGCAGGCAGCTTTCCCCAATACTTGCAAAGTCCAGGTACCCAGCTGTTACACCCACTTTAGCTGGTCTTCCCTATTTTTTTTCTTCTGTGCAGCAGACAAGCAATTGAAAACAGCATCACAGCTGAAGAGCTTCTGTGTGAAAACAAATCTGCTCTTCTTCTCAATTAGGGATTCACTAAATCAAAGTCACACCATCATGAGTCTGGTGCCCTTTTAGAGGGTCTGGTGATGCTGCCCCCAGGTTCAGCATCCCTGTGAAGCAGAGACTTCTCCTTGGCATCACGATGTATGCAAAGCAGAGAGCAGCCTCCTGTGCAAATGTGAAGCTGCCCTACTTTCTGCAAAGGACTGCCCCTCAACCAGCCTCACTATGAGCCTGATTATATTTCTCAAGTTGCAACACAGCTGTTGAGAACTCATCATGGACAAAGTGTTCCAGATGTATAATATAGGTTTTTGTTCTCAATTGAAGTGTTTTGGTGCAATTTGCTTTCCCTTACATCTCTGGAAATCACACAAACATCACATCAAGCAGAGACTGATGCATTTAGAACCACCTCTGCAAAGTGCCACAGCAATATTTTAGGAAGGGCTGCCTTCCTCCAAATGCTCAGCAGCTCCCTTTTGCCAGAGCTCCTTTTGCTGAGAAGATACATGGAAGTGCTGTTGACTCATCATTGCACATGTTTGGATTTGAGGAAGGATCCTGCTCTCCTGTCTGGAAATCCATGACAAAAGACAAATTAATCTGTGATGACTTGATGTCTTCATTTCTAAAATCAGCAATGCTGAGTTCGAGGATATAGGTGAGAGGACAGAAATACCTGGAAAATCAGCAACAGAAGAAACAGATGCCTTTGTAAGGGGTAGGGATTGATTAGCTATTGTTTCTTCCAGGATACAAAGCAGAGGACATTCAACAAAGCTGGCAGGTTCAAAACAAACATGAAGGAATGGTTTTCATCCAGTTCCTAACAAGAGGAATTCCTTGAGATAGGATGCTGCGAATGCTAATTTTTATGTGGTTCAAAAAGGACTGAGTGGCTACTTGGGAGAAAAAATCAGTCAAATTAAATAACCAGATAACACATTTGACTTGGGAAAAATCCGATCTGCTATTTGTGGGACCATAGGGTTACAGATCTGCATTTCTGTATTTCCTCTGTCCCCTATTTATTCATTATCCTTGGTCGGCCACTGTCAGGAATGGATGAACTCTTTTTTTAACTTTGCATGGTGATAGTTTTTGTTCTCAATGTAGATAAATCCTTAAAAAGAAATTATCATCACTCCAGCTCACCTAAATCTATGGTGCTTACAGTGGTGATAGGATCCAATGTGTATTTCTTCTTGAAAACTATAACCACCAAGATAAAAATTACATTTATTTGGGCCAGCTCTGATGCCTTGGCAGATCACACTGCCAGCAATGTGATTATGTCCATCACTGGGGACTGATTTCCTCAGTTATAAGAAGAGTTTGCTTTGCAATTCTGCTTTGTGAGAGTAATACCCGTGGAAATACAAAATCTCATCAAGAATTATCTGCAATGTAACCAGCCAAACTTTTCCCAGAATTTTTCTTGGGAATTAAGCATTTCATAGCAACATGCCATAGAGCTGCTTGAACACAGCGACTTCAATCATCAAACATGTTTTGATAATGATGTTTTGCATAATTTACTGTGACTGTGCAAAACCTATGGCTGCAGGTCAAGCTGGAATGGAGGAAACCAAGGTCTGTTCCACTTCACTCTCCTTCAGTATCTTTACTGCCACTGAAATCATAGAATCATAGAATAGTTTTTGTTGGAAGGGACCTTAAAGATCATCGAGTTCCAACCCCCCTGCCATAGGCAGGGACACCTCCCACTACATCAGGCTGCTCAGTGCCTTGTCCAGCCTAGTCTTGAACACCTCCAGAGAGGGGGCATCCACAACTTCTCCGGGCAACCTGTTCCAGAGTTTCACCACCCTCACTGTAAAGAATTTCTTTCTTATGTCAAGTCTAAATCTACCTCCCTCCAATTTACATCCATTGTTTCTAGTCCTCCCATCCGATATAATGTTAATAATTCCTTCCCCTGCCTTTCTGTAGGACCCCCTCAGGTACTGATAAGTTACTATGAGGTCCCCCCTGAGCCTTCTCTTCTCCAGGCTGAACAACCCCAACTCCTTCAGCCTGTCCTCATAGGGCAGTTGCTCCAACCCTTTGATCATCTTCGTGGCCCTTCTCTGGACCCTCTCCAATAGCTCAATGTCCTTCCTGTGTTGAGGGCTCCAGAACTGGACGCAATACTCCAGGTGGGGTCTCACCAGTGCCGAGTAGAGGGGTAAAATCACCTCTCTGGACCTGCTGGTCACACTCCTCCTGATGCAACCCAGGATTTGGTTGGCCTTCTTGGCTGCGAGTGCACACTGCTGGCTCATGTTGAGTTTGTCATCAACTGACACACCCAAGTCTTTCTCTATGGAGCTGCACTCAAGCCACTCTCCACCCAGCCTGTATCTGTGCTTGGGATTGCTTCGACCCAGGTGCAGGACCTTGCACTTGGCCTTGTTGAACTTCATGAGGTTGGCTTGGGCCCACCTCTTAAGCCTGTCAAGGTCCCTCTGGATGGCATCCCTTCCTTCAGGTGTATCAACTGCACCACACAGCTTGGTGTCATCTGCAAACTTGCTGAGGGTGCTGAAAGCTTATTCTCTAGCCAAAGTGAGACAAGAGTGTATCCTGTTGTCCATCACATTAATAATTAAGTTTTTGTGCATGTGATTATTTCAGATTTTTGAACTTACTTCCTAAGTCCACTACTCCCTATGACCATTACTAACATCTCTGATCATCTGCCTGTGTTCCTGTCACAAACAGTCCTATCCATAATCACTTTTGAACCAATTATCCAGTTTCAACCACAACTGACAGAATAGGAAAGATTTTAAAAATCTGAATTTAAAATATAATTAGCAAATAAAAGTCACTTAGTTGTGAAAAGCAGTGTCAAATCAGCCCTTCCTAGACAGCAGAGTGTAACCTCTAGACAGGTCCTTATGAAGCCACATCTCATTGCTTCTGCTACTTCTGGATATACTTTTATGACTTAAAAAGTGCATTTCACCACCTGCAAACCAAATGAAAAAGACCCCACCAGGTCCTAATTAATATTCCCCACTGACTGTATGAGGAAATGAGAAAGTATCAGCAAGGCCAGATCAGGGTATAGGAGGGAAGAGGAACTGAAATGAAAGCAGAAAATTATTTTACCAGGAAAAGCATAACATCTTAAGTGAAACACTGAAGGTCATCTAATAAGAAAGAAACATGACAGAGCAGGAGTGACTGAAAAAGTTCATTCAGGTAGGGCAGAGTAGGAAAATTGGGGTAGGATAATTAGTCCTAATTCCATCAGTTGTATCAAAAGCCTAGAGCAACCTGTGCTAAACAGGCTGATTTCTATATATGTTACCTGGTCTACTTTTTGACAATTCATCTAGAGTGCCAGAGGCTCTGATGCTGTGGCTGTGCTGCATGCCATGACACAGCACCTCCACTCCAGCCCTCTGCTGCTGCTTACTTCCGTAAGCTCTGCACACTTGCCTCTTCAGCCTGGAGGTCCCTGTTCATCTGCAAGCTAGTACAAGTAGTTGTTTGACCACTGGTAGAGAAGAGGAGGGAATTTTATTACCTGCAGTCCTACAGTGCTATTTCTTACCTCTCTCTCTGGGGATTTTTGTGGAAAGGGTGTCTGAACATCAGCCATGCAAAGCTTGCCAGAAGAGACTGGTTTGAAAATGCTGACATCTTGTTCTTGGTTTTGCATCTTCTAAGTGAGGAGAATTTACTGTAACTGCCCTAAGGAGGCAAGAACAGGTTTGGGAAGGGCTTCTCCCTGGCAGCACACAGTGATGCCATCCTCTAATAGCTGCAGACAAGACATATTCCTCTTCTGTTCTTACCAGGCACTTAGTACAAGTATAATGGCAAGGTCTTTAACCCTCACTTCTGTGGCTGTAGTGTCAATTGTTCAGATTTTCTTAAATCCTGTGCCTTAAAATCTGCTCTGGTTTATCTTCAGTTCTCAAAAAAAAAAGGTAACTGAACTGATGGGTTTAGTTGTTATCTCACTACATTCCTGTGAGACTCTTGATTTTTTCCTCCAATAAAATTTCTTCTTCCTCAGGCCAGTAGTGCTGGGATAAGGACTCAACAAAACTGTTCAGCAATCCCCACAAGCTATAATATCCTCTCCACTAAAAGGCTACAATCTTCCCTTTGTTTTAACTCCCCCATGGATATAAAAGATAAACTTCCCCAAGATAAAAGTAGGAGCATGTTGCTTGCACTGTGGCTAGTTTCACATTGGATTAACCCCTTGAACAGGGATGGTCAAATTCTGATTACACGGGTGGAAGATGGTTCAGCAAGACCTGAACCAAAGCCTTTCACCTTGTATACTTTAGGACATCAAATTTGAGCTCCTTTACCCCCTTGTTTATGCAGTATGGTGCAGTCCAGAGACTCTTTCACTGGAAATCAGTCGCAGCCCCAAGCCTCAATTAAGACAACTTGACTTTCAGGCAAGCCAGTTTGCTCTTGGCTGACACAAGCACACCAGTTCCTGAAATAGCTTTTGTAGTTTTGTCTCTCATCCTACTTTCTCTAGGGGTTTTGCTGGCTGTGCAAGGGATTTCTGGCAATTCTAGGGCCAACATGTATTACGTCTGGATGTTTCAATGATTAAGTCACCCAGGTGCAAGAGGAAAATGAAGCAGAAAGAATTCCTGGTCATACATAACAGAGGGATGAGAGGAGAATAGGGTACATACAGGGTCATTTGCCCCAGGGAACAGAACTGATAATCAGGGCTGAAGTAATGGAAAAAAAATTTTCATAAATCAGTCCATTGAGTCCTTTAAAAAGGTGTTGCTCTCAGAGGAAAACAGAGTACTTCAGGTGCAGGTGAACCTATTTGCAAAGAATCAATGAGTCCTAAAGCTCAGCCAAGCTTAAAAGGAGTTTCATGAAGTCATCAAGGAGACTTCTCAAGCCAAAATCCATCTCTCTGCTTTCCCTAGTTCCCTGTATTTCTGGACACACATTTACTCCCTTTCACTGACAAATATTTTCCCCTAACTCCTGTTACATTTGCATTTGCAGTCCTCTGCTGACTTCAGTGTTTAGTCCCCATCCCTCATCTGTTTTGTGAACAACTTGATTTCCATGGTCCCTGGGAATACCTCTTTTATGACAAAATCAGACCCTTTGCACTGAAGATGGTGTGTGGCTATCTCTGTGTAGCTGCATTTTTAGTCTCAAGCTTTGACTGGTTGGCACGAAGCCATTTGTTAAAGGACAAAAACAAGTATGATGAATTCTAATGCTCTGTGTTTCATGGTGCTTAGATAGCTCATAGATAACTACATCACCAATATTTCACCAAGCTGTAGCAACTCCAGTCTCTTTTTAAAAAAATACCCTCACAAAACCGACACTTTATCATAATATTCGTGGACAGGTACCAAAAAAATCAATGGCTGAGGATCTGCATCTATCACAGTGTGCAGAAAACCCTCTGCTAATATTGGGTCAGGGGAAGCTGCTCTAATTGTCTGGATTCCTGTGTCAGCTCCTATTCACCTGACACCACTCAATGGCATTAAAATAGATTTCCAGCCCCCTGCTTCATGCATCATAGGCAGCACAGATAATAAATCAGCTCTTTTAGAGATTGTGTACATGAAAATAAGGCTGATGCAACAGGGAGGATCCCTCATTAGCTATCTCTTTCAGCCATTTTATTTAAAGTCCTTCAGGGATGCTTGAGAATCCAGAAGGACCAAGGCACTCCTGGGAGGTTGGACAGGCCTCAGTATCACTGATATCCTGATATTCATTCCTTCCCTTCCAATTTGGAAAGGCAGCATGTCCTATAAGGTTTTGAGGTATGGAATTGTGCTGCAACTTTGCCAGTGGACACCAGTTAACCTCAGCACAGAAAAATCACCAAAAATCACTAGAAACCAAGGGATAAATAGGCACTCACTATATAAACATTACTATAGCTAAAACTTAATAGCAATTATATAATGATGAAAATAATAATGTATTAAACATCAGTACCTACAACAGTCAATGAAACAGTGTAATAGAGGGTTAAATAGGGACCAGAATCCAAGAGTTAAATTGGGATTTACTATATAAACATTACTATAACTAAAAATTAATAGCAATTATATAATAATGAAAAAATAATAATGTAGTAAATGGGAAGTACATACAACAATGAAAACAGTATAATAGAGACTGCTCAGTACTCCTCTATTTGTGGTGAGAAGGAAACCTCTCCCATACTCCAGAAGCAATCATGCCACAAGCACACAAAGGATCCTGTACTTAGTGGGTGTTGGGAATAATTTCTGTCTGTAAAATGAAGATCATAAGTCCTAATGGAACTGGACAAACCTTGTAGGAGAAACAGATCTGTAGCTGGTGGCACCAGTTTTACCCTGCTGTGATGAGGCATTCTCCAGCACACTCCCTACTTAAGGTTGTGAGGTAATTAGGTCTAAATCTGGTCACACTAAAGGGGACTACACTGTAGGGTGACTGACAGGGTGAACACAAGAGGAACCACCCCATGTTGGATCAGACATTCATCTACCCAAGTCTCTCTCCTCAGTGATCAAAACCAAATGCTTAGGAAATAACACAAAATTTAGTCAGGCATAGAGCAGTACTACCTTCAATATTTTCCAATTCTTCAGTCATTTGCAGTTCAGGGACTTATTGAACCGGAGGCAAAGCTTTTGTATGTAATAGCTCTCAATGTATTTCTCTTTCATTAACATCCTCCGTGATCCCTAAGGCCCACAGAAATTTCCAGAACTTGCTGCCTCCTGTGACAGGGTTCCTACAGCCTGACTCTGTGTGGACTGAAGAACTACCTCCTTTTGTGGGCTTTGAACCTGCCACATGCTAGCTCATGTGCAGCCTGCAGTATGAAGGAAGGAGTACAGAGACATCTGAAATGGTTGCAGCTCTCCCAACCACACTATTCAGGCTCCATCAAGCCTCCACCCCAAGACCTTTAATTCTTGGAGGCTACTACCTCAAGCTCAAATCTATTTATTTGTTTCTGTTGAGGAAGCAGTTTAATATCTCTGATCATCCTTGTAATTTATCCCCTACTTTCCTTAGTGTCCAAAGCCAGGCTACATCCCCTGGGAAGGAAAAGGGAGAGGAAAATGAGCTAGGACAGACTCTTGTAATGTGCTGGTGTGCAGACAGTCAGGGGCCAGCTCTCGTTGAAGGCAAAGAGCAGAACAAAGACTGTAGCAAACACAGCCTTCATCCTCTGGGATGGACATGGTGGAAGAAAATCCCATTTGAATTTGAAAGAAAGTGCAGGAGACTGAAAGAGAAGAATTAAAAAGTGCATTAGGACACTCAAACGTGTCACCACAAGTGCTCCATTGACAAGTGCTGCCACACACAGCTTAAACAATACTTCAGGGAAGCCAGGGCACACTTCTGAAGAAGTGCACAAGAACCCTGTGAGATCCCTCCATTTTATACATCACAATGAATAGTTAATGACGGGGCACTTAAAATAAATGGCAATACCCACTTCACTTTGAAGCATCCCATGGAGCAGAGGGAATCCATTGTCTCCCTGGTAATCTCACCTGGCTCCTTGCTTTGTTCCTTCTGCAGGGAGAGGCATCTCACACCACAGAAGGTGCTGCTGGAAGATGACACTCATTTCAGCAGTCACGTAAAGGCAATTCCTCATGAAATATCTCATTTGCCTATTAAAAACCAGCAGGGCTCTAACCTCAGGTGGTTTCACCCCTGCATTCTGAAAGCTAATTTCAACCAACAAAGATTTTTATTTTTCCTCCCAGAAAATCTAGACATTCAGTTCCATCTTGAGGCTCTCACTGCTTAATAAGTAGCTCTTTACAGAAAATGCTTAACATCTCAGCACATACTCTTGGAAAAGACCATTTCAGCAGCAGAATGATGTGATAACGTAGCAGCACCAAAATCTGCTGTTCCCCAAATAACCATCAAGCAGGAGAAACTTTTACTAGGGCAATGAAAAGAGGATTGAAATTCCAAAGCTTTCTCAACTGATAAGAGGCCCAGAAATTCGTACAGTGCTAATGATATCTTAAAGAATTAAAGTCCCTGCTGGTTTTTAACCCTTCTTGTGCTGCAGCTCCCTCACTGTTCTCTCCAGTTTTGCTGTCAGTTACTCCAAATACCATTTCTTGTCCACTGTCACTACAAGTCTTCTACATTATTTTAACCATCATGAGACACATCTTACCTGTCTTTGTGCTAATGTGTTACAAGTGCCCACACAGTTTGCTGATAGACCATAGCTGTTTGACCCCATATGGTCTAGCTGGGTAAAAGCAGCTGCTGTTACAGGGGGGCTACAGTCACTGTTGATGGTACAACCATGTCTGCAAGGTAATATCATGAAGGTCTGGTCTTTTCCAGTTGACTTGTCGGTACTTAAGAGTGTTTCAGGTGATTCCATGAGCTGTAGGACACTGCATAGGCCATCCTCACTCACTGTCCCTTTCACATCTGAGTGCTGAGAGAATCAAGTAAGCATGGCTTTTGCTCTTCTGATGGACTCCTAGTCACAGGAAAAACTGCTGCAATAGTAGAGAACTGTGAGTAGGTTTAGGGGCAACACCATCAACCCTAGGGATCTGCTTTTTCTCCTTTTTGCTGCTCAGTGTAATTATGCTTCTGCCACCACGAATTTTACAAAACAGGAAACCTCCTTTGTGGCTTCTTGCTGCCTTATAGGAGTAAGAGTGTTCACATATTATAAGTGCAAAGAGCTGAGCTGAATGCCCTATTCAGCCAGGCCTGGCATTAAAGGGTTGCCTGGAGTCAATCCCAAAGTTGCTATAGCAAAACTTTGAAGAATGGCACTGCAGAGCTTTCTAAGTGTCCCTGAGTTATGTGATACTCCTTGTCCATGAATCAGAGGATCATAAAGGACACTGCCTCTAAGTACCCAGATGATGACTTGTAGCCTCTCTCCCTTAGCAGACTATGCTCCAGGTACTGGGGGCTCCCATCATTCAACCAGGCAGGCTTCTGCCAGCACACATGAATTGCCTCAGCCTGGCTGCTGAGTCTTAAATTAACCTCATGCTCTTTAAGAAAAGCATGATATCCCTCATCTAAATGCTTGCTTAGCAAGGCAGAGTCCTGGTTTACTGGGCGCTTCTTTCTCAGAGACAGAGACACATTCACACATTCTGTGTAAAAGATGAGGAAGCAGCAAAAGTTCAAGAGAGTCAAGGATGTGCCAAGGGAAGAACATACAGTTTTTTCCTTCCTTTCCTGATGGTCACAGTGACTTTAAGTACTTTGGCTCTTCCGCATTTTTCAGCAGAGGGGTGCAGCAACCTCTAATAGCTCACCCCTGGTTGTTACCCATGGAGCCAAGCCAAACCCTGTGTCTTGGTTTCAGTCCTTGCTCTGCATTCAAAGAACAGGGTCTACCTCCTTCTGGAAGAAGAAGTGGACCTTCAGAAGCAAAACTGTCTATTTACCTTTATACCTCCCCCTACAGAAGCTGATATAAAATCACTCCAGCTTTGTCAAAAGCAGGGCATAGAGGGGCAGGCTGATTTGGGGATGTGGAAGGAGGGAGGGAAGGTGTCACAGCTGCATTGCTCATGTGGAAGCAGGGGAGATGCTGGCATTTCCAGCCTCTCTGCCTGCACATTGGCACTGCCTGCATATTGATCGGAAAGGATTTGCAGTGAAGTGGTTGAAAACTGCTGGTGCAAATTCCCCTGCAGCCTGGCGAGAATAAATCCCTCCTCCCTCCCCTCCTCTTCCACAGTGAGGAGTGATATTAAGGCTGTGGGGCTGAGCATTTCCAGATTTCAAACATTAAAGTATCTTAATTGCACTTCAGGGTAATTCAGCGTGGAGCATATGAAACAATGCAGGCAGAGAAAATAGCTGCTCTGGAAAATGCCTATAATTTTAAGGGATTCCTTTTATTGTTGACTGCATCCAAATATTTCTGCCCTTGACTAAGTGCTCCCCATTCCCCCGTGTCTCTTAGCAGTCCCTGCAGTGACCAAGAAGAATAGCACTAGAAAGAATAAACAGCCAAAGCACAAACATAAAATCCCTTAGTTAATGAAGAGGGCTTCTCTGCTCGCTGATTTAGTACAAAAAGGGCTTCTACCAAGGGCTCAGGCAGAGCCTGGCAGCTGCATGTGCTGAATTGCAACAAGGCAGAAGAGTTTGGGGAGAAATGTCACTAATGCAACATACAGCCTCCTGCTCCAGATTTCCTCCCTTACAGCTTTCACACCTCTGAGGGAAGCCCCTGTTCAGTCTGACTGTTCCTATTTATTATTTATGGAATGATGCAAACACGTCTGATGCAAGGATTATTTTTTTTTCCCCCCAAGCACCTCAGGGGCTTGTCAGAAGCAGAAGCAACCAGAAACTAACTCTCCATCTGAATTTCCTCCCTCCTTCTATACACTGGGCAGGCACGGATGGAGCCCTTCACTGGCTGAGGCTCAAATACTGCTTTTCCTAGTGCCATTTCAAGCTCAGTGACTGGGCTCTCACTCCACAGGGTTAAAATGTGTGCAAACAGCAGTCTGTACTTTTTCTAGATGTTTGTGATATAAATATTTGACATTTATTTTAGACTGACCTCAGGGTTTGGTAGAGATCTTTGTAGCGTGGTAGCTTCCAGTTCTGTCCTCCATGAAACCAGGATGACTTCTGACACGGGTTGACTCGTGGGTTAATCCTTGTGTAGATGGGGTAATTTACACTGTAGCTGTCAGCATCAGGATAAAGCAAAACCAGAGGGTCAGGCAATGTTTACCTCAACTGGCTGATGGATCTTAAGGATGTGGTTTGATTTTTCTACACAAATCTGTTAACATCTCCCATCCCAGAGAAGATTAAGTTTGTGTGGTCCTCAGATTATTCCTGTAATCACCCTAAATCACCATAAGTATGTAAAAATGAATGAACTAAAGTTTACACACACATAACACATGCATGTACACACTCTCAAGATTTGCCCTGAGGAGACTGCGAACCAAAAATCATGTACAATATGCGAAGAGAACAACCCCAGCTCAGTCTCTTTCCTGTACAGGTCCAAAAACACCACTCAGTACACAGGGGTGTAGGTAGGATCTACATTAGTCTTCTGGGACTTACAACTTTCCTGTAAACACAGGGCCCTCCCCATCCTCTGTTCCAGAAAACATGGCTCTGCACACTGGAGTTGGTTTCCTCAGAAGCCCAACTGTGCCCAGTCTTCACTCAACACGATGCAAATGGTCAGAGAGCTCTCAATATAGGGGAGAGCAACAGGGGATGTCCAGACATCCCGATGTGCTTTCACAGGATTAATACATCTGTCCTCTCTCTGTCAGACTCTCATACACTGTGTTTGAGGAATATTATTACATTTCCCCTGCCCACGGCTACTCATTGCCTTTTCCTACTGCTAAACAAACAGTCACCAGAACCTCTCCTTCTCTGTCACGTTTCCAAAACTGTTAAACCAATATGACCTGCTCTTCTTTCCAACACCTACTGGGCTTGTCCTTCCCCCTGTTGTTTGTAAGTGAGTGAGTTGCAGTCTGAGCTATTTATTGTCTGCCTCTATCCTTGGAGCCAAGGAGAGGAAAGCTCACATCCGTATGGGTCCTTTGGGGCAGCTCTCATCACACTGAAAATGGACCCCTTCCCTTCCTCCCTGGCTTCCCGCAGCCATTTGTCAGGCAGTGGGAGGCCAGATTACATTACTCCTATGTTTATTTCTCACAGGGTTCACATCATTCTCACAGCATTGTGTTTTGGTTTGTGGTTTTGGTTTTTTCTTCTTTTTTCTTTTTTTTTTTTTAATTTAAAAAAGTAGTACAGGCTACTAAAGGGCATGGAGGACTCCTAGCTCCAGTCTCGATGCATGTCAAGGCAGGTCATTTCTGTCTCAGGACTCCAATAAGGCATTTGAGCAAAGAGGAGCCAAGGGCTCTGAACTGCAAGAGGGAAAAATGAGGAGGGTTGCAGTAACAAAAAGAAAAAGAGATGGATTTCTGCTCCACATCCACTCAGTAACCTCAGCATGAACATAATCAGGCAAAACCCCTCGTTCTAAGCCAACTTCCATCATAATGCTCAGTCCATGGTGATCCAGGCATGTAACACATAAATTTATATATGTATATGAAGATGATCAAAGGGCTGGAACAACTGCCTTATGAAGACAGGCTGAAGGAGTTGAGGCTGTTCAGCTTGGTGAAGAGAAGGCTTCAGGGGGGACCTCACAGTAGCTCATCAACACCTGAAGGGGGCCTACAGAAAGGCATGGGTAGGAATTTTTAATAGGGTACAGGATGGCAGTAATGGATGCAAATGGGAAGAGGGTACATTCTAGCTAGACATAAGAAAGAAGTTCTTTATGCTGAGGGTAGTGAGACAATGGAACAGGTGGCCCAGAGAGGCTGTGGATGCCCCCTCTCTGGAGGTGTTTATGGCCAGGCTGGAAGAGACATTGAGAAGCCTGATTTAGTGGGAGGTGTCCCTGCCTATGGCAGGGGGGCTGGAACTCGAGTATCTTTAAGGTCCCTTCCAATCCAAACTATTCTGTGATTCTGTGATTCTATACATGTATATACACCCATGCATAGAAATATACAGAAATTCTGTTGCTACCATTATGTTCAACTTGCCCTTTGTTCAGCCAGGTTTGCACCCAGTCATATGTACCCAGTGAAGCAGCTACTTTTGGCTTTTTTCATCATGTAAGATAAGGAAACACTTAACAAAAATTATTGCATCTGGACGCTCTAGAAAGAGCACTCACATTGCAAGCTCCTGTCTGTTTTCCCTTCTTACCTTTGCAATGCCTAGAAGAGCTGAGTACCAGTAGTTCTGCATGCCATGGCAGAAGGTTCTGAAGCTGGAAAAAGGAGATTCAGTTTGTGTTCCTGATACTGATACTAGGTTTTTTATCTCCTTAGGGAAATCCTGTAGCACACTTTGCGCACCTGGAAATGAGATGCACTAAGAACATCTGCACAGCCAGCTCTTTGATAATGATTGATGAAGTCACAATTAAGTCTAAAATAAAAAGAAGACAAAAAAGCATAAGACTGTTGGCTCAGACCAACAGTCCATGCAGAAGAGTGCTCTATTTATTACAGTGGCAGTGGAAAATGCTACTTGGTGAGAACTTCTCAGCCTGGCTCATTATCACCATCCATCCCTAACATCTATACTCATTGGAATAAAGGAGCTGGAGGGTACAACTTCTCCTTTCCATTTAGTGAATAATTGTCTACAAACCTGTGCTACACAGAGAGTTGGCAGAGCTGCTTTAATGGGACATGTTGCCATAGACCAACCCAAACTATTCTGTGATGTTATAATTTTGTGTCCCAGCTGATGTCTTCAGCATGGTCAATACCTTGCTTTCCTCACAAGCATTGCACCACATAAAGGTTCCTGCAGGAAAAAAACTTGGCAGTGCTGAAGATAAGTGGAAATCTCAAAGAGGGCCATAGGCTTAAGAAACCAAATAAGTACTAATTAAAAATAAGTGAGCAGAGGTTGTACTTTCCCTTGCCCAATCTTAAAACATAGTGCTGGATTTATTATGCCAATATTGACATTTTAATTAATCACTGCTTCTAAAATGCTTTGTGGGTGAAAGCCTAACACAGCCAAAATTATTATTAATGATAATACTTCTAGTAGCATTTCATGTTTTATTATTATATGAGATTATTAATAACAATAGTCTGTCCCTTAGTATGGGAAGGGGCATCTTCAGCTCTTTCCAGAATAAAATTAAAAAAAAAAAAAACAAACTTATGAAAAGCTTTCCCTATATTTTAGCCAATAGTCAGTTTATAATTTTATCATTGCAATTAACCACACAGTCACAAGCTGGGACAGTGATAATTAACAACAACAACAGAAAAATAAATACAATACACTCTAATAAATAGAAGCAGCCCCCTCCTACCCCCCCAATATGGTGAAAATACATGGGGGACTACGTTGTCATAGTAACCAGCATTACAGCTTGCTTTGGATAATTAATGGAGGGCTTTGCTATTACAGTATTCTTGAAATTTCACTTTCCCCTGTGCTGCACTGCAGAATGCAGTATCATTTCCCCATTCATAAATATTTCATTACCACAGTCTGCTGTGTTTCATCATCACTGATAACACTCAGCCTAATCCACCCATTGCTGAATTCATGTAGCCCTGTTGATGGGAGCAACTTTCATTTCCTCTTTCCACTTCTGCAGTCTTTATTTTTCTTGTTCTCCTGCTGCAAAACTGTCATCCTAGGCTAACTACTGAAACCTTTGTTTTCCTTACTCTAAAAAATAAATTTGAGTGGGAAATGCTCTGCCCAAGCAAGACACCAACACAGACACACACACAATGTTTGTATCAAAGGTACAATTTGTATGTATCACTAAAGAGAGTTGATACATCCCCCTCTGGCAGGGGGATTGAACTAGATGATCTCTCGAGGTTAGTTCCAATCCCTGACATTCTGTGATTCTGTGTGATTCTGTACTTAGATCAATGATGGAGAGAATTCCAATGTGGTAGCATAGAAGGAAATTCAGCCTCTGATTCAGCAAAATACAGGGGTACCTTTAGACACGTGTCCTCCCTCTGATGACAGCTACGAGCAACAGAAGCAGTACTCTCATCCAGGGGACTGGGTTGGGGCACAATATGTTTTGTAAATAACATACTAGTAGAAAATACCCAAAGCCACTGGAGAAAATAGTTGGAGTAATACAGATTGCAGCTAGAGAAGAAGCAGTTAATTTTTTTCCTTTCTGTCAAAACTCCATAATATTGATTCTGTTGTGCTTACATAAAAATTTTTTTCTAATATCCAAACACCTGCATTTCCTTCCTGAGCCTCACTGCACTTGGGTTTTTTCTTTTTTAAAAATATTTTTAAAACAATCTGGTGTCTAAAGACAGAGAGACCTTAAAGAGGTAGTGCTGGCCTCCCTAACAGCAATTGCAAGATCTCTCCCCTGTAACTCCATGACAGACTTGCCTTAGGCTGCCTTTACAGAGAAGCAGACTAGGGATGACAAAGGGAAGGGGAACACCACGCAGAACCTGTTAGACAGAACAGGCACAGAATCTGGCCTGGTTTGTAATACGTTTCACAGGCATGATGTAATTTTCCTCTGGGAGGGGTTAAATCCTGGATAGGGAATCATGGAGCAAATGAGTATTTGTGGAGCACACTCCACGCATCTCTTGACAGGCGCTATATAAATGTACAAGGGAAATTTGTTTCATCTATTCTGCATGTAGCAGAAATAGCCAGGTAAAAAATTGCACAGCTCATGCAATAAACAGCAGTTACTTGCCTATGCCATGCAATCTGCAAAACCTGATAGGATGTCATTTATGTTGATACATTTAGAGATCTGCAAATCCATTTTTTTTCAAGCATCATAAAAAAAATCCTACTCTTTCTCCACCTATTTTCAATACAAACTCAGTAGTTCCATGTAGCAAGAAGGGAACACTGAAAGGGGATTGAAGGAATCTTGAGTGTTAATCAGTCTTCTGCAAAACAAAATAACATCTGGAGCCCCCAATATAAGGACATTTTGCTGTTAGAGTGGGTCCAGAGGAGGCTACGAAGATTCTAAGAACCTCCTTTCTAAGGACAGGCTGAAGAAATTGGGGTTGTTGAACCTGGAGAAAAGAAGGCTTAGGGGGGACCTCATAGTGACTTCTCAATACCTGAAGGGGGTTACAGAAAGGCTGGGGTAGGAATTTTTTAATAGGATATGTGATGGCGGGACTAGGAGTAATGGATGCAAATTGTAAGAGGGTAGATTCAGACTGGAGATATGAAAGAAGTTCTTTCTTGGGAGGGTGGTGAGACCCTCGAAGAGGTTGCCCAGAGAGGCTGTGGATGCCCCCTCTCTGGAGGTGTTTAAGGCCAAGGTGGATGAGGCATTAAGCAACCTTTTCTAGTGGGAGGTGTCCCTGCCCATGGCAGGGAGGTTGGAACTCGATGATCTTTAGGGTCCCTTCCAACCCAAGCCATTCTATAATTCTATGATTCAATTCATTGCCAGAAGCCATAATGACCTTCTATTGCATGCTGTTAAGTTCTTGATCATCAGTGAGGAATGAATATATAAAATACAGGAATCCACAACAGCCCAGGGATTTCTTTTTCTTCCTGCGTGGGATGTCTGATGAATAAAATTCATTTTCAACTACAGTGTAATCTTTCACCCAAGCATGTTGGGATGAAGACTAATGAATCAAACAAACACCAGCCAAAGCCAAGAGGGCCTGTGCCAATATCTAACAGTGAAATTTAAACTGTCAGTTAAACACAGGACAAAGACTCAACTGGCCTGTAGTCCACTCTATAAATCATCAGATTTATCTTAAGAGATCATCCCTGGTAAAGGAGATTCCAGGGAAGATTAGTGCAGCCCAAAGCTTTTGTTCATGTAATCCAGGCAGACTATGCCAACCTCACCTGAGCCTACAATGTCTCCCCAGAGACACACAAAGTTCAGCCCTTCTGAGCAGAACATTAGTGTCATCCTCAGTAGTGTGGAGGAAAAAGCAGAAGCTTAAATCTAACTGGCAGCTACCACTCTTCATCCTGCGATGGAAAATTGCCGTCCAACCCTTATAAACCAAATGACATTAGTCTTGCAGGGTGTGCTACCCCCAGGCAAGAGCAGCCAGCAGGTTATTTTCAGCAATGCTCCTATAAAGCTGAACGTGGTGGGTGGGAAATCCCTCAGTTTTGAAAGTATTTAAAGACTGAAATATGCAGGGGAGCTTCATCCAGGTTCCCTGACATCCCCAAATGCAAAGGGGCACGGGCAAAAAGCCATCCCTGTGAGGAAGAGGGAGCCCTGGCTCCCCACATAATCATCCCCTCACACCACTTCACCTTGCATACAAAGAGTTGTTTTCAGCCTTCATCCATCCGAGAGCTGCCAGCATGTAGCTCTTCAACTCAACAGTTCACAGGGGCTTTTTTCTTTGTTTTGTTCAGGCTCAGAGAAAAAGCAAGTGGATGAGTTTTGTGCAATATATGCACCTTCTCAGAGAATTTGTTGGTTGTGACATGTGAAGAGAAATTACTCTTGACAATAAAGTCTACAATGTCCTTCCCCTACTATTTTGGACAGAAAGATGAGCTTGAGTGTGTGGGTGTAAGAGAGAGAGCAAGAGAGTGAGTGCATGCGTGGGCTTATATGCAATTGCTGGTTTATCTTGTTTTTCTTATAAGTTTCTCAGTACTTTCCTGAGTTTTAAAGAGATTTCCTAGACCCCCATCTTCTTCCTCCCACCTTCAGAAGCTCAGTCACATTTTCACTAGCAAGTTAAGGGCCCACCAGTCAATTTTCACCATCTCCTTAGTGAAAGCTATGGCCTTCACCTTACAACCAGGTCCACTAGTGTGATGCTTTATCAGTAGAAAAATTCTCGTCCGTGTTTTCTCCTAACTATAAAATAAAAGCCCCAGAAACCCAAGAAATTCGTGCTATTGAACATGGCACCCTCCAACAAGTCAGACACTTGTCCCTTTTCTGATCATCAAAGTGGCCTTCCTTACACCTTCCCTTGAAACAGTTTTTAACAACTCCCTCTCACTAGCTCCACAGCCACACTATACCATCCAGTGTCTTCTTGAAGGCAAAATCCCAGTGCACACAGCACTAGACCACCAAGGAAGTGGCACCATCAGGATGTGGCACCAAATGACCACTGCATCTCTTCAACCACTGCTGTTGCCTGGAGAACTCCTTCCTGGTGGCAACTGACTGCAGATCATTCTGAAAACAGCAGAAATCACCCAAGAACAGGGCCCATGTATAAGATGTTCCAGTAGCATTGTGCCAGGGAAGTCACACGTGATGGCATGGTGGAGACGCACTGCTGCAAGGAGCTCTCACAGCCTCTCCAGCAGTGAGGGTGCTCTGTGATGGGCATGTGGGCCTCTTGTGGTGGTTCTCCTATTTCACCACAATGGCAGTGTCCATGCTAGCAACATTTAACACAAAAGGGCAGCCATTAAAAGTTACCCAAGCAGCACTCACCCCAAGAGGAGTAGCTAAATTTTCTGGACCTTTTAGCAGCCAGTCATTTGGCAACAATTCATCGTGTTGAGACGGTTCTAGCATGAAGTTTCCTTGGTTACTGCTGCATGTTTCATGAGGTCTTTTTGGCAACCGAAGGCACCGCTGTTCCTAGCTCTTCCTTGATGCGGAGGCACATGACTTTGGCCCTGCATGTCCAAGTTGTATTCCCCCACATTTCCTCTTCGGAAGGCTCTGGCTAAAGACAACAAACCCTTTAATGCACATAACACTACAGACATCAGTGTGTGGTCCCTTTCCCCTTGCAAAGCCTCCTCAGAGAAACGTGAAGTGAATGTGCCCCTCTGAGATGGTATCAGCTTTTGCTAGTTCTCTTTCCAAAGACTTGTATTTTTTCAGGTCCTTGCTGCAAAACCTGAGGTAAAGGTTTGGAATCACATCCCTACAGGGCATAACAATATGGGACCCTACTGCAGGGTGCAGACCAAAAACCTCTATCCAGTGAGGAGCCTCAACCATGAAGAAAGCTCTTCCTGCTCCTCTGCTCAAGGCTCTCTCTGGATGTGACGAGTACCCTTAGGAGTGGCTGGAGGAAAATTCCTTGCACTAGAAAAGCAGCTGACCCAGGGGCTAAACAAGCATCTGGCAGCTGCACTTATCAAATGATGGGTAGGAAGTAGGCCAGAAGATACTATTAATTTACTCCTGACACCAAGATCTCATGGAAGGGCTTCAGATACGCAGAATCCCCTCTATCAACAAAAAAGCCAAGGGAAAGCAGCTCTTTCACTATCATGACTTCCCATTTTTTGGCCTGCATTTGTTCATTGTAGATGAGCTGGAGAAGAGGAATCAAGGAGAGAAAAACCCAGAGCTCAGCAGCGTATCCTCCAAGTTCAGCAGCAGAAAAGCAGAGGTATTTCAAAGTGTAGCCTTGATGCTGTAATTTACCCTTAAAAGAATACATCCCTTTTCTCTATTCTTGCTACTCTAAGCTGTTCTGTCACCATGGTGACCAGCTGAAGTTTAGGGACCGTTTCTGACTAGCCCTTCTCACTGTACTGCTCCAGGTTCTGCATCTGGTCTTTGCACATCCTGGGATGTCCTGTGACATAAATGCCAACAACATCTCATTAAATACCTATAGTATTAAAGCAGGCTTACACAGCATGTTACCTTTGGAGGTCTCAAAACACATGGCAAAGGAAAACTCACATCATCATTCCCATTTTGCAGACTGGCAAACTGAGGGGAATTGACTTCTTCATGGTCCAGCTCATCAGTGCCACTGCAGGAAATAAAAAGCAGAGCACCCTGCTACTGTCTTTTCAGCCAATAGCTTATCTTTTGTGGCACTCTAGATCTCCTTCACCTGTCAGGACCTTCCATGTACCTGGATTTTGGGATCACTTTCCTCCATTTACCCAATTTAAATTTAGCATCTGAGTAGGAAACAATGATCTCTGACTCACTTATGCTGTGGTTTTGCTGTTGGATACCAGATGAAGCTCCTTCCAATTCTTTTCCAGCCTCTTCATACCAGCAATCATTAAGCAAACTTAGGGAAGGGCTCTACAGCTTCATGTCAGAGGCCATCCTTCTCCCAGAACAAGGTAGCACACCTAGACTCATACCAGGTAGCAGCAGATGATAAGTAACCTACAACTTCAGAGATTTTTAATCATATTATTAAGAAAAGTAGGATTGTTAGGATGCTTAAAAGAAAAAAGGAAAATAAGTCCTGCTTCCAAAAAAAAGAGAAGTCTATAAAACATGCATCCTGCTGGAAGTAAAATACTGATCTGCAGTCTAAGTCCTAGATCTAGCTGAAAGTTTTTAGACAGAGCAATTTTCTATTAATGGGAACCCTTCAATTTTGGCAACTCAGTGGTGGAAGTTGTTGTGCAACCATTTCACCAGCTGCCATAATATCAGCAACCTGTAAGCCCTGGGAAACACAGATCATGAAGGTTTATAGTGGCTTTCAAGCTGAATTCTAACCAGCATGGTAAGAAATAGGAGGTCCTCTAATGACTCTGAATGCCTCATCGGTCTAGGGGGAAAACAACAAAGCAAAACAAAGCACACAACACATTTTGTTTCAGGCTTGAATGGGTATTTTGTTTGCTTCAGAGGCTAAAATTTCTGGTGGATGAAGACTCTAACTTCAACCAATCCCTATGAATAATAAAACATTCAAAGGAAAATTTTGACTGATTTATGCATGACAGGCTGACAGCCAAAAGAACTGACTCTGCAGTGACTATTGAACAAAAATGTTGAATATTGGATAAACCTGTCTAAAAACTAGAGGTAGTCAAACTATGCAGTACTTCAGATACTCACTAGTCAATGTCACTTTATACAAGAATACTTGCCACCTTCATTAACAAATGGATGGTGTTTGATTTGTAAAGTTAACAAATATTGCGTTAAATATAGCTTTGTACATAGCATAAATGAGGACAAATAATTCTTAATGTCACGTGAGTCAGTTCTATGGTGAGCATGTAGCTCCAGAAGCATGTGCTCAACATGCAAGTTATCATCTAGCTCATTTCCTTTCCTTTTTCAAGTGAGATGACTCCTCAGGGCTGTTATCTAAGAAAGTCTAATCTCATGAGGGACAAACAATGCAGAACATCTGCATTCTGGACACTTTCTAACTCTTTGATTAGTGACTATTTATCAAAAAAAAAAAAAAGGCAAAATCAGAATTTTTCTCCACATTAATGAAAACCAAACAGTCCCCTTTAAAATGACAGTACTGAAAATAGTTAAAATTGTATTTCAGCTTTTTACAAATTTCTTTCCTGAAGACCTTACTATTTCACATTTTAGGGCTTTTCCAGCAGGGGTTTGCTTGTTGTCTTTGCTAAAGTAAATGAGAGTCCTCTTGTCCTCCAGGAATTCACAAACAAGGAGGAGATAAAAACTACACAGAGGCAGCCTTTCCACACAGCAGGCATCAGCCCCATAACAAGGTACTAGTGCCTATGGCAAAATAGCTGGAAAACAGAGTTTCTGCAAGAAAACTTTCTTGACCAACATTTAAAGGTTAAGAGCATGACAGCGACAAGGGCCAAGATAACCTGTGGTGTCACAACCAGTGAGAGTGACCTCACACCCATCCTTGAAGCCAGGCCAATGTAGTTGGGCAGGGGCTCATGCTAGTTCAGCAGATTTCTGGCTGTACACCCAAAAGCAACCAGGCCAATACTGCCAGACCTCACTGCCCTAAAAGGAAGGAAACGGGGAAAAAATAGCTGCAAAAGAAACTCTGACCTACAAGATGAATCAGTTAATGAAATTTTGCCGAACCAAAACAATTCTCTTGCAGTTTCAATTTCAGAAATTACTCTTTATATCCTTAAACTGCTACCCCATGTTGCTGTTAGCCATTAAACCAGGTTGTTTGAGTCCAGTGGTTGCTGCATTTCAGTTTCAGCTGCAGCAGTTCTCCCATTACACGACTGCACGTGTGCACACAGTCTGAAACGTGCTCTTGGATTCTTTTGGACTACCAAGGCTCTGTAAAAATTAGTCATTACCATAATCATTAGCAGCGTAAACATTTTCACTTTCCTATTTGCAATGCTATTTTCAAATAGCACCACTGGCCTAAGGAACTCTCAATCTGGCACTTTCTATGACTATTAAGCAAACCTACAGATTTTTTCCTTAGTTCTTATTGTTTATCTTTCTGCTCAGTTTTATCTCCCCGTTACCCTCTGAGCTCAAAACTAGTCAAAATTCATTACAGAGAGTATCATATCATACCATAGGAGCTAGAAAAGGACCTATTAGATCACTAGTTCATCTTCCTGCCAATTAATGCTTCCACTATGGAGCACCTTTCCTAATGTTTTGTCCAGTCTGGCTTTATAAAGGACCAAGCAGTTGGGCTCCTGTCCTTTCCCTCAGGAGACTGCTTCACAGCAAAATATATCTCACTGTCAGGAAATTTTACCTCACATTCAGCCTGACTGCCACACCATTAGCCCTTGTTATCTCCCTGCATGTCAGGCTAAAAATTTCTCTCTCATGCTCAGGAGAGTGGGAGGGTGTTCGTACTCATCAGAGTGCTACATATCTCACAAACCACACATTTCTTAGTCATTCCTGAGCTAAGCTCTGCTTCATTTTGAATTTGAACTCATCTACCTGTACTTCCACCTCCCCTGATCAGCTTTGTCACTCTTCTCCAAAAATTTCCCCAGATTTGTCAGTACCCCTCTGGTTATCAAGGGCCTGGTGTTGACTGTACTGGTTATTTTGGGATTTGGGACACCAGGGGAAGCCACGTGGCAGGTCTCAACCAGTCCAAATCACATTTTCTTTGTCACACAGCTGAGTTAAACTGAGCCACTTGCCACAGGATGTGAACGGCAGAGCTCTGCATGGGTACAAAGGGAAATAGAACAAATTAATCCAAGGAAAATAATGCACCAAGAGCTCCTACATCATGATCTTGTATTTAAATGCCAGGCCTGCCAAAATATGCTCATCTTATTAAGACAAGAAGAACAAAATGCTATTCAATAACTTGATGAAATGCTTTCAAGTATGCTTATCAGCCTTTCATCAGAGGAAATTTATCTCAGTTACAGCTACAAGAGTTGTTAGTCTAATGGTACCCAACAGAGATGCATCTGAGTTAAGTCACGCTGACACAACAGGCATTCCTTGTGTGCACCAGCCTTGGTGTAGGGAAGGACCAGAGGGAGGAGAAGTACTTTGATTCTCTGCACCATCAAGTCTGGAGGGATGCCCCTACACAGCTATGCCCTACTTGTGCCTCTGTGGGCACCTTCCTGCCCAGACAGTAGTGTGGGCTGCCTAGAAGGAGAACCATTTTAAGGCCTAGGATGGGAGAGGAGGGAGGAATTCCTACCTTGATTTCAGTGTGCTTCAGGGGAGACATTGTAAGATGTGTCCTTGAGAGTAATCTGGCCTGCCAAGAGGAAGAAGCTCTACAGAGGACAGGGTATCTGTAAGCATTTTCTCTCTATCCTTACACTAGACCTGAGCTCCTCAAGAGCTCCTGATTTGAAATATTACATCTTCTAGCAAATCATGTATGCTCAGGCAGCAACTGTGTAATTCCTGACATAATTTCAGTACACAGACCAGACTGAGGTCCTTGCAGTAGACACATTCACATAGGACTAAGGTCCTATGAACATGATTCTAGTTGCCCCCTCAGCCTTACCCAACACGTGCTTTGAAAAGAAGACAGCAGGAGTGAAGTAAATGTCTGGTGACCCTCCTGGCCTTCCAGTTTCCTTCCTTCATCCTTAGTCTTTCAATCACTGTTGTACTTCTGGTTTGATTTTGCAAATTCAGGTGGAGAAAGCATCCAGTATAATTTATTAAATACCACTGCAATGCAGAGAAGCAGACTAGTCAAGTGGGGCCACTTCCTGCCCAGAGCTGTAAGGATCAGGTAAAGCACTAAAGTCTACTCATCCTCCACTGCTGAAGGCCCACCTTGATCACCACCTACAGAATAGGGCTCAGGTACTGGATCAGAGGGGTCTTTGGGACACCAAGCAAAACTCAGACTCTCTCCAGTTTTCAGTTCATGTGTCTGATTGATAATTGTGTATGGTATGATCTTCATTTCAAAAATGCTTCTAGATCCTTAAGATCTTACGGGAAAGCTCAGGGCTCTTGTCACTATAAAGAAAAACTCTCCCATTTATGGTCTCTGGATGGTGCTCTTTACAAAATGGATGTTGCTTTCCTCCATTTCCATCTAGGAGAGGCCACTGGGATCACTGAGTTCATCATGATTTATACAAAGATTGCACAGATCTTAAGTTTTGCCACATCAGGAAGGCTGCAAAGAGGCTCTTAGTTTGGCTCAACATCAGCCTGGACTGTAGAGGTGGTTTCCAGGTGGAGATGGCCATGCATGATGTATTCACGTGCATGTACATCAGATAAACTGCCCCTAGCAGAATGGAACAGTTGCTATCTGAATGCAGGGCTGCTGTCTCATGTGGATCATCTCAAATCTAATCACCACTGGTAACATTCAATTCTTTCTGGTCATTATGTCTCCATCAGTGCAACACCAGTGCTAGGAGAGGCACCACAGGGCTTGGAAAACCCCTCTTCCACTTCATCTCCTTCATAGCCCAGAGAAAATGGTAGCAACCAACAAGACTTGCAAGTTAAAAGCCACTTTTCCATATGATACCCTGTCCTCTGTAGAGCTTCTTCCTCTTGGCAAGCCAGATTACTCTCAAGGACACATCTTACAGTGTCTCCCCTGAAACACACTGAAATCAAGGTAGGATTTCTTCCCCCCTCTCCCAACCATGTGATGTCATTCTAGGCCTTAAAATGGATCTCCTTCTAGGCAGCCCACACTACTTTCTGGGTAGGAAGGTGCTCACAGAGGCACAAGTTGTTACCCAGCTTGGCAAACCCATGCCTATGCACAGGAGCCCTTAAGAAGTCTGTGTTCCTCCTGCAGAGCAAGCTCCAGGCTGCAGGTTGGGCTGCCCAGGCAAGGTACCTGGGCTGTTCCTGTTGCACAGGGGAAGGAATAATGCAGAGGACATCCCAGGCAGCTGTGTGCCTCTGAAGTCCTTACTCTCCATGTGATACATTTCACAGCTCCAACACTGAGAACAGTCAAGGAATTCACTCTGTGAAGTACCACAGCTGTCAGGGAATAAGAGAAGGTACAGCCAACAACTCCAGATGCGTGACCAAATAAAAAGGAAGCCAGAAAATTATGAAGCAATTTTCCAGACATGAAAGGGCAAGGCTTCAGTGACAAAGCTGTTCTCTGTTGGAGCTTCTCAGGCTGCACTGATGTGTAAATGCTACCACTGCACAAGCTTGCCTGCTAGTAAAGATCAAAAAGGAACTTGGAACTAGATGATCTTTAAGGTCCCTTCCAAACCATTCTATGATTAATAACTTTAAAGAGGCTAGAATATTTTATTATTATTTTTAATTAGGACAGGACATTTAAGTAGTTCAAATTTCTTTATAAAGGTGGCCTTTCTATATTAAGTCATCTTTCTTCCTTCAAGGCAGAAAAAACCCCTGTATTGTTACCAGCAGCAGGTGTTGTACAGGAGCCTAAAACAGATGCTGGAAAGTCTTTCTAGCTGAAAGGAAAATGTCTCAAGTGGGAAAGGGAGTTCTCTAACCAAAATTCGATCGCTCTTTGAAGGGAGAGTGCTCAGAAGACTGTTGGCTCTCTGACAGCAGGAGGCATCAGAAAGTATTGAATTTTTCTTGGAAAAAGGTGCTTTTCTGTGTATTGGAGCAAAGCAGCAGGAGAGAAAAGTCTCTAATCATAGAGAGTATAGGGAAAAACTCTGCTTTTGTATCTGCAACACAGAAATAAGGCTCACATCACCTACTCCAACCAATTTCATATGCGTATGTGTCTGCAGCACAAGTAACACAACTTAGCAAGGTGCTGAAGATCTCCTCAGCAATGCTGGGCTGCCCACCTTATTCAGAAATAAGAGGTAATGCTGCAAGATCAGGAACAAGAGGAAATAATTCAATTCTTAACCAAATTAATAGTTTTCAGTTTCTAGCAAGCAGAAAAGAATGAAAAGTAATGCAAACTGTGCAATAACATAGCAGCTTGGAAACACAGACAGAAAGCTGCTGCTGTTATTTATCAAAAATATAGTTGTAATAGTTTTCTGGAAGTAAGGACCATACCAGGCTCTTAGTAAGATTCCGTCTCTCCTGTCTGAACTTTCAGTCAGGATACACTTATTTACAACCCTCATTGTAGCCCTGAAGAAACAAGTATGTGTGCAATACTGGTGGTGTTCATTCTTCTGCTGTCAGTGGCCTTTCTTTTTTTTCCCCTGAATTTTGAACTCCCTGGAATAATCCCATCCATGTTGGACTTCATAGTGAGGGTCTCCAAGGCATGATGTTCCAGCAAACTTTATGAAAAACAGTGGTTGTGCTGAGAGGAGGAGACACTCAAACTTTAACACATATGCACAATATCCATCAGTCTAGTTTGGTTTGCCTCTTGGCCAGCCAGTATGAAAGCCCTCCAAGCAAGCTTCTGGCAAGACAACAAACATTGGGTAGAACACTGTGGTTGAAAGGGGTGAAGGGCTCAGAGTTGGGGGTCATGGGAGGGAGCCTAAATAACACGAGACTGCAGAAGCAAGGAAGTCTTTCAGAGGAGGCCCAAAGGATGAAGGCTTACATGTATTGTGACCACAGGAACCAGTGGTGTTGTGCAAAGTACAGGATGTACTCAGAGCCCTTAGTGGACCTATCAGGGCTTTCTGATGGACACCAGAGACAGCTCTGGAGATCTGGTGAACACCCAACGAAAAGGGCCTTGGAGTGGGAAGATGAAGTCAGACCTTCGACTGAGTCCCTCTATCAATCCAAACTAACAGACTAACTCTTCCAGTCCCACACTGTTTTATTGTATTTCTATACTGAGATGTGTCAATAAAGACCCCATGAATGATTATCAGTTTCACCATCACCAGTGAGTAAAGATTTGGCAAGGCAATCAATAATCCCTTATATTAATAATCAGTTACAGCAATAACTGATAACCAAAAAGCCAGTCTGTGCATGCAAATTATTTAGGATGTGCCTATGCAGAGGCAGGCAGCCAAACTCACACCTGTGCCTCCTGGTAGTGTCATGGGAGGGAAGGTAATCCAGTGCTAGGTAACTCCTCCCACTTTGCTGCTCAGCTACCAAGTGATCTCTTGATAAACCTGTGGTGTCATCACAGTCACCACAGGCTGGGCAGAACATCTGGACAGATGCCTGGTGGGACTTTCAAACCTACACGGACAAAATCCGACAGGCAGATAACTGTACCTGTTGGGGGTCTAGTAATTTTTTAATCCCAACCCTTAGTCTCAATGTGCCCCAGATGTGTAGAGGACCACAGCTGCCAGCCAGCCATGAGCACACAGTGATTCTGCTGTAAAAATGGCTGCACAAGAAGTATCTAACTGATGCTTAGCTGCAGCAAATAGCAACACAGTGCTTCTGGCTGTATCACAACGTGACACAAGTGAAGCTGCAGATGCTGAAATAAAAAGAGAACAATCTACTGCCCATTTAAGTGGCAGCTGCTCTGGCTGACTGTGGTGCTGCCCAGCAAATTACTGAGCAGGCAGAGGCACAATTCCCTGGGCTGTGTGTTAATCACCTGCATCCAGAGGGTGAGCACAGAGAGGCCCTGCAGTAACGTGTCATGGGAGCACAGGCTTTAGGCTGGGGTATAATAAATCTCCCTGCCTACAGTCTGACACTGCTTTTCTGCTGAAGTTATACCAAACTCAAACAGCAAGAACTGCAAGGGAAGACAGGCAAAACTAAAATGAGAAAGCTAGGTCACGGCAGCAGGGATTTTAGGCACAGTTTCCTGTGTACCAAAAAAAAAAAAAAAGGCAGGCTAAAACAGACTCTACTTAGTGGGCATAAATAGAACAAAGGCCATCTGACAAAAAGCACGGAAGCAAACTGACAAATATGCCACTGTATCAGATGTTAATGATGATCAAACCTTATGCAACAGCTTCTGGAAAAGTCAGTGCCTTCACCCAGCATATGCCCTTGCTCTGTGTTAAACTGCAATTGCCTCCTCTGAGACAGCTTAAAATTAGGATGGAATTGCAGTCACATTTGAAAACAGGTAAGAAGTGTCAATGATTGTTTTCTTAGGTGCCCTACAAATTTGTTCAAGACTGCTTCAGTACCAGTGGCCCTCAGAGGCCACAGATCTTGAAATTTGATCAGGATGTGTATGATTAGTCAGTATGGCCTGATCTACATAGAAAGCAAATCAGTTTTACACAAACAGTCTTCTCTTAGCAAAAAAAAAAAAAATACAGCAGACAACATCTGACTAGAGCTTTGAGCTTTAAAAAATACGGCTAGTTGTTGCAGAGCTGAAGTACAAACCCATTTTCTCTCACAGATGGTAACCATTCTGACAGAGATAATTCAGCAATATCAACTAGTGGGCCTCAAATATCCAGCATAATCATTTTATACACTCACATTGAATTGCACAGAACGTCCTGGTGCTTAAAACTACTCCTGTGTATTTTTGGGGTTGGGGTGGTAAGACTCAAGAGTGATTTCTGACTAACCATGGTTGAACTAACAAGCACCAGTCAGCCTACAGTCAACCCACAGCAAAGATGAGGTTCTTTACTTCTATCCAAATATGAACTTATTAAGACTGACACAATTTTGCATTTTAGGGTGAGACTCCCTGTGTTTACTTCAATGGACCACCAAAGAGTCTGTTCTCTTGCCAAGAGTTTTAGCTGGGACAGTTGAAATCACAGAATGTCAGGGATTGGAACAGACCTCAAAAGATCACCTAGTCCAATCCACTTGCTGGAGCAGGAACGCCTACCTCTGGTCACACAGGAATGTGTGCAAGTGGGTCACTATAAACTATCTAACAACAATAAAAGCCCTCAACTGATTTTGTTCCCCCTCATTTAATTAAAAAAACTAATCCCTGCAAGAAATTATTCAAGGACTGAGAGCAATTATTCAATACTTTTGAAAATCAGTACAGCTGCACAGAGTAAGCAGACAGCAAACACAGGACTGAAGCATGGCCAACAGCCTGCAGAAGGGACAGGAGTAACACCCTCCATGGAAAGCAAATGACCACCATGGGTGGTTTACTGATCTGATTTGGATCCTCAGTGCTAACCTGCCTTCAGATCCATGCAACTGTTTGCTATACCATAGCAGAGGTCATCAATGAAGTCTGAAGAACAAAAACACACAGCAATTCACTGCTTCTCAAGCTCATGACACTTTCCCAATGCAGTGCCCTTTAACAAGACCAGCAAAACCAGGTAAGTCTCAGTGCACTGTAAATTTGCTGCCAGTTTACTGGGAAGATCCCAAACTGGATGTTATAGCAAAATCTTTAGTCTTCCAGGAATCACAGCTAGCTTGAAAACCAACAGAAACTAAGCAAAACCAGCACCCAGAGTATTAAAACAGTACACACTGCTCAGGCAAAGAAATCCAGTTGGTTCTCCTGGGGATGTGTATCTTCTTTTGCTACAATTGATTATTCTTTTACTCTTTTATTAAAGGGTTCTGACATAAAACCCAGCTGCACACAAAATAAACAGACAGTTGATTAAAACAAGAAGCAAGGTCCTGTGCCTGCCACTACACTAGTCAGCCTGCACACACAATAATCACTCACACACTGCTCCCCTCTGTGTGTCACATGGCATGGTATCACTTGGACATTTAGGAACTCATTCACCTTCACTAGACTTGTAGCTCATCCAGGATTGAGAGATGTACATGAGACAAGACTGTAGGGTCGCAGAGAGAGGAGCACATGAACTTACTTACCTTGGCAGCTATGGTACTCTCGGTCTTCAAGAGAGTTTAGTTATCGCTGAGCTAATTATGTTTTAAGAAAAGCCAAGGGGCAGCCAAGGGCAGTCCTCTCTTTGACTCAGTTGGTCAGTGACTGCACCAAGGGCCTTCATCTGGCAGGGTTTCTGCATTCCCACCAAGGATGAACCTAGCCCCTGAGGTGCTGTTAGGATCACATGTCTTTGATAGTGGTAAAACAAATGAAGGCTATCACAGTCCTAAGATTCCCATGGGCTCTGTGTTGGTATCCACAAGGGACCACATGGCTAAAGAGTCAGTCAGGCTTTGAAAGGAAAGTCATATTTTCCAAAGGACAGCAGCATAAAAATAAAACTCCAGTGTCTTTTTATCTGAGGTCTGCTTTGCTAGTGGTGGTGAATCTTCACCAGAACAATAGGTCTTTAGAGTAGATTAATCCTAGAATATATATGACAAGGGCTTACCTAATATAAACATACCCAAGTATTCCTATTATGCTCACAGCCAGCCCATCTGATTTTACAGGCCTTAAAATCCTTCACATAATTGAATCATGATTGCTCTTGAAGGACTTGTTCTTTGGTTTTTGGTTTTTTTTAACCTCAACAGTTTGCATTTCTGTCTGAAAGCTGTTACTACAGAGAATATCTGCTCCAGAAGATGGTCCCATAGTGAAGTCAACTTGAGGGAAAGCTTCTGCATTTCCCCCTTATCCTATTAGCCCATGAGATTACTTTTTCAGGTTTCAAAGATGTTACTCCATCAAGACCTAGCCCTCCTCACCAGAGAGCAGACACTTCACAGCCAGACTCTGCAAACACAACTAACATTAGGGGCTGGTGACTGATCAATTCAAGAACACTCAAGTTTCTTTGCAGAGCTGGATGAGTTTTTTCCTTCTTGCTTTCCCAAAATTCTACGCCCTTGGAACTAGCTAATTGGAATGAGAGAAGAGGTGAAAGATCTGGGGAGCAGAAAATGAAAACTTCACTAATCAGTAAATTAAAAGGGGAATCGCATGATCTAATGTACCCCAGATGGTCTCCTGTTTTCCTATGAGACTTCAGTACCTTCATACATCAGCCAGGTTTTAGTATTCTTTCATGCAATCCCATTAGTTAACATCCACATAATTTGCTGCCCCATGTAGTAGCATTGACCAGACCTTGTCTTGGAACAGTTACTGCTCAGTGCAGTTCAGGGGAGTGCTCCTCTTCTTCAGTAGTCCCTGCTGAGAATCCTGAAAAGGCATATGATGAAGGAGACAAAGAAACATCAAACAGCTCCAGCTGCATTTACGGATCTTAGGAGACGTTGATTTAAAAAAATAACCAACTAGCATTTTCTGGTGCTTAAATGGCACCGGTTCTTTTCACCTTGTTGAAAGTTGAGCATATTGTTTTCATAATCATGTCATTTGGATAACACAACAGTGATTTAGATTAGTATTTGTTTACACTGCTAAATATGTTGAGTAATGAAATGAAAATGAGCTCTTCGCTTCTGTCACATCTGCAACAGTAACTGACTTCTTATTGTTGAGTACGAGTCTTCTGCACAGATGTTTCTTGATAAGGTATAAATCAGTGTTAGTTGCTGTTTATTGCAGTGCTTTTACTGCATTCTTCCCTGAAGGAGGGAATGTTGCCTGCACAGTAACCAGATGTGACCTGCAAGACTGTATGAAATACTTTCACAAGCAAAAAACAGTTCCCTTATTCCATATGAGCATCAGGAATAGCTCATCAAGTATTTATCAGATCATTTTAACTCTTCTACAGGTCCTGGCATCTTACCACTGCCAGAATTTACTTACTATAACCTGCAATGATAAAGCTGAAGATCCTGTAAAGTGGCTGGTGCCTGAAATTGTAGGAGATCCCACTTCAGTTTGATTTCCTGTCTTGAAGGTCAGATTTCAGAGCAGATACTACTGCTGGAAAGTGAGATTACTGTGAGAGATCAAGGCAGCTGCATTCCAGGGCATGAGGAAGACTTTTTCTATTCTGCTATCCTGCTCCATCCTTTGATGGTGATAGGGGAACAGACTTACCTTGTGCTGGTGTCTAAGTGAGGAGAACTGAGACAAGGGACCTCCTCACCTGGGGAAGGTGGCACAGCTCAGAGCATCTCACTAAGAGGCTCTGTTCAGCTCTGTGGGAGCAGGGGGAGCCAACAGGAAATACTCAACAAACGCCTTGAAGAAAGCCAGACCTGGCCCCAAAGCCACACCAGCTCCATCTCTGCAGCAGATGAAAGCAATATCCATGGTTTGTAGAGGTAAGAGAGCCAAACTTCATAAGATGTCCTTGGAAGGTTTCCTGAAGCAAAACCTGTAATTTCTTATGTAAAAAAGATGGGGGGGGTGCAAGAGCGTGATAGTTTTTCTTCCCTAAGATAATCTTTATCTCTGATTTGCTTCACTCGTTACGTGGACAGAAGATCCTGTCAACACAGAAATAATGCCAAGTATTTACAGTTTAATGGAACCCAGGGACCAATTAACAACATGGAAAACCACCAGACAGTGTATTTCTCATTGTAACAGGAGGGAAATGTTACACTACTGCTTTACCTCCATTTCTTAAAATAAAATGCCAGGGCTTTGTCAATGATTTCTAAGTAGTAATGTTTATTATCTGGTAGTTTCACCATTGCCCATTTATCAATTGTTTTCCATGTGCTAGGTTCAGCCACAAACTCCCTCTTCTTTACTCGTACCTCCCCCATCCCAAAAAGAAAAAAAAGGAGTAAAAAGGGAAAAATAAAACAAATAAAAAGAAATTGCCATTAGGGTTTTGGATCAGAGAAGTTAGAATCTTCCCTCAACCCCAAGTTCTCGGACTGCTGATTCTTCAATAGCTCGATGGATGTGATGCACCTCGTCCTGCGTTAAAGTCCTCTCTGGGTGGCGGTAAATGATACGGTAGCAATGGCTGACCTTCTTTGTCCTACAAAACATAAACCAAAAGAGGAGTCATAAATACACGTGCCTACAAATGCAAATATATGAGGCAAAACACTTACCCTCTGGACCATTTTTTTATTTGCTGTCTAATTTTGTTCCTGTTGCTTGAAAATCACCTTAATGGTAGAATACACAGTCTGGAGCGGTGGGACTGAGCTGAATTTTAATTCTGGCAGAGGACTTTGCTGAAGTGCACCTAAAATCTCAACTTACATTGTGGCAAGGTAGCTTCTTACCAGAGCAAACAAGCCCAGGAGGGCTATGCTAACACTGAAACTGCTGCTGACACCACAACTCTCTCATTTTGGTGCTAGTGGGGCTACCTTGAGCACAAATACCCTCCTCAGACCAGCAGGCTGGAGGTGATGGGCATAGAATCATCGAATCATAGAATAGTTGGGGTTGGAAGGGACCTTAAAGATCATCGAGTTCCAATCCCCCTGCCATAGGCAGAGACACCTCCCACTACATCAGGCTGCTCAGTTCCATGTCCAGCCTGGTCTTGAACACCTCCAGAGTGGGGGTGTCCACAACCTCTCTGGGCAACCTGTTCCAGTGCTTCACCACCCTCACTGTAAAGAATTTCTTTCTTATGTCAACTCTAAATCTAATCCCTTCCAATTTACATCCATTGTTTCTGGTCCTCCGATCAGATACCTTATTAAAAAGTCCTACCCCTGCCTTTCTGCAGGACCCCCTCAGGTACTGATAAGTTACTATAAGTTCCCCCCTGAGCCTTCTCTTCTCCAGGCTGAACAGCCCCAACTCCTTCAGCCTGTCTTCGTAGGGCAGTTGCTCCAGCCTTTTAACCATCTTCGTGGCCCTCCTTTGGACCTGATCCACGAAAGGAAACCCCACACAACCTTTGTGTAAGGAAACCCTACACAACTTTTACAAGTTGGAGAACAACACTGCTTGCTAACAAGGGGTGTCCCACAAGCCTCACCATCCAGGCTCCAGAGCTGCAAAACATTTATTTTTCAATTCAGGTGACTATTTTGCCTTTGCTTGAAATAAGAAACAAGGACAAAAGGCATTTGTAGTCTCCATTTGTCAGAGAAGGAGAGAGATGCAAGATAAGGGTGACCATCACTCCCAAAGCAGAACACACTGAAGCCAAGGTTGTGGGGGTAGCACAGCAAACTTGGGAAGAATCAAGGCAAGACAGGACAGCAGGCACACGTGGAAAAATTTCTTCCTCCCTGCTGCTACAGAATGGAAAAAGTAAAAGAGAACAGGGAAAAAGAATAGGAATTAGGGGGGGGAAAGGAAGTTTTGAAGAGTTTCTGTGTTTGGCAAGGACAAGGTAATGCAAAACCAGGAGCAAACCACAAAGTTGAATAGGAGAGCAAAACACCTTCTTGCTCTCCATTGAAAAGAGGCTGGGGTACGTAGCTCATCTACTCCTGCAAAGCCAGTAATACTGTGTTTAAATGGTAGATGCAGCATCTTTTTTATTTTTAGCTTCAGATGAAACACATACGCTTCTTTCAAAGAAGCTGTGAAACAAAGAAAATCTGAGGGGAGAAATAATGGGAAACAAGAGATCAATTACTAGGTAGAAAGGTCTCCCCAAACTAGCATTTAATGGCACACAAAGCCATACAGAAAGCTTCAGGTTGTCTCTCTCCTGAAAACTGTTTCATGTTAGAAAGTACATCTGTTTGACTATTTGATTAAAAGTACGGTTCTATGTGCTCCTACACAAAGGTAACTCTCTCAAGATAGTAATTTCAACCCCAAATCCTCCTAGAAACAGGCACAGGTATATTTTATCTCATAATAGCTATTTGATATCAACTTTGACCCACTCAGCATGGATGGGAAGCTTGCCTTACTCCTGCTGGCAGTTTACAAGAAAAAGGTTACTTCAAATTAAAGCATTCCTCCTTTTTTTTATATGCTCTGAAAAGAAAGCAAGTTAAATCTGCCGATCACAGGAAAGGGCAAACTGCATTTCATATAATGGTTAAGCTGACTGCAGTTAGATAACTGCTAAAAATCAGCCAAGAATCTGAATGCAGGTTAAATGCTCTAAAAAAGTGATCTTCCTGAAAAGAAGGGGAAATATAACTGTGGAGGTGTTGCTCTGCTCTGCCTCACCTCTGCAAAGCAGCTGAGAGGACAGACCTGGGAGAAGCAAATAACTGGAATAACAAGGATTTGGCCAAATGCTACATTAAAAGAGAGGAATTTGAATAGGAGAGGGATAATGAATTTAGTCTCAACAGAAACAGTTTTCAAAACCAGGGTGGCAAACGGCATTACAGCTTTTAATGGTGCTTCAGCAATCCATCTGAACAAAAACATGTGCAAATTGCTTTGGCTAAAAATCTTTTTAGAAGATGAACAGTCACAGCCTTAATCCTGAAGTTCTGCATATACTTGGAATACATCCCACAATGTAAATATCATTGCCACCATTTAATGTCATGTAAACATTTTAATGTGTTTAAGCTGTAGCAGGCATAACTACAGCACTGTTTCTTTACTGGTCACGATTGAATTAAGCTAACTATTTCTCATCACCCATGTGTTTAGGTATCTCCCTCCCTCCATCCTGGTGAGCAGTTCATTCATGAGGCTAATAGGAAGCAAAAGCTTCTTGTGGGTGTTGTGGAAAACCAGCATCTTTAGGAGGCAATTAAATTAGGAGAGGGCAGAGGTCTTGTAGAGCAACACTGAACTAAAATTCATTTGCAGATGAAGTTTTGCATTGATGCAAGAGAAATAAAAACAGAGATTGCATTAAATGTCATGCATCTAACCTTAACTGTAGCCAAAGAATGATGTAACTATTAATACACATGAATGGCTAAGTATCACTCAGAAAGTGTTACATTTTTCTTTCACCTTTTAGCTAGGTTTATTTGCATATCTGTTACTAGTTAAGGAAGATTTCAATAAGCATAACGCAAGTTTCAAAACCTTAAATGCTGTTTTAAGAGTAGAATTAGCTAACGTCCAAGGGAAATGGGGAAGAGCACTTCTAATACCCAAAACCCCAATAAATACTAAGACAATGTGATTAATCACTGTCATCAGCTGTAACTGGAAACAATTATTATCAACAAATAATGCACATTTGCTGATTCTCTTTCTTGCTTTCCTTTCCCTCTGCAGAATCACAGAGTGTTTGCCTGCCTTAAAGATGGTTCTGCTAATGCATAATGAACTCTCTCCTGCATGTCATGCTGCAGCCTGACAATACAGATACTCTCAGACCTGAGCAACAGAAAATATGAGGCCAAACCATAGAACAGCAGCTTCACCGGGTTAAAAAAAAAAAAAAGTAAAAAAAAAGTAAAAGCTTAACAGTGAGCATATTTGGCTTTATTTACTTAAAGTGCATGACCAGATGAGTCCACACAGTTTGCAGTCACGTGGATTCCTCTCCCATTAGGCTTCAGCTGATCTTAGTGTCACAAGTCTCCTCTGCACCAGCCTGCGGCTTTCAGGTAATGAAATGCAGTGAATACAGTGGAGCACTGCTCAAAGGGCAAAGGAAGGTAGGGATTTATTCCAGCAGCACAGGAGGAAACAAGAACATGGTCTGTGAACAAACACTGTGAAACAATGCCTAATACTCTTTCCTACGTTTTCTTGGAGGAAATGGCTTTTGCCTTGTGAGTCTCTGGAACTGCCACACAGCCCCTCAATGTGCTACTCACTGCCAGGTCAGACTCCCTGCATGGGCCCAGCCTGAAGGTCAATTTATATTATTCAATATTTCAGCCTGGAACCCGGGCACAGCAAGAAACTACAGGGTTTTAGTCTGCCCCTAGTTTAATAAAAATGAACATGAAAGCAACCTGACACTGGGATCAGGACTAGAATGAAAGGGTATGTTAGGCAATAAAAATTAATACCTCTGCGTTACCTTTCCCAGTATGGAAGTTCACTGAAGGACATTTTAAATACCTCTTGGCTAGAAAGCTGATCCCAGAAGCTACCAACAGCAAAACACCTAAACATACCTGGGAATCAGCTGTTAGGTAAGACTAAGACACAGGGTCATATGGATACCAAAATGCTGCCTAAAGAATGAAAGGCATTGGCATTTGTGTCATCTGCAGGCAATACTGTAACAAAGATGAAAATTTCTCCATCCTGTACTTGAAGAAGGAGATAAAAGGAGCAACAGTTTGAGGGGGAAAGGCACTTTTAAACTGTGCTCTACTTTCCATCTGTCTTAAACACAGAATCATAGTGATTTCTATAGAGAGATTGCCCCTGCTCTTACGTGGTCAGGGCAACACAGAACCAGACATCATTCTAGAAAGCTGGGATTTCCTCTGAGGAACAGAAAAACCGAGAAGAAAATCTCCCACAGCATCAAAGAGTTAAAGAGAATGCCATCTCTTTTGTACACTGAGCAGAGCACTAAGCAGTACTATCCAACATCATATCTATATTGAAACTTTCCCTACAGAATATAATCCAAAATGAAATATCTACACATACAGTAATGCAAGTATTTGAAATTATTCTCTCTCTGAAATATATTGTGCTAATGAGGTTCTTTGAGGGTCTCCCAACTCGTGCCATAGCAGTTTGTATCTTATATCCCTGCCAAAACCATGCAGAGTTAAGAGTGTTAAATCTTGATGGTTCCAGAATAGTTCAGGTTGCAAATGGAAATGAGGAGATATATGAAACTGCAACACAAGAAAGAAGAAGGAGAATGAGAAGAAGAAAAGAATCATAGTATCACAGAATGGTTTGGGTTGGAAGAGACCTTAAAGATCACCGAGTTCCAACCCCCCTGAAGTAGGCAGGGACACCTCCCACTACATCAGCTTGCTCAATGCCTTGTCCAACCTAGCCTTTAACACCTCCAGAGAAGGGGGGAATCGACAACCTCTCTGCGCAACCTAGTCCAGGGTCTCACCACCCTCACCATAAAGAATTTCTTCCTTATATCCAGCCTGAATCTCCCCTCTTCTAATTTACATGCATTATTCCTAGTCCTGCCATCACATATCCTATTAAAAAGTACTACCCCTGCTTTTCTGTAGGTCTCCTTCAAGTATTGATAAGCTACTATGAGGTCCTCCAGAGCCTTCTTGTCTCCAGGCTAAACAACTCCAACTCCTTCATCCTATCCTTATAAGGAAGGTGCTCCAGGCCTCTGATCATCTTCGTGGCCCTCCTCTGGACCAGCTCCAACAGCTCAAAGAAGAGAAAGAAGAGGAAGGAGAAGAAAAGAACAAGAAGTAATTACCTTTTCCTTTGTGTTCCATGCCTTCAAACCACAGCCACTACTATGATAGTAGGCACAATTGCTAAATGTCATACTATAAATTTTAAATTGAAAAATAGCACTCTCTGCTAGGAACCACATCATGGAAAATGGCAAAAAGCTTGTGCTATATACCTTACTGTCAATGGCAAATAACTCAATTACCATGGTGACATACACATAGAATATAGCCATAATTCTCTGAACAAAGGGCTTTCCCAAAGATGCATTCTCATCAGTCGTTTCAAATGCTAATGCTCCATTTTCCTGGAAAAGTGTTATTGTATGCAACAGTGTATTTTAGAAAATGGACATGTTTTTGTTTAAGGTGCCAGTGAAAGGCACTAGATCACCATCAGAAGAAAGAACTGTTTATAACCTACATAAAGCAGGGAATGCTCATATCTGTTGCACATCTTTTGCAGCTGACATCTGGAAGAAGGACAGTTCAACTTCAAAGGTAGTTCAGGTCAATATAACCTTGTTGAGACCATCTACATTATTTGACCACTGTGGATTTTTCAGATGGTCACTTTAAGAGAGTTGCATGTTCAATGACAGATGACTGGACTGAAAGATTCCTCTTCTATTTCACAAAGCTGAGACAGTAATGGACTTCCTGCTCTTTTCTAATTGGATGCAGTGAAATTTGTATCTGAATACCAAACCCTGAACCTGCTTGGTCTTTTCATTCTTTCTTCAATATTAATTCCATTTTAAGCACTTCTGTTAATGTAGGAAAAAAGGTAAAAATTCTGTTAATAGCCAGCTTACTGAGAGAGATAAAGAACATGCTATGGGATGCAATGATGAAGGACATAAATAACACCTGCTAGTTAAGATAACAAAAGGTAAATGAAAAATGAAAATGTTTTCAGCTTCTCAGTCACTGAGACACTGTTAAATAGCCATAAATAGGATCTAAGCCACTGTCAAGTGTCTGAAAACATTGGACTAGTTAGAAAGTTTTGATAATTATTTTCCTTTTCTACCAAAATCTACCACCTAATTTCTTACTTGCAGGAAAAGACACCCACAGATACATATTTAAAAAGACAATTCATAATCATCACCTGAAAGAGAAAGTCTCCTGGCTGCGAGATGTGCCCACTAAGTTTAATGATATGATTCAAGCAATTATTTGGCCCATCAGTTTGGCCCTTTATTATCTTTTCCCATTTTTAAGAGACCACCTGGGTTTGTTGATACAAAAGGAGAACTAAGATGATCCATGTAGGGCTCTTTTCCACCAGCTCCCAAATAGAGTGAACTCTTGTAAACAGACTTAGGAAACAGAGAATACTTTCCCCCTGCTTTGTTATGGTTGTCTCAGTAACCTGCCAACAATATAGTCAACGCATCTCAGATCCAAACACTTCCCATTAAAAAGTTGTTAAGACTCACAGTATCAAAAGTAATGGAATCCATTACTTGCAGGCAACAATGAAGTACCCCTTGAGTGAAGAATAAGAAGGAAAATACAATTCTGCATTATGCCAAAGGAAAACCCAAAGTTTCCACAGGGTCATAAGCTCACTGTGGCACATGGTTTTGCTGCCAGTGGAAAACCAGAAAAAAGCACAAAGCCTTGGGGTTTGAGATTTGTTTGTTTGTTTGTTTTTAATACAATGAGTTGTTGATTCCTTGAAGAATGCAATGATTATTGGTCATAAAGCAGGTATAAAAACAATCCTCAAGGGAATGGATTTTAGCATCAGAGATGATTGCTTGTCCTCCAATATCCCTCTCTTTGGGAAAATCATCTATCAAGCACAGGTGACAGAGTACCCATCACATCTGATCTATACCAGTCCTTAGGAACCCATTGCACATGGATTTAAACTTGGATGTGACTGCAAGTTGTCCCTCTTGTAAGGCAAACTCTGTGCTCTCAGATCACACCATGCCTCCTCAGCTTTTAGGGGCTTACCACTCCATCTAGTGAGTAAGTTCAAAATCCTGCTCTAAAACCAGGAAGATTCAAGAGTAGGCTAGAGGCTGAATATCTTCAAGACGTGCCTTGCTGTCAGCACAGAAACCCTGGAGCACTCACTATGCCAGAGAGATAGAGAGTAATGCACTTCTAATGGAATAAGGCTCTCAATTTACCAAGGCTCAGGCTTTCAGGAATACAAGGAAGCCATGCAATGGGTGTGCACCCAAAGATCAGAACATGTGAGGCTCAGAATAGGGTATAAAACCTTATTTTTACTTCAGGGTTATTACTATGACAGAAACAAGGACTGCAGAGGTGGAATAATGATAAGAAAAAACAAACTTTCTGGTACAAAAGCACACAGTGAAAAATCCAGTGAAATAACCTCTACCCATTGCAGCAGTAAATGAAATGAAATTGTTTGGTAGAATACTCAATAAGCTTAATTTTATATACTAAGGATAAAGAAACAATTTGATGCTGAGAGTGAGAGGGGAAAAAAGCAATAGTCTCAGCATCAGACAGGATGGAATATCTGTTCTGCATGCAGAGTTTTATTTGGCTTCACTTTCACAAGATTTGCTTGAAAACATTCAGTGCCAAATGTTTTTCAATATCTATTCATGTTTTCACCAATACAAAATGTAAGGGACAATACTTTCTGCTATTTTTTTGCTTAAAAATTGACCACTAGAGGCTTAAACAATCATGAAAAGAACAAAATAACTCGATTTGGATGTTGCACTTCATGGGAACTGCCATCTAAGCTCCTTGAGTTTCTCCTTCTCTGAATTGTTCAGAAACCACAGAAGGACTACATTTCCCATGAGAGGCCAAGGCCAGAAACTCTTATAATGGATCGCCTCCCCTCTCCAGAAAGAAACTTGGCTGACATAGCTGATGAGGAATCAGAGCATACTGAGGAGAACAGAAGCATGTGATACCTGGCAGTCCTGGCTGCTGAAGCGTTCTGGCTTCTAGCCAGGAAATTCTTAGAGAAAAATTAGCATTTTCAGTAAGCAATATCACAACAAGTCAATATAGTTTCTGTCATTTCTGGTTCTCCCACTTTTTCCACATTTCTCCTGATCTCCTAAATCCCATGTAACTCAGTCCTCTAAGTTACATGAGACAGCCCTGGCAGCAGCAGGCTATGTGGGTCTGTCAGAACTTCATGACTTCAATACCTCATTCACAATTCCTTGTGGCCCTCCAGGGCAACTGGCACGTACTGGAGTGGTTAGGGACACAACTCTGGAAGATGCACTACATTTGCTAAGTTGTTGTGCTTCTTGGCTGAAGACATTGTATTTAACTTCCCACGAGCCACAGTGTGCAAGTAAGGGGACAGAAGAGGCTCTGGTCCTACTTTTGTCAAACAGTGACACCATCACTGGTCACTAGCCAAAACAGTTATCACTTAAAAGTGTCCACCATTAGCAACTGGAATGCCATACGGAAGCAGTGAAGAGTGGCAATCTATCTCAATAATCCCAACAAATCCAACATGAGAGGTGAATTTGGACTCTTTCCAGTCTTATCTAAAATATTTATAGTAAAAATGTTAAGTGTGATACCTTTTCAGTACTTCTGAGTGAAAGATCAAAGACGAGAAGTATAAATATTTAGCAGTTTTTTCCCTCAACTACATGTTAATACTAAAGGCTACAAAAAGTATTACTAAAAATAACATTGCTGTCAAATTAAAACATATTTCATAATAAAGTAAAAAGAGAATTTGTGTGAGAATTTAAAACAATTCATTCTCTGAAGAAACGAAGATGGATGGGAATGACAGACACTTTAGAAATACCTCCAATGAGCACTGACAGAAACCACAGTTTACGAAGTCAGGTGACAGAAATGTGCATGGGAAGCTGTGGATGCTGTTTCAGGTACTAGTAGATTTCATCCTTTAGATTAAGGATATTATATTCAGGAGCTAGGTGCTTAAGTTACCTTTACACTTGCTGAGAGTTGAGGTAAAGAGTGATACAGAGCACCTCTCCTATGATGACAGGCTGAGAGAGCTGGGGTTGTTCAGCCTGGAGAAGAGAACGCTGCAGGGAGTCCTCATAGTGGTCTACCAGTACCTGAAGGGGGCCTACAAGAAAGCTGGGGAGGGACTGTTTGCCAGGACATGGAGTGCTAGACAAGGGGCAGTGGTTTTAAACCATAGCAGAGCTTGTTTCGATTAGACACTAGGAAGAAGCTCTTAACCATGAGGGAGGTCAAACACTGGAACAGGTTACCCAGAGACCTAGTGGAGACCCTGTCCCTGGAGGCATTCAAGACCAGGCTTGATGAGGCTCTGACCGACCTGATAGAGTATGAGATATCCCTGCTTACAGCAGGTGGGTTGGACTAGATAATCTTTAAAGGTCCCTTCCAACTCTGAGCTCAGATCAAGAACTTAAATGATTATTTCAAGGTCACACAGCAAACTGGTGAAAGAGGAAGGACATGGATAACTGCAGACACTTCAAGTTATCTTTCGTACAAGATGCTCTTCCCAACATATACACATTTTCAGTCACTCTTCTTTTCTGCAAATTGTACAGCAGCCCTGGAAACAAAACAGTCTATGGGAGGAAAAAGGAATTCATCCCACTTACAGTGGTCACAGTAAAGTGCAGAGCTAACATCAGGATAAGCAAATGTGTCATTTGCTAGGTGAGAAACTAATTCCAAATCAGGAGGAAGGGAAGAAGAATGGAACAGGAAGAGATGAGATAACCAGAGACTGGAAGACTGGACTTAAACATTGAAAGCTGAGGTTAGAAGAAATCAATTGCCATTTTTGTGTAAAAGCAAGAAAAAAAAAGTCCTTGCCCCCATGGGCAGCTGGCAGCACTAGAAGGTAACTGGAAAACTTTTGTACCTGCATGGGTATGCAAAAATGGAGGGTATCTCAATGGGACTGCTTACAGTATCTGGAGGAAATTCTGCATCTGCTTGCACAATTAAGTGCTTTTTACTACCTCCTTCCAGTCCATACATTTTTTTTCCTCTCAGAATTGTCAGGCTTTAAGAGCTCTAATCTGGCAAACTGGATTTGCTTTGGAGATACATAAATTCCCCACTTTCCCTCCCCTAGGGTAATGTGGTTCCACACAGACAGTCACAAGAAACCTGTTCTCATTGCTTTTCTGACAGTTGCTGCCTTGGGAAGACAACTCAGAAAAAAGTCTTCAAAGTAAGGATAACTACTGGCCACCAGATTAAATTACTGTCAGCACACAGGAAAACTGGGTAGCTTCTAAATGTTTCTCTTGCTGAGTTCCATTTGCACAGGTATTACATTTGGACCATGATGATATACAAAGAGCTTATGTCTTGTAGGTGAGGCTTGCCTGGTTGTTTTGAATATAATGATGGGCAAAATGTCACAGCACCATGAAAACTACCCAAATGATGGCAGCAAATACCAATCAGGTGCAGTAGAACTTTTACAACTGTCAAAATGAGCATTAGTTTGTAAAACTGTAACTGTCATGTTCAGAATGTTGCCTTCCCTTAATATTATGGCTACTCTTTATGAAAAGACAAATGTGAGTGTGATAGGACATGCATAGTGAACACCTCCTATGCTAAGGTGATATGAGCACCATGCAATAACACAAAATAAGATGCATCTTCCTCTAAGTACAATGAAATTATCAATCTTCCTCTCAAAAAGTGAAAGAAAGCCACTGAGAAAGCCATCACACCAGCAAGATCAAAATACCATTTTTGCTAAGACTTTCCTAAATGATGCTCTCACTAGCAGGAACTAATACCAGCAAGGAAGGGATAAGATTTCAGTCCACAAAGGGGAATGCACAGGGAACACTACAGGAAGTTCTCAAATTGTCCAAAAGATGATCTTTGCCCAAGGAATGAGCAAAAGAAACCACAAATCTATTACTAGTTGTTTTTGACAGTTCATGGAGGACAAGTAAGGAGTAAGGTACTAGATGTTTGGGAAAGGTCAAACAGAGTGCTTATTTTTGAAAATGAAAAAAAGCAAATATATTCAAAACTACCCAATTTCTCTCTACAAGGGGGTAACGGGTAGTAAATCAATAATCAATAAATTAAACAAAATGCAGGAAGCAGCAAACATCATGGATGGCAGGTGCATGAGTAGCAATGTGCATGTGCATATATTCACAGTCAGACGAACCAAATCAGAAAAAACGGTATAAGATCAATATGTCACAAAATATAGATAATCTTGCAGTTGCAAGTTGTTTCAGGTTTTAGGAAAATTTTTTTAGAACTTGCAGCAAAAATAAAAACAAAAAGAAAAATAATAAATCCGGTTTGTAAAATTAGGTAGTACAAAAACATGTCCTAAATGCTTCACCTCAGAGGGAGTAGCATAAAGGAAGATGATAAAACTGGTGATCAGTAAGATTACTGCTAGAAGATGGTATTCCAAATGGCTGGAGTAGATGCCAATAATTTGTTTCTTCTGGAAGCAATTATTGACAGCTCAGAGCCAAATCTGAAGGACTGTTCTTGCAGAGTTCTTCATCTCAGCTCCCATAGCATGGAATATTTTCATTAATCACACAAGTGATGCAACAGAAATGTATGTTAGCCAGCAAATTATATCAAGCTGGGTGAAAAAGTAAGTATAACTGAGGACAAGATTAGAATAATCTTGACTGGAAAAGCTGAAGGATACATTTCAGCCAGGACAAGTGTACGCTTCTGTATTTAGCCAAAACCAATGACTTATAGGCAGAGAGTATGATGAACGACTGGGCAAATTGCAGTGCTGCACAAAACATCCAAGCACTGCACAGAATCATGAGTTGAAGGTGAATCCGTGATGTTGCTGTGCTGCTTTAAGGCAGGCAAGTACCACTTCTGGGATGGACTTCGGGAATGCAGCTGGATTAACAGCCCTCTGCCTTATTTAAGACTGCTGCTGGCTTACCTGAAGAACCCTCTCCACACCTCAAAAAAGGTATGAGGTAACTGGAGGCAGATCACTGAGGAGCAATGAGAACAAACAGTTTTTTGTCATGGTGAATGTGACAGAATACTGGCACAGGCTGCCCAGAGAGGTTGTGGGGTCTCCTCTGGAGACATTCAAAACCTGCCTGGATGCATTCCTGTGCAACTGGATCAAGGTGTTCCTCCTCTGGCAGGAGGATTGGACTAGATGATTTCTCAATATCTCTTCCAATTTCTGACATTCTGTGATCTCTTAGGTAACAAAAATTACAAGGAAAGACCAAGGGAACACAGGTTGCTTAACTTAGAGAGAGTATGAAAATACCCTTCAAATACATAAAATGCTGCTGCTGCTGCTGCTCAGAGTTATAATCTGCTCATTAACACTCATCAAGTGGCAGGAGATGGAAGTAAGCAGCTCACACTGCAGAAATACTCAGCTTGAAAATGCATTTAGAAAGGCTGTGGGGTCCCCACTGCTGAAAATCTTGAAGGACTGGTTATACAAGAGTCTGTCAGCAATGCTATAAGTAGACCTGATCCTGTTTTGAAGTAGGAGGATGAACTAGGTGGCAGTACTCTTCATCTCTTTAGCATAAAATAATATAACAGTCTTTAAAATGCAGAAAGTTGTGAGTAGAGAAGACATCTCCTTGTAGCTCCAACTGAATACATATTTGTAGTTGCTTATCCTATTGCATTAAAAGGAGATGGGGGAAACAATCACAGTTCAGGAGGCCAAGGAGGTAGGGAATACAAACTGCTGATGCTATACCTGGCAAAATAATCTGTGTTACCAACTTAAATTTCCAAGAAATGAAGCAGAGAAAAACCTTTAAGGGGAACAGCAGAGACAGTGAGAGGAAAGGAATCCCCTGAAAGTGAGGTGACCTTGTTAGGCCAGCAACCCTTTCATTAGTCTTATAGGTCAGTGTTGAAATAACAGCAGACAGGAAAGCAAAGTGCTGCTGAGTTACATTTCACCACCTAAAGCAAATTACAAAAAAAAAAAAAAGAAAAAAAGAAAACCACTAAGAAAAAGCTCATAAAAGTCCACTCTGCAAGACAGCATCCCAAAGGGAGAAATTCACTCAGCTGCTTGTATCTCTTGCTTCAGGGCTGAGACAAGCATTACGAAAGCTCTGAGGAACAGCCACAGAAGATGCTGCATATTATTGATGGGCTGAACTGCATCTTTCTCCTTTATGCTTTTCTGAGTTTGTATCAACAAGTTAATCCTATGCTTTCAGCTTTCCAAGTTCTCATTCAACCCCAGGCAATCTTAAAGGAAGAACGAAGCCTTTCTTTTAACAAAACAACCTTGCAAACAAGCCCATTGGAAATCTGCACTTCAAGGCAATTTGGGAAGGTTTGGGGACTAGAAGACATCTGAGACACTAAACCATGAATGAAGGCCAACTAGCCCTGAAAAGGACAACAGCTATGGGGACTATGGCCTTTTGACATAGAAGCTGATAAACTGTGCACCATGTAGCAGGTAGAGAGACTGAAAAATAGAGAGGAAACAACACAGCTAAGGATGGCAGATTACCTAATGTCAATATAGAAATACATAGAAACTAATATAAATCTCAACATAATACTCTGCCATGTTTTCTTTGTATTTGTGTATGTCACACTGGCTTCTTCATTCTTGCTGTTCTGTATTCACTTCTTGTACCTCCTCCTTATGTATTCAGTAGCTGCAAGGAAGGAGCTGCCTTTCATTTTATCTACCTACAGTGCCTTTTGCAGCAGAGAATGAAAGGCCACGACTCTGCTACAAGAAAAAGTAACCCTGTGTACTTGTGTAAGAATATGTGTAAGTAAGTGTACATATATACATTGGTTGCCACTGCTGCTAATTTTTTATTAACCTATACAAGTTTGCTTTGACTGATAAGACTGCTAGTTTTGGAGAAATACTGATGCTTATTAAATGTTTTCCAGGGATTAAATCTCATAAAAGTTCCATTTAAAAGTGTTCTTCCATTCTTACATGAAATATGAAGTTGCCAAGGAACAAATAAACTATTTATGACTTATGCCAGTACAGTAACGAAGAATGGCTTAATGGGGGCATGTGCTACTTTGAAAGTACTGCAGTCTGTTTTTCACTGAACTGGACACTCTCTCAAAGTATAGTCTCCTTTCTCTGCCGAAAGAAAAAAAGATTAAATTTTTGACACAACTATCTAAGTCACAACAGAAAGACATACATGCCCACAGTCCAACATTCCTGCCTTACTTGTAGGTAAATCAGTGTAGGCTGCACACAGATGAATGCAGGTAGCAACTGATAGCTAACTGAAATGAACTCTATTTATTATACATGAGATGCAGCAATTTGGTAGTATGACCTTAAACATCATCATCTCTGCTAGTAGATGTTCCTCATTTGAACTACAGAAACAAACACTGAAGGAGATGCTTCTTCCGAGATTCCTGGTAGCTACGCCTAAACAGTCACCTCTCCAGCAGTCACTGGGAGGTCATGTTGTTAAAGTCAGCAGTGTTTGCTTTCTACTTTGCTGAATTCTTATCACATGTAGTCAGGATGGCTGGTGTCCCTACAATGGGTTTTGAAACATACAGTACCATATAAGAGAATGAAAATTATTAGGCACTCACTGCTGAGAAGGTTGCAATGCTATTCATGTTCTCTTCTCCATACTCTGCATCCTCTGTGTCTAACCACTGCAGTCATGTGCATAAACTTTTCCTCCACCCTGTCTCTGCAGAGATGCCTGAACAAATGCAGGTGCTGGGCATGTGGATTCAGTGAGGGAATACACTTCCTTCAAATGGAAGAGTCTACAGAACAAATGCTGTAGCCTCTACAGAGGAAAAAGACTACATCTACAACATCCATGTCATGGTTTGCACTGTGGTCTTTACCAAAAGATACAGAAGACACAGAGACACAGCTTTGATAACCTAGTAAGATCAGATTGCTGAGCACCAAGAAGCACATAAAGGGAGGGAAATAGCTGCAGATATCACTCCTCAAACCCACACGTTTTTCATCCATAGGATTTAATCAGCATTGTGACACTTGATCCTGTTGTGATTTTACTTCAGCATCCATATGAGGCAAGGTTAAAATCAGCTCACCCTTCACTAGGATAAACCAACCACAGAAACCATAGCATCAGCCATCAGTCCAAAGCATGGGTTGCATGAGACATAGACAGTTGTAAGACAGTCAAAACATTTATAAGCACATCAAAGCTGAGTGAGAATTTTCTTGTATTGCTGGCACATCTGCACTGGCAAGGACAAGCTTAGTTTCTTGTATCTCAATGGATCTCAGTTCTGATTCTGAGTATCCCACAACACATCACAGAAACTCTAAAGGAAAGCTATGAAAGAATCTGGATTAGGATTAGCATTCACCTACAAAGCCCATGCTTAGATCTATACAGTGTTAAGAATCTGGATCAGACTCAGCATTCACCTACAAAACCCATGCTTAGATCTATACTGTGTTGGATCAGCCTTTGAATCTTTCCTTTTTTATTTTCTTTCCCCCAAATACTGCGTGAGTGCTTCAGTAGCACATAGGTGAGTCAATAAAATTGAGAGCAGTGCTGTTCACACAAAGCCTTCTTCAATCCCGTCTCCAGGTGCCAGCACATCTGCCTGAGGTGGCTGCACACACAATGAACCACACCAGCAAGATGATGTGGCTGAAAAATGACCAGGGAGTAAAAGAAAAAAAAAAAAAAAAGAAAAAGAATAAACCCAACCTGGTTCAATGAATGGCCACATCAGTCACTGTGCCAGCACAATGCTGGGGTGGCAACAGCACAAACTAAGACCTGGGCTGCCAACAGAAATATACGTGGAAACAGAGGCTAAAATCACGAGTTGGTAATTCACATAGGCAACAAGTCATATTCTCATTTTTATCTTCTAAGTTCATGTAAAAACATGTTATATGCTATGCTCAAAGTGAGACTTGGACACAAGGGAGAGGAAAAAACCGTTTAGCTGTCCTGAGGCACTGATGAGTCCAAACTTCTGGAGCGGCTCCCTCTAAAGGCAACAGGATATATCTCTTTCTGCCAACTGAGGTTTTAGCTGATATTTTACAAAACAAGAGGGATGGGTCCCTGGGTAGCAATGTTTTTAAAATTGATCAGCAGTTGGGTCCTCTTCTTAAAAATCCGTTAGTTAAGTTAGTAAATGAATGAATGTGTCCAAGACACTATGAGGTAAGGAGAACCAGGTGTGACAGATGAACTCCACAAGAGCCCAAACACTTTAAGCCTAAGGTCAGTGGTCTGAGAAGATTTTATGTATATAAGGTCCTTTGTAAAGCCCCTGCTCTAGCACAAATTTAATTCTGTGCAAGTAAAGCTCTCCCTTCTGGCAAATGTAACACAAGATACCCTGAAGACAGACCTGTGCTTGGAAGCTCACTCTTTGAGTATTTCATCAAGTAGAGCAGCAACACTTAAGAGGTTACATCCATTAAATATGATCTGTTAAAGATCATTGCCTTTAACTACTACCTTCTGTTGAGAGATAGCAGCCCAAGCTGACACATTGGCTTTTGGATATAAGCAAGCAAGGCTGGATAGAAGAAGGGTATGGGGATCCAGAGAAATACTAACGGTGAATCACTCCTTTGCTGATGAAAGGCATGGTTGCTTTTAATGAACAGTTAGATGAAGGATGTGGGATAATCTAAGTGGGACTCTTATGAAACTTAACTATGAGATACTTTGAGTAATGATCTATAAAGCTGCTAACTGTATTCAGTAAATTGTTGAGTCATTACCACATAAGGCTGGGTTGCTCTGAACAGCATATAAAATCCATATGGCTAGAAGACATCAAGTGGTTTGCTTTTGGTTATAAAAGGTGGAAAGGAGGATACATGTAAATATACTTTCAAGAATAAAATTTTAATAATAAAAAACCAATTAGCTGCAATTATATACCGTCCACAGTAACATTATTTTGTCATTTATATTTTAATTAAAGATGTTCCATGTTTGAGAATTAGCAGGCATGAAATTTGCATGGATTTTTAATGTTTGGGGAAAAAAATACAGTACATTCTCCACAGTGATGTATCTGTTATGAAATCAACTCAAAGTAAAATGAGGACTGGGCAGAAGGATTCTGAGTTCTACCTATAAATCACTGATCTTTCACCTCTTAGAGTATTTTCACATTCAAACTGAGATGCTAGATGAGCTGCATGCTTAATGCAAAAAAAGAGTAACTTACAAAACCACCACTACAGATATAATTTATTCTGGACTAACTACTCAAGCAGAGACCTAGGGCTGAGTTAGTCAGACAACTCTATTATCTTTCACCCAAAGAAAGTGTGATTAGTGGAGGAAATGGCACATTTACACTTGAAAATTGTTTCAAAGAAAACTTGTATCTTTAGGCACAACCCAGCCATTTGAAAAACACTGTAAGAGAGAGAGGCAGAGATGTTAAAGAGCACTTCCTTTTGTGATTTCTCACCCTTGTATTAAGCCACTGAGTTTTGCTTGAATATTCAGTATCTCAGCAGTCGGCACTTCCCAGGCAGTGATGCCGAATTGCTCTCCACTGATACTGAGGGTTTCAGTGCCAGGGTTCTTGGAGATGAAGGCTCTCGATACAGTGCCTGTGCAGCACCTACTACCCCGTGCAGCGGAGTGGCAGGACAAGGAGCAAGGAAAAGCTGTATTTTCTTCACCCCCTCTGCTGAGAAGGGGGAAAGTTGGTCTGTGTGGCTACTCTATAGCATGAGGGAAGAGGACAAAGGCAGTCAAACCAAACAGGGGAGGAACACTTAGTAACAAATAAGCCTATCCAGTGATTTTTGTCAAAGGTGACATTGACAGCTCTTCTGAAAAATTCCTTGCTCACTCAACAGAAGAATCAGATTATTGCTCCCAACTGCTGCACTGTCTTGAGCCCCGCAACAACCATGGTCATTACACATCATAATCTACTGCCCTTATGGGTTTTGTGGATTTGTTGGTTGGGGCTTTTTTTATTTTAAATGGCAACTGCTTTCCTTTTCAATCTTCTTTTTCTGGCTTTTCACTTCAGATTTCTTTTTGGTTTGGCATTTGCTGGCATTGAGCTGTGAATTCTATACACAGAGCCAACTGATGTTACTTGGGAAATTCTAAAGGAGCTGTAAAAAACTGCCTGAAAATTACTTTCAGCACAGAAGCACAAACTTTATGGTCACCTTCACTTGTAACCCACTGGAAACATTGTGCAAACCACAGAAGCATAGGACAGACTCGGGAAGGATTCACCTTTCCAGCTCTCTGATGTGTTTGTACTTAGCACCCTTCTTTCAGCTTCATATCCGTAACAACCTTGTGGTACCATTTTTTTTAACTTTTCAACCCTTTCTATATCTCAAAAACAGAATACCACAAAAATACCACTGAAATTCCAATGGCAAAATATCATAACAGTTAGATATTGCTTGTGGCATAGATCTCACCCTGTACCACTGAGCTACAGGCACCCCAGCTGAAGTACTGTGTGGCTTGCAAAGGCTACCACCAAAAGACTGAGTGGACTAGGATGAAACTAGAGAAATTTGTTTATATCAAGAAATGAATTAAATCTGTGCCTTGCTGAAAATTTACCCTCTCTAGTGCTATAAACATACCTGTGCATACAAAGTAATCATGGTCCTTGGTAGCACTGCCCTTCCTATCCAACACAAGCCAGCCTTTCCTTTGCCCTCTTCAATGAGTAGAAACTACACACACTTGGCTTTAAGAGTAGAACACAGCACTGAAAGCAGGCCCAAGGTAGCAAAGCACCAATAGAAAGAACTAGCTGTCTTTTAATACAAACCAGTAACAGCATCTGAAGAGTGACAGACAATACCAAAATGAAATTTAACTGTCCTCATGTATTGTGATGCTTGAGCTACAGAGAATTACTGAACTGCTGAAAGCAACTGTGTCTGTGTTTCTATCTGCACCAGCAATATACTAAAATACATTAGCTTAAATTGCTTCAGTAAAAATACACTTAAGAGTGTGAAAACCTCCAGCCTATGCAGATGAGGAGAGAGGTGGCAATTTGTTCAGCTACAAAAATGGGATCAATTCCAATTACAAGTTCATACCTTATTTATAGCAGCCTGGCCTGCCTAAACGAACATGTTCATCTCTGACAAAATCAGCCACCTCTCACCATGGCAGGGTATCAGGAAGGGAAGCAGGACTGAGAAGGACAGTGAGTGACAAGGACTTGCTGAATGTCACTCAATGAATCATTTAACCTCTTTGCAGGAGAAGAGAAATGCAGCACCTCATTTAGCCTTCCTAAAAAGCTCAATGGAGTAGCAGTTTCTGTTCAACAAAGGGCTCTGAAATCCTCAAAGAATGGAATATAAGCATTTGATATATCTAGATTTCATGTGTAGAACTATCTCTGTGAAAACCTGTAGTCCAGCTGCAGGACTGTTCAATTCTTAAGTTGCTTCTCAGAGGTAATCTGGCAGTGTGGAATGGCAAAACTTTTACTGTGAACTTGGGAAATAAGGAGAGTAAAACTTTGTGCATAAATGCTTTATAATATAATTACTGTATCTTATCTGTTTATATCTTCTCTTCACCAGATATTTCAATATGGAATAAAGCAGTCTATTATGAAGCATCTAAGCAGCTAATTAGACTGGAGAGCAATGACTAGCAGCTCATCTGTCACCCTCAAGCTTAACAAGTAAGTAAAGTCTATTTCCCCTTATCCATCATGATGAGAAGAGCAGCAGGTCCAAACACAAATATGATTAGTCTGAACTGCAACACTTGAGGTGGCAATGACTGCAAAGGTTACCTGAAAAACTGAAAGGCAGTAACCAACTATTTTTGCATGAAAAGGACAGTCTCAAAGAAAAGGTAAAAGGGCACCTGTGTGATTTCTCTGCTAGACATCCTCCAAAGCCATGGATTACTCTCCTCCCACAGCAAATACCATGTCCTCTTTTCTCTGGAAAGAGCAAGCAGTAAGGTCTTCAACTGCGACAGCACTAAGCAGCCCTTGCCTGGCTCATTCCTGTGGCTGCACCAGCCCTGCTTTGTGGTCACACAGCCAGTTGTGCAGTTCACTCATATGGCTCAAACACAGCCCTCCATTTCTGCTTTTTTTTTTTTTTTTTTAAGGATAGATTTTCAGCTAGATCAATCCTTTGCTTTAGATCACTGATTCAGATGTCATAAAACAGGATGGCATAAGTGCAGGAGTGGAGGAGAGCTAATCAGAACACAAGTTTTCGCCACAACCAAAGATAACAGTCCCAGGACCAAACTCAGTGAAACCACCAGCTCATCTCCTACCTGCTTTGCACTCTCATAAGCAATTTCTGAACCCGGTGGTCATATCTTCACTCAGTACCTCTATGACCAATACTGGCAAGTCTTAACCTGGCCTTTATTATTGACTGAAAACTCACCTCACAATGCTTTCACATCATCGTGAGTTACTGCAATGCAGATGACACTGTTTCCTGCAAGAGAACTGGAAGAACACTGATTTGAGTTCACCTTGTAATACATTCTTTATGTAAACAAATTTTTTTGCTGTTCCTCATAGCTGCAGAGATTCATGGGAGAGCAAGCAGGGGCTTGTAGGGCTCGGGATGTTTGTCTGGATTGTTTGTCTCTCCTTTCAGAAATGAAGTAGCCATCAAACAATCACAAAATTGAATCTTGATTAAACAACTGATCACAGGCGAGCGTGGGGATGCCCACACACAGGAAACCTTCCTTGCTTCCTGGGAAAGTCTGCAGCCTGTGCTGAGTTCTGTACTGCTGTGTTAGACTGCTCCCTGCCCTCAAACCAGCTCATGCACAGGCTTTCTAAAAGCAAGGCAAGCCTTTCACTTATATCTTCCATCTTCACTTAGATTTTTAAAGACACAACTGCGGTTTTACAAAGAGTTCAGTAAAAGAGCACAAAGAAGCCATATAAATATTGGAATTGAATTTGGGGCAATTTTCTATGCATCTTGGTTTAGCTTTCACATGGTAGATCTTTATCCTGAAAAGCAAATTAAGTGTAATAGAGAAGATGGAAATACAATCCTAACTGATGGGTGTTATATAGCTCATAAAATCTATAATACAACTACGTATCATTATATTTAACAGAAGAGCATTTGAGTACAGTTCAGAAAGAAAAGAACACAGGCACTTCCAATACTTTTGTGCTAGCTGAAAATTGCCAATAATTTTTGTTGCAAAAACATTTTCCTTGCACTTTCAACGTTCCTCTGAGACAAGAGCAAAAATACTTTAGCTGTGAAAATGATCCATTTTACAGGCGTCAAACTATTTTAGAACCCTACTCTTCAGTCTGCTTCTCTATGCCTAAATCATCGGGAATTTATTTGTGAAATTCCCCAAGGGAGAGAATTTGGAAAGAAAAGGTAGGTGGGAAGCACGAAAAGCCTTATACGTTTACTTTTTATTCCTAGAGGGGAAGTTATTAGGTGCCAAATTCTGATACCTGACACAAAACAAATGCCTCTTTGGTATTAACATGGTTCTGTTGAAGTCAATGAGATACCCAGTACTACCATGAAAAGCAGAACCAAAATCTAATGCTATATTCAGAATACAGAGGTAGCAGCAAACTTAACAAAGTGTCACATCCATCTGTCCCAAGACATAAATACCTGTAAGATCACAAAGGAAAATCAGACAAGGTGCAATTGAGTAAGAACCCATGTTCACTGACTCCACTTGAGAGGAAAAGGAGTAACCCCACCAAATTTGAAGGTGCAGGTAAGTAAAACTGATAAGGGAGGTGTAGGATGGCATGAAAAAGATTGCTTGAAGCACTCCCTGAAGCTGATAATAAATTCAGAAGCAAATCCAAGAGGTATATGCTTGGAGTCCTGGACTGGAGTCCTCCCTATTCAACACAGCAGCATCAGGTGATGCTGCAGGGCTCCCTTTGCTGTCACTGGAGGAACAGCTAACAGATTTCAAAAGCTGCAAGGCTACCATGCTTTGCTTCCTCCCTGAACTCTTTCTGGTGTGCTGAGCAAAGAACCTCACAGATTTCATTCTGCTCCTTTACTGTTGGACAGTGCACACTTTATGATGAGGAATTAAATACATACTCTTTCAAAAGGTAAAAAACTACCATAGGATCAATAGCTTAAAGACAACTAGTAAATCTCCCTTTGTCCACCCTCAATAACTTTCTTTCTCTTTAAATGCTTCTATATTCAAACACTTGCCTGCAAAACGAGAATTAGACTTCTGAGCACCCAAATGACTCCAGCTTTACCTATTATATGCATGCTTGCCAAATGTATTGCAGTACTTGTTAGAAATTCCTGCCCACATAAGGTGTGTCCTGCAAAAAGGAAAATATTCTTTTAGCATAATACAAGTCCAAGCTCATGTTTAAAGCAGGATATGTCGATCTCAATTAAAAGAAGCAGCAGATTTTCATTACATGGAGCAAAGAAGGACATGTTTGCTTTCAGAAATGTCCCTGTCTCATGTCTGTGTTTCTATCTGCACCAGCACAATACTAAAATACATTAGAGGAAGGCCTATTTTTGGGAAAAGGACATCTCCTGAAGTTTTAATACATCTGTTTTGATAAACTGCCGTGAATATTTTCTCTGTTGGTTTTCCAGAAGAGGAGGCTGTAAAAAGCACGGCAAAGCTTGCCTTTCTGCAGAAGCTGCTACCTCTACTGGAAAAAGAGAAGCACTGAATGCACGTTTTAATGTTACACAAGACACAGCTTAGACTGTGGCAGCAAGGAAGGCAGAGGGAGAGACATTTCAGAGCCCATGCTCTCCTTTACAAAAGCAAAAACCAAACCAGAAATTGAAGTGCCACCCCTGCTGAGTTCTCCTGCCGGTGCCTAACAGAACGAGGCATGAAAACATACAAAATCAAAGCAAACAGACCTGCTGAGAAAAGTGCTCACCTGGTGACTTAGTCAGTTCTCCAGCTCCAAACACAGACCTAATCTGCCCTCCTTCTCTCTGTGAGACTGTCAAAATACCAATCCAGGGTTTAAGAACCAGCCTTTGGGAAACGCCAAGTACGGAGCCCAGCAATCACATGGTGCCACAGAGATGACCAGAAAACCCTGGTCTCAAAATGTGACTAAGAGCTACTTCCAGTCATGCCCATTCACATAAAATTCAGACAAATGATCACCACCCTCCCATCCAGAACAGGCAGTGAGCATAGCAGTAGGTGCCATTTCAGGATTTTCTGCTTCCTTCCTGCAACTGTCTCTCTAACAGGCTGCTAGTTCAAAACACTCTTTTTATAAAGATTGTGTCCTTTTCCTTCAGAAGATCACTAGGAAGAATTTTCCACAGAAGACAGCAGGGAAAATGGACAGTAAATGCTATTTGGATGGGCTTAGTGCCCATCAGGATATGAAGTTGGGGCACAAGCTTGTGCTAGTTGGTTTGTTGGTTCCCATACTTTAGCTCACCCACTTAAGCCCATGGATGCCCAGCACACATGGACTTTTCTCTCTGCCTGCCATCCATCCCAAAGCTGTTTTATTTGCTCTAATGACCCAGTCTTTCTACTTAGCCATGCAGGGAAGCACACAGCCTACGAAATCGACTTTCACTGCTGGTTAGGATTCTTCTGCTAATTCATAACGGTTTTTAATTCCATGCCCTTGAGGTCTATAATAAATATCACCCTTGATAGGTTGGACCAAGAATTAAGCTAATATTGAAAGAATCTGTCAGACTACTTATTTATTGGTTTAATTTTATGACTGTCTTGATGTAAAGCCTATCAGACATTGGCTAGATCTAAACAGAAATCACTAAATCACACGGTGTACTAATTTGATGTAAAAGCAGAAAAAGTAGTATATTAAGTATGTTACAAATAGAGTTGTTAAATCATTCACTACTCGCTGGCTTTGAAATGCTTTTTGTTGAGTAACTAATAAAACAAAAAACTCCATCCAATGATGCAATATATATTTTCAGGGCGTTTGCTATGCCATGTGTCAGACTCACCTTCTGCACAATGGAAGCATTCATTTATCAGCAGTTAGATAAAGCTTATCTAACATTTTCCACGCTGGGATGTCTTTTTTAAACACTTAGCTGAGAAAATAGAATTGTATCTGTATTCAGGAAGTATGTACTTTGTGGGAATGTGGAATTTACTTTCATTGTAGACACTCTGCATAAGAATCTGATCTGCAGCTCCCAATCATCTTTATCTACCTCTAGGCTCACTAAGAGCTGAGGGCTGACAGGATCACAACCAGGGATGGATTTGGAAAACTTACAAATTTTCATTTCATTATGATTTAACGCAGTAAGCCTACAGTACTTTTATCTGTAAAGCAAAAATAACATTCATATACGGGAAAATCTCTGCAAAGATGCAACTGTGCCAGTCCAGGAGACTGAAATAAATTACACATGGTATTTCTGATTAGCCAGATTGCCATAATATGAACCCAACAATGAGCAAATGGATAAGGAAGGAAAACAGAGAAAGCTGCAGTTGTCATAGCTATTGATATTAATAATGTCTTTTTGATGGGGTCAGCATTTATGAAAACTCTGTAGTCACATTTATACGCATCCGTATGCTGAACTGCATCCGTAACATTCTCTAGAGGAAAAGTACTTTCTTTTAAACACTGTCATGACACTGAAAAACCACCATTTTAATACAAAGAAAGAATGAAAAAAAGGGTGAAAGGCAGAAAAACCTTCAAATGCCATTTTTTCCATAAATCTCTTGTCACTACCTAACACAGAAACAGTGGCCAATCCCTTTTCCTGCTGGACCAAAGGGAACTCCCCATCAGGAGACTCAACTTTCATCTTTAAAGGAGGTAAAAAGAGAGAAAGAGGAAAAAGGCACCTAGAAACTTTATCTTTGTAATCAAATGAGGATAACTACTCTGTGATCTAATAATACCTCTGTTCTCCTGGAGAGAGGATAAAATGTTATTGAAGATTTTAAAAAACTTTTCTTTCACTGATGCACTAAGGATCATGCACTCTAACTTTACTCTCAGTCCCTTAAGGGAAAAAAAGGAAAGCTCATCCTATCATGCCTTGATGGTATGACGTTCACAGAAGGTAGAGGCAGCACAAGATTCCAGTCTAAACTTACTGATTCAGATTTATTCCTTTCCAGATAATACCAGGCGAGACATTTTAAAACATGGACTTAATAATGGAAGAATCATTTCACTGGGAATCATCCAGCAGTGAATATACTTTTTAGGACTTTGTGACAGAACACGATGGAGTTAAAAGGTAATCTGCCAGAATAATGGCCTTCATGAAAGCCAACAATGGAATGAACAACATCACTAGGCACAGTCATCCCTATTGGCCTTGCTAACCCCATGGAAACATCAGAGGACAGGTAGTAACAGTGAAGGTGACACAGCTGCACACCTGGTTAGGAAATCCCCTTTTAAAACACTCTTGAGGCTGCTCCAGTATACACTAGTTCCATTCCTCAGCCTAAGAAACCCCACCTGCTCATGTGTCATGTGTTTGAGATCCCCAATCACTTTGGTGGCCCTCTGCAGGACTTACTTTATCAATGTCCTCTTCATACTATCAAAAAATCAAAGCCTACCTTCCTGGGAAGAAGTATTTTAGGATGGAAAAAAACCAAACTTTGCTTCTGATTCCCATGCAGCAGATGCTTCTGTATTTGAACCCTTTATTTGGCCTTTGTGAAGGATTCCATTATCTTCTGCTGCAATAGATTGCCTTTAGTCTCTGACTAAATTCAGAATGTTGGAGTTGTGGCAGTGTTTCCTTCAGCTTGTATCCTCATGCTGTCCACTATTTCCACATCATAAATCTTTGGCTCCATAACACCTTAAATAAGCAACAAAACACCACTACTGTAGTTTGCTACTTCTGCAACTGCTCTCCATCCATCAACTTTTAATTCAGTACAAAAATAGCTTCTTCCTAAACAACTTCAACCTATCTAGTGTTTCTGGTAATTTTATTGACTACTGCAAAGTTACCCAAAGATAAATCTAGCTGAGTTTAACTTCAAATAAGAACTATGTGCTTCTGTGATCTGGGAGTAGTCATCTACAAGTGAGTTAAAAACCAGTGCTTTGTTGTACCATAGAAAAAAGCCTCAGACAGCAGAAGGGGAAATATGGGACTGAGACTTAAACTATTTACAGTAACAGAGGGATTAGTGCTGTAAATTGGATCAAGAGCCCTCTGGTCCTTTCAAGCATCTACTAACAGCTGATTCAGAAAGCAGCCTCATGCCTGATAAAGAACAGTTCTCTGGTAACATGCCAATGGATGAAGAATTTTCTCATCCATTAACGGCTGTGCTTATGTACTGAAGCAGAGAGATTTCATTCATACATTAGTCTAATCTTCTTACAAACTCAATGGAGCTCTTTTGCTCAAGAGATTCTGGTGTCGCTGATTATTTATGCACTTTTGTCATAAAAGATTTCCTTTTAACCGTTTTGAATGTGGTGTCTTCTAATTGCATTGGATGTTCTTGTTATATCTGCAAATCAGTAAGTATGAGCATGCAGCCAGCCTTCTCTGCACTATTCATTATTTTTACATTCCTTTATCATGTCACCTGTCATCTGTTTCCTCCCCAGCCTAAGCAGTTCTAATACATTTCATTCATCCTTATGTCTCCGACACTTTCACATCTCAGACAACTTCTGCTGCCTGGGTATTTTTTCCCTGATGTTTGTCAAGATGCAAGGACCAGCTATAAACACACTTTCTCATGAGGGGGACAGGCTCACAATTTATATAAGAGCATCGTAATATTTACAGCTGCATACATCCATGTTGCACTTCATTTCCTTTAATGAGAAGAAGGAACAATCAAATGGATAGGAAATTAAATCAAAGTGCAGGATATATGACTTCAGCTGAGAAATAGTCCTCCTTAAGGACTGCCTGTAAGGTGAAAAGACTAATCCCTACTATATCAGCAAAATTAACTACAAATACAAGCACTTGCAATGCTGTTGTAGGACCCCTGTTTATGCTGAAGTCGTAAATCACAGCAATCTTACTTTCTAGGCCACCAACAGCAATTTGTTCCTGAAGTTACTCTGTAGATTTAAAATTCATCAACATCTGCAAGAACTACGAAATACTCCTTTCTGGAAGGCATTTATCCCTCTTTAACCATGTTCCCCAATCTCCCTTATTATTGCCATTGCTCTTCTTCCCTGCCATGAATTTAGCCCACTCTAAAATGAGGCTTGAAGGCTTGTAGGTTGCACGGGAGCTGAAATTCACAGAGGATTATGTATTTTTGTTATCAGCACAGTTACCTTATTCATCCTGAGATTCCATCAAAAATCTGGCAACTTGCTGCAATTTACAGGGTCATCCCGTTCCAACTTTCTTCCTTCTCAAACACATTTAAGCTTTATTATCCCTCCCAGAGCAACTGTTTGCAGGTATCTTTCTGATAGATGGCACATCCACACTACAAACAAACAGAAGAGCAGTGTGGAGATGTCTGAACTAGCACTATTTGACCTAGGTTTGGAACAGAAGTAATCCAGTCACAACAGAACCGTGCCTGGCATGGGACAATTTAACCTTCTTCTTCATAGTTACATCAGCTTACACATATCACAGTCTTTGGTGGCTAGGCTATTTTCAGAAGAAGGAGCCTCATTAAAACCTGTCTGATTGTATTTATTGAATCTCCCATGAGCAAATCAGTCAGCTAGTCCAAAACATCCATGGCATACTTAATGTGTCCCTGCTTTGATAGTTTAAAAAATTTCAATGTCTTTTTGTATTTTCATCAATCTTACCAGCATTGCATGTGTGTATACACTCATTCTTCAAGGCCCCCATCATACTCTCCCTGCTGTCAGCAGACATCACAGATGAAATGTCTATTTTGCTGAAGTCAATAGCAAACTGCTGCTGACCACTCTGGGGCTCACATGGTACTGGTTCTCACACCTCTTCTCCCAGAGACCAATGGAGAATATAGAAGGTAGGGGTATGAAAATCACGGCACCCAAGACCCCTCCAAACAGGCAACACGATGATACCAGGGGTGAAATCAGAAATAAACAGCTATCCATCTGAAGCCCAGTGTCCTCAGCATAGCTAGCTGCAGCTGGGTCACCTTGGATGAACAAACCAGCTCTGCAGATCCTCACCTAGCACCCTCAGAGCCTCTGACAAGCAAAAGAGAGTCATGGGGAGGGCTGATGCTCATTAATGCATGGGCTTTGATATCCACTGGCCCAGTAGAAATTTTACCCAGGCATGTTCTATTGCTGTTTGTAGTAGCCAGCGTGTCTCAGCTGCCTCTGTAAAAGCCAGATGAATGGTGCTTTTGGAGATAGCACATGCTCTTAAGTACCCTTTTCAGATAAATTTTAAAAATGGACCAAGCTGGCACCTGCAGGTCGAACTTGGCAGTTCCTTTGGATTCCAGGAAAACTAAAGCATACCACAGACAGAACTACTATAATTCCCCAGGCTGGCACTTAGTCATCAGCCAGTGCTACTCTCACAGAACAGAAGTAGATTTCTTTCCCCTCCACTGCTTTCGAATGTTATTGAAATAAAAATAGACAGAACTGTGATTTTTCACATCTGATGTTGAGTCCTTGTCGAAGTACTAAACTTTGCCTTCTTTTAGGAGATGTGTCTTCTATAAAAATACACTGCATCTGTGCTGGAGCTTCCTTCATAATTCACACAAAAGTTAGCAGCTGTTGCAGCCTGCTATACACACACTGACCTACTTCGTGCCATTCACCAGAATGAAAAGTTCATTCACATCCTATATTTGCTTTACCAAGTAGCTTCAAATTCTTTTGCCAACAGCAACAATCATTTTGAACAAGCCATTCTCTCTTCCACAGTGAAAAATGTTAGCTTAAGAAAGTACCCAGATTTCAAAATCTCTACAAATTAGTAGAGACCAGAGGCAACACAAGCAGCTACACTTGATCTTTCCAGCATTACCTGTTCTGCAAAGCATCCAGATTTCATTATGTACAACACAGAACATGGTAAGTTTGTTGTGAAAAATACATTACATGGGGCATGATTCTGGACCTGCTGAAAATGGGTACAGCTTTCAGAAGGCCATTCATAGAATCATAGAATGGTTTGAGTTGGAAGGGACCTTACAGATCATCTAGTTCCAAACCCCCTGCCATGGGCAGGGACACCTCCTGCTAGTCCAGGTTGCTCAATGCCTCATCCAGCCTGGCCTTAAACACCTCCAGGGAGGAAGCATCCACAACCTCTCTGAGTAACCAGTTCCAGTGTCTCAGCACCCTCATCATAAGGATTTTCTTTCTTATATCCAGCCTAAATCTCCCCTCTTACAATTTGCATCCATTACTCCTAGTCCTGCCTAGAGAGCTTAGAAACACCAGATCTGCTTTCAGGAAGCCTGAGGTCCAGATGTACACAAACATGCAAGTGCCTACATCCAGTTAAATTCAGAAGCACAAAAAACATTTCTGACCCAAGCTGACACCACTTGGAATTTTCCATTTCAGTTGTGAAAATTTTACTCAGTTTCTGAAACATAATCATCCCTTCACAACACCATTTGCTTCCAAGCAAGTAAAGTGCATCACTCAGCAGCACCCACCAAAGTTGTTTAAAGCCAGTACATCAAATAGAAGAATTACTTTTACTATTGCTAACACTACAGCTCAATAAATTCTGCAGTGAAAACCAAAAAGTTTTGGCAACTTTCTTATACTTTCTTGAGAAAATGTGTCATTTATCATCACACAGGAATAATAAGAATAAACAAAGTTTTAGCTTATAAATAATTTAAATTTAAATTAACAAATAGTATTTAGAGATCATAAATAAATAAATAAAATGTTAGTGCTTAGGTTTCAGTTGAAATTTGCTCAAAGCTTTTTTGGGTTTCCTTCTCCGCATAAGACCCGTGAGATGCAGACTCATGTGAATGGAAACAAGCTTTACATGACTCCTCATGATCCACAACCACCATGTTTTATTCAGTGTAATAAATACTGGCAATATTAATGCTTTGCCTGGTAGACACATTTACAATACTACAAGGACTTTATGAAATCATATCACTCTTGCCTAACTGATGATGCTTAACATTCTGTCTCAAAAATGCATTCATTTATGTTCCTTGAGTTTCCCTCACAGCCAATGATTTTTCCCCTTTGCTATTGCCAGTTCAATCTGTGAATTTAATCTATTCTGTTTACTACACTGACACACTTAATTTTGATTTTACAGGTACATGTAAAGATTTATTGGTTAGAGGTAGGTTCTAATACAAGTGTGTGAAAGCATTCAGTGAAATACTCCAGGCATTCAGGAGAGAAACAGGGTGGATTTTCTTCTAAGTGACCCAAGAGATCACACTTCACCCAGCAACTATTAGAAGAACATTCTGAAAGATCATGTTGAAAATGGACAGATGGATATTCTGACACAGCACCTCCCATGGTAAGGTTATGCAGCAGAAAACCAAACTACTCTTGCCTAGTATGTGGTTCATTCAGTATAATAATCTTAACATCTGCTATCTGACCCTTCTCCTTTTTCTCAGGGATGCATCAATCTAGGATGGGTTGGTCTTTGTGAAGTTCAAACCATTACCTCCCCTCAACCATCATAGAATCACAGGCTTGGAAGGAGCCTTCAAAGGTCCAACCCCCTGCAGTGAGCAGCGACAGAGGTTGCTCAGAGCCTCATTAAGCCTGGCCTTGAACGACTCCAGGAATGGGGCCTCCACCACCTTTCTGGGAACTTTCTGACATGTTGAAGAACTTCTTCCTAATGTCTAATCTAAATCTGCCCTATGCTATTAAAAAAAAAAAAATTATTGCCACTTGTCCTATTGTTACATGACCTGGCAAACAGTTACTGACCAGATTTCCTGTAGGCCCCCTTCAGTACCAGTACATTGCTATAAGGTCTCCCCAGAACCTTCTCTTCTCTGGGCTGAACAGCCCCAGGTCTCTTAGCCTGTCCTTGTAGCAGAGGCGCTCCAGCCCTCGTCCTTTTGGCCTTCCTCTGTACTCTCCCCAATAGTTCCATGTCCTTCTTGTGCTGAGGTCTCCAGAGCTGGACACAGTACCCAAGATGGGACTCCAGTTTCTCATACTGTAGATTTCCTTAGACCTGACTACAACTGAACATCTGATTTCTGCCTCTGGATGCTGCCACAGAAGTCACTTGTACAGGTAGTAACATTCTGGCTTGCAGAATGAAATACCACCACAAGTTCCTTCGAGCGCACCTCCTTGGCTCAACTTTTTACTCATTTGCTCATTGACAGGAACGCTTTAATTAAGATGTGAGAAAAAAAAGAGCAAGTCCAAAGCTGTGCATGCTTAAAACACTAACTAATGCTTCCAGGCTGGAATATCTGGCACTGCCAAGGCTTCTGATACCATATGCTGTAAATGTTAAAGAAACAAAGATTATTAATTATGTTGAGCCTCTGGTAGCCAGGCTCCATGGGTCTGCAGTGTTCCAGCCTCACATTTTTCTATCATTGATAGAATGGCATGAAGTTCAACCTGTTTCCTTCCTCTATTAATTACCTAAAACTAGATCTTCCTCCCACTTTACTGTGATGTTTTCCCTGTCCTTTCTCCTCCCTACCCCTTTTGCACATGTGCTTGCTTTCTGTCTAGTTTGATATTTGTGCAGTGGATCTCCCAATGAAGACCAGCTCTTGAATGGTGGAAGGAGGGATCACATTCAACTGAACTGCTGTCCTAAGACCGACCAAAGACTTCCCCATAAACATCAACTAAACACTCAGTAAAAGATGTGAAGAATGATTAAGTCACAGAGGATGGTGTGATAGCAACTCTTTGTCCATATGGGGTTGGTACATAGAGCCTGAGCCTGGCATGCTCCCACAGGAACACAGGGAGAACATTCAACTCCCTGAGAATGAATAGCTCAACAAATGAGCTATTAAGAATTTAACTACACAAGTCTCAAGAGAAAACCATTGAAGCCTATTAAAAATGAATTTGAAATTACTACTTTACACAGAAAAGACACTAAGTGCCAATGTTGCAGGACCTCCCAGGAATAGGAGAACATTTGTGGACCACTAAAAAGTTTCTATTCAAGGAAGCCTAAGACACCACTACCGAAAGAAGAATCCATTCTGTCTTCATGGGTGTCAGACTTGAAGCAATGTCCCTGAAGTAATCCACCAATGTCATCTGAGTTCTTCATCAATAGGAAGTTCTAACAGTTCAAGCATCTCAAGGGCCAAATCAACTTCCCCGATTCCCACATCTCTTGAGTTGATGGACCTCAACAAGTTCGGTAGACCTTGGAAGCTATCAACTATCAGCCTCACCTCTGTCCCTGGGAAGATCTAGTTGAAGATGTCCCTGTTTATTCCAGGGGGCTGGATAAGATTGCCTTTAAAAGTCCCTTTGAATCCAAACTAGTTTCTATGATCCTGGAAGTTTGCTGTAACTTGGGGTTACAGCTGTGTGTCAGCCTTGAGAGAGCACATGGTGTACTGTTGGGTCCCTGGCACACTGCTTAATATGTAGGCGTCTGCAGAGGTACACAAAACCTCAGACAATGCCTTTAAAGACAGCTTCTCGGTGGAAATAGAATGAAAACACCTACACTATACATGTGGTTTGTCTCCAGACAGCTTTCTGTGAGAATATATCATTCACATACAGGCACCATACCTACTCTTAGAAGCTCTACATTACCTTTCACCTCTGCTTGAAAACAGTCTGATAACCAGAACACTTAATTATATTCTGCCATGATACTGAAGAAAGATCAAGATCAGTGCTCTCTGTACAGTGGACTTCATGCCCTCTGTACCACTGTTAATGCCTACCCTTCTCTCTTGAATATCATGTCTTTGTGGCTGTGGCTCAAGGATCATCTGGGGGTTTGCCTGCTTTTGGAGTTGCTCAGGCTGTAATGACCTCCTGTATCCTCCAGCAGTTTCCTGAACAAGACATCTGGGTTCCCTCTGATAAAGTTCTTTGTCCATTTTAAAGAATGAAGAGTGTGGAATCCCACAGCACATTTTTCAGAACAATGTGCAGACATTTCCAGCAAGTGCTCTTAATGGAAGCTTCTTTGCCAAGTATTGCCTCCTTCTCTAGCTGTGGTTTTGAGTAAGTACATTTGTTCACAAAGGGGAACAGCAAAGCAGAGCTTTCAGTCCTGTATGCTTAACGACTGTATCCTCTGATAGATGAACTTGATGGGCTTTATTTTTCCCCATAGGGTCATGTGTGAATGGTTAGTACAGAGCTTTTATCTACCAATCAAGATGGTTAAGGTACAGTGAAATTCAAATCAATTTTTGAAAGCGATACCCAACTCTAAACCCAGCAAGCTGAAATCAAGGACCAAAGAGGTTTAAATGCAACAGAATTTCTTAAAATAAAACAAAACAACAAACAACAAAGGAAGAGCAAGGCAGAGCAAGAGACAGAGGGGTTAAAATCGTGAGAGAATCAGAATATAGAAAACAGGAAAAAATGAAGCTCTGAGCCAGGTTTAAAAATAGCCTGTTCTGCTAAACAAAACATATGCCATTTATTTATTTATCCAACTCATACTGATTTAGAAAAACTAGCAAGAGTATTGCAAAATAAGAATAGCATTAGAAAAGCCTACATTTTGATTAGCTTGTTCTGCCACAATTTGCAGAAGTGCATTGACATTATATGTGATGGGATTCAGTAAACAAAATTAATATAACGTGGCTACCAGTCAACATTTCCATAACATCTTACGCCTTCACACTGCTTTGCAATATAAACTTAATAAATTAATCTCCATAAGGTAGGCAAATCTGATTAGCCCTCTTTCACAGATGAGTTAACTGAGGCTTGGCAGAAGTGATGTCACCTGAAGCAGTGTAAAGAACTGAGGGGAAAGAGTAACAATGAGTTTAACAGTTTTGTTCCACATATACCTTTCCATTCCTTCTGGTCAATTATTGTGCAGGGCTCCCTCATTCCTATTGCAGTGTAAAATTGAGAGATATGGCCATCTGTCTGTTAGCACTTCCATCTTCCCTCAAAGCAGTATTAATAAAGAAACAAACACACATACACAATTTGACTGAGGCACCTGGGGTCTGCTCCACAAACCCATACCAGACCCTGCAAACCTCCACCTTAGTCTGTCAAATTAACCTCAACAGAGGAATAGGTCTCCTGGCCTTGTCCAGCCAGAAGAAATCTAAGCAGTCACAAAAGAATAATCCCCAAAGGAGAACAGAAATGATACCAGCAGCAACTCATCTCCTACAGACCTTCCTCTCATTAGCTTGTGGTGGGCTGTGCCCTTCTTCACTGGAGGCACTTACATGTGTTCCCTTCTTGCTGTTCAATTCTCCCTCTGAAAAGCACATTTGAAAAGACAGCCACTTCACCAATCTTCCACCCAATCTCTGTGAAGCCACTGCTTTCTGGATTTATGAAGACATTTCAGTTTTTCCTGAAAGATTTGTTTTGCCATTGACATTTGTTTTGACTGAATATCATGTCACATCAGTTCAGTGGAGAGAAGAGTGGATTCCTCTTTCTATTGTGCAAACAGCTGTCGAGGGGGAGCTACATCCAAAGAGAAGAAGGGGGTCTTTCTAAGAAGCATTCAAAACACCTAAATTAGAAGTGATGCAGAGTGACTGCTCCTCCTCCAAACATACGTTTCCTGATTTTCACCCCTTTCTGCAGAACTAAATATCTCTACAAGCCTTCAGGATATAAAAATGTCAACTGACATTATATGATTCCAAAAATGTGACAGAAGTGCCACTCAGGAAGTGTAAGTAAAACACCTGCAAAGAACAGGGTTTGTGAACAAGCACAACATCGACAAATACAATCTTGGTGCCTCTCAGAAAACTGGCTTGTCTTCTGGCAGTAATGACACAAATCACAGCAGATGGATCGTCAAATAAGAACGAAAATATCTGCACTATCAACATTTTAAAAAGCAAACAAGAAGTAACAACCTGGACCTGAATTTGGTTTTTCTGCCCTTTTTCCCCCTCCCTTCCTAAAATTTACTGCATTTTGTTAGAGCAACACCTCTTCCACTGGAGGCAGAGAAAATATGTGCATTGCACTAGTGCAGCGTGGTGAGTTAACCTTGGCTGGATGCCAGTTACCCATCAAAACCACTTTACGACTCAGACTCCTCAACTGGACAAAATATAATAAAGGCTCGTGGGTTGAGATAATGATGGGGATAGATCAGTCAGCAATTACATTCACGGGCAAAAAAATTTCCTTTACTTGGGAAATAAAGCTTAATTTATTACCAGTGCAATCAGAGCAGGATAATGAGAAATAAAGCCAAGACTTCCTTCATTTGAAAGACCCCTGCTTTAGGCAGAGCAGGTGATTCACTGGACAGCTGATAGAGTGTATGGATAGAGGAATGGAATATTTGCACATGCAGCAGGGATAAAATATCACTCTAAACCCCAAGCTTTCTTCTACCCATTCTCCTCTTTCTTTAGATTTGACTGCTGACACCGGCATAAAACAGTATCTATTTGACAAAAATAATGTATTTAGTCATGAAAACTTAACTGGAATGATTCTAAGTGAAGAAAAATTTAAAACATTATTGGAGAAATTCCAGCATAATCCAGCAATTGCTGATATACTTTGTACACACACCCATACATGAGCCTAGATCAAACATCCTCTGCTTTCACTTTTTGAACATGTTGAAATCTAACGTAGGAGCTTATGGGTTTTCTGAAATCATGGTATACAATATGCGTTACGAAATTCCTACCTGTAATAGGTAAAACCCAGAATTGAAAAACCAAAATGTACCACACACAGAGTGTAATATGGACATACTGGGCCATTTACTGCACACTCAAAACAAAGTTCACTGCAAAAGAGAATGGACTCATCAGAGTTCACCATGAACAAGAATAAATGGCTGGGACTGGCAAAGTGATGGAAAAAAGAACAATTGGATCACCTACTCCCATGGGAAAGAACTTATCTTGAAATACCTCATTTATTGGAAGTCCTTTGGTCTGGAAAGAAACTACTCAGACCTCGGAGACCAGACCACTATTCATACAACGGGCTGCTAAGAAGAACTTATCCATTGACCTTTAGGTCAATCACCTCAATAAAGAATCAAAGGCAGCGTAGAGCCATCATTCAGCTACATGAGTCACTGACAAAGGCATTGAGGTAGACACTTGCTTTCTCCACTGTGATTTTTTTTTAATTTCACAAAGAGATGGGTTTATTTCAGAGGACTAAGAACTTCCTGCAAAATTTGGAATCTGTATTCTTTTTTTTTTCAGATCATGGTGGAGTTTGCTTCAAGCTAATCTCTAGGACATTCCTTCAATCTTCTATAGAATTATGCAGTTTAGGCATTCATAAACACTGTTTATTTATTTGCATTGAATTTTCTGTGTCACACTGTTTATTTATTTGCATTGAATTTTCTGTGTCCCTGTATGACTAGGAGAAGGTTGGTTTTTCTACAGGATGAAACACAAAAAAAGAACAAAGGGTTGAAATTTGTCTGCTAGCATAAGCTTTTCTGGAGGAGCAGAAGAGGATACATTCACTCAAAAAGCATTTCAAATGCCTATTCACAACCTGCAGCAATTATTAACATATTCTAAATCAATCCGTAACTTAAAACTATAGCAAGCAAACAAGTCTGCCCATCCTTTAGCCTAAAATAAACTTATCCTGTAGCACACTGGTAGATTGGATAACTGCTGCCCAATGACTTCAAAAGAAAACAAACCTAAAGCAGCCCTTAGTGCTTTCTTGAGTCTTTCAATGCAACCTTACATGACATGAGAAATGTTTTATGTCTTCAAAGTGGCAGTGCAAACTAAGTAATTAAACCTCTCAACGTAGGACAGGTCAGTAGTATTATACTGAGATAGACAGGTTAACATTAAATCTCAGAACTATCTCAGTGACTGAAATGGCATCCAGAGCCCTTCTGTCCATGTCTTACAGGCTTCAAAATCAAACGTTCTCTTTTTGCATGTAGTAAAGTTATCTAATTTAATGGAATCACAGGATATCAGGGATTGATATCAATCAAAAAAATCATCTAAACATCATCATGTTTAAAAAGCAGCTCAAAAAATCTTTAAGTGGGCTTTGAAAGACAGAGGATGGTATTCTTTTTGTACATCCATCCTGCTAATCAGAGGAATGAAGTCACAATATTTGTCTTGTTTGTCTTGCTATCTTGTTTTCAGATTACGTTCTCAACACAACTTGACCCACACAACTTTGGGTACTTGTCAGTCTTGAACACCAGGCAGCCTTGAACACTTATTTCTTAAGGCTGACAATTCCAGCTGACTGCTTATTGTAGATGAGAAATTTGCACCAGGCAATTATAGAATGAACACTTCTCTTTTTAACTCATGACAGAGCTTTTTTCCGCTCCCTTCAGGCAAAGTGTTAAAGTGCTGCTCTGCTCCTAGCATCAGCTCTGAAGTGACACTGTAGGATTCCTGATCTGATTCCATCATTTATTAATTTTTTAGTTTGCAAAGAAAGACAATTTGCTAAATGCCAGGCTCCTCCTGGAGCCCCTTCAACATTTGTGTTATCTTTACATGTATCTTTCCCAACAGTCTTGCCACTAGAGGACGATACTGTTGACAGCGTATAAAAACCCAGACCTCAGTTCATCACCCTACAGCTGTGCCACCTCTGCAGCATTTGCTATATTAAAAATAAACTCACTGGAATATCAAGTCTGGGACAACCCACTGGCGAGGCAAGTGCTGTTTTCAAACTGCTCAGCGTCAAGCCAGGCCAGAAGAAAGAGATGCAGCAGTAGCTGCATGAATGCATGCTGCACTGGAAAAGAAAGCATAAAATTCTAAAGCTGTAAATTCTGCAGAAAACTAAGACCTGATACAGTTTCTCTGGATTGCCTGCAGGGAAGGGAGAACAAAGCCAAGGACTTGATCTAAGAGAAACTGCTGCAAAAGCTTTAAAACAGGGCCTTGGGGGAATTCAGATTTCCTACAGTTCTGCCTGGACCATCTCTCCCTGAACTTGTTGGCTCACGGCTCTTCACTCTGTGCTCTCTTCACCCTTGCTTCACTCTGCCTCAGAGTGGCTTTAAGTCACTTTAGTGTTTGTTTTGCTCTCATATGCTTGGTCACAGAAAACTTTCTCAAGCATACTTTGCTTCAGCAACAACTCCTATCATAATGGGGCCCTGCTGCTCTTAGTTGCTCTTCAGGCATTATTGTGTTATGTGTTCATCAAGATGAGTACTGATAACATTAATTTTTACAAATGGACTTGTAAGTGTAGAAAACATAAAGACTGCCATATATCAAAAGATAGTGCTAAATGCTTGTGTCAGCCAGGGCACTGACCAAGATGTTCCCAAAGATGTGCCAATACACAAGAATGTGCCTCCTTGGGTATTGCTTCTGCAATCATGGATATGCTAAAGCAAAAGGGAGCATCCTGGGATAGAACTCCTTGAAAGGCAGAGCTGTAGTCACCTTTTACCTGTCTGCTGAGTGGAACTGCGTATCAGTTTGGTCTGTTCATTATGGGGTACAGCATAGTTTGAAAGCAACCCTATCTTTCATTCTATTTCTTGCTTCAGGTTAAAGGCTCATCTCCTGGATACCTGCTCAGATGCCCTCAACCTGGTGCAGTAGGAGCAAAAAGGGTCATGCCAAATACACAGCAAGGACACTGAACCAGCTTGGTTACTCATGATCCTTCAGACTAGGGGAACTGCTCCAAAACTGACTCGAGGTAGCTTCTCAGGACTAAAGAAACAGGCATTTGTTGTGCTGAGTGTGGCATTTTAACTGCTTCCTGAATTGTCTTGCCTGACAGAGACTGAAGATCTGTCACATTCCCACTTTACTATGGTCCACTGCCGATCTTTGGTGCGTCGTGCAGCATCCCTCAAAGCTGTTACTACTACACATCAGTTTTGATGTGGTCCATCAAATCTGGAGGCTGTTGGTTCAGACCTACTGATGTGCACATTTTACTTATTCTCTGTTCAGCCTATTTGCTGGCCTAAAAAGACATCTCTAAAAAAACCCCTCAAACCAAATGGAAACTGTGATTATTATTTATCTTTTGCACTACAAAAATTGCAGGCAGAATTCAGAAGGAGTTTTACACATGGTACAACCATGAGCTGAATGGATCACTGTAGACAGTGAAAAAAAAAAAGTAACCATGTTAATTCCAATTTAGACTTGGCAAACATAAAATAACCAGAAAGATTTATGTGAATCCACCCATGAAGTCTAATGCACATTATCCTCTTTGGCCTCCATTCTCTCACATGCACCATTTGCTCTGGGATTTACTGAATCTCTGCCTTCCACATCTTGGTGAAAGCAGAACTATAATTTTTAACCTCTGATACAATGCTTAGAGAAGCTGTTCCCAAAGTTACATTCACCACTTTCACACTATAGCCATGCAGTGATTGTCATCAACTAACTAGACAAATGTGCTCATTAACTTAGACCTTGTAATTTCCAACCCTCTAATTATCTCTCTTTCTTAGGCTGCATCACCTTACACACACAATCTAACCCTTGTTATTATTGATACTGTGTATTAAACTCCTATCATGGGAATAGCTTTTTGCAAACTGACTAAGCAACTCTTACACAACCAGTCTCCTTGCACCCATACCTTCTCTGTCACTACCAGCACACCACGCAATATAAAAACCAAATCAGAATGAAGGTAAGAAAAAAGTAAAAATACCGTCAGCGTTATGTGGGCACACTCCTATGTATAGGTACAACATTACATTAGAAATATGAATGCCAAATATGCATCTTTAGTTATACTTTAAAAAAGAGGTTGAAAAGCCACAGAGCATCAGAGAATTCATTCTGAATGTAATTTTATGGTCCACAGAAATCTGAAGTCATAAACTCCATACACAGACTGAGACTTCAAAGAATTGCTACAAATAATTCTCTGACAGCACACTCAAGTTTCCAAATCTGGTTCATTCTTCAATAGCTAATGAAAAGAGCAGGTTTTTATCAGCAAAAGTGACATCATCCTACAGTGCTGGAGTTGGGCACATGCTGCTAAGTCGAGACAGGTTATTGACAGGAAACTGATGTGACGGGTTTGTTTCTCCAAGCAAATATGACAACAAGGTGACAGTACCAAGCACTGTTTGATGCACAGGAGTGAGGAAAATAAGGCAACGAGGAAGAAAACCCCCAGTGTGAGAACAAGTCCAAGGAACTGGGAAGCATTCACAGGTTCCACTAGCTTTTCCATTTTAGGCATTTTTGTTGTGCTTTTTTGTTAACTTGCTTTTATTTATCAAAAGGCTTTGGTTATAACTAAAATTGCTTTACTCAGCACTCACTATGTTTCATCTTCCTTCGTCTCAGCATGAAAAATTCTGGAGTAAATGCACTGAAGGATTTAACTCTAATGTGGCCTCTTCCTATTACTGCTTCAAACTCTTCTAAAATGCTGGTTTGTAGTTTTTCCTCTTAACTGTAGATCAGGGGAACTGTCCCTACCACTTTCCAGTTTCTGATGCCGGGCCTCACTCTTCCACTCTGTCAGGACCCTCCTTCTCATTCTTACCCTAGTTAGTAAGTCCTGGCCCGAGGGTCAAGAGCTAGAGGGATGATCCTCTCCTCCAGGAATAAAAACCAGCTCCACTAAATACGCAAAATAAGTCAGGCACAAAAGACAAGGCAGAGATAAGTACAGACCTGTTGAACATTACACAAGATTATGATCCATGAGATCAACTAATCTGGGCTGCAGAAATGCCTTAACTGGACCATACAAGCAATCATAATTAGCAATTTGCTCAGTGCACGAGATGAGGAGGTTGATGCTGCAGCTGAAGTTGGGGGATGCCAAGAAGTGTGGTTGCAAGTTAACTATGCCACATACAGAGAAATATCAAAGCTGATCCCACATAAACAGCTCAGGCCCAGATGGATTTATTCACTCAGAAACAGGACTGCTGAATGAAACTTCACTGCTCTCAGGGCCAGCTCAGCCAACCCAGGCAGCATGGGGTGTTACAAAGCCCTCACAGACCAGTGCTGGCTCTGCTCCACACAGCAGTCCCCAGCAAGTCTTGGCATCAGCCCCTTATCACCCACAGGGTGATCAGAAAGTGTCTGCTTGAGGTGCCTCTGTCTCCAGAGCCACATGTAAAAGCAAGCTGGTTATATACTCAGTTCATTGCATTAGTCCCTCCCCTCTACAGCTCAGCCAGGGAACAGAAGTGCTCCTGACCACGGGGAGCCCTTTCTTTAAGGTTCTTTAAATAATTTTACACATCTTTTAATAAAAATGATATATACAACAAAATAACTTTGAAAAATGGTCAAAGTGTGACTACAGCCACACCCGCTCTGCCCTATGCTTTGAAAACACCAGAGTGATGAAAAATACTTGTACCACATCTCTGACTAATAAGCAACTGAGAGGATTGCACCTAATAAAGAGCAGAGCCCAAACCCTATTGCTCTTAACCCTTTTTGAAGGCCTCCTGTAGAAAAAAGGTCCATGGATGCAATTAGCCCATCTGTCTGGGCAGATGAAATGCCATCTGTGCCATGAAACGAAACCTTTTGTGCCTAAGGCTAATAGCCTGAGTAACAGGTTTTGCAGAGCAGGAGAACTTCCTGACTAGAAATGTTGTGCTTACTGTAAGCTCAAAGTGGAATCCACTTTCCCTCCTTGCCCACATAATTTATATTCCATCCTGGAGAAGGGAGGTCTTGCTCCTTCCTGAGTAATGCCTTTCTACACCTTCAATAGACTTGTATTAATCACAGAGCTTAGAATCTTCTGACAGTAATACTTGAAAATAATTATGTGCTCACAGGCTAGGTGAAAAAAAAGGGTCTAATGGGCACTATCTGTTCCCTGGGTTGCATATTTACATTCTCTGGTCTTCCCAAACAAAACAATGAATTCATGTACATGGAAGAGTGAGACTACAACTAAATAACTAAGTTTGCCATAATCACAAAAAGTAGTACTATAGTTAGTGATGCATATAACTGTACATAAACACACAAAAAAAAGAGATAAACCTACATCATGCACCAAGTATTTATTTCTTCTAATTTGACCATTCCAAGGTTTCTTACCAGTTGACTTCTAAGTTCAACTTCACTGTTCCTCAGCCACAAGAACATCAGGTGCAGAAGCATCATCAGGCTCCATATTGCAAATGCCTGGGTTAACTGAAAACAAAGCCTGCCACTCCCTGGAGAAAACTCCTTTCTGTGTCTTCCAACCTAGAGCCTGAGATTAAAGTCTGTCTTCTCTTGCTAAAAATACAAGAAGACACGTTACTAAACTAAAAGGAAAAACATTTTGAAAATGAAAGTAAATTAAATCTGCCAAGGGACAGATCTATTCTGCGCTCTGGCAATTTTCCTGAGGTTTTACTTTTAGTGTTTATTGTTTAACTTCATAAAATTGAGAAACTGGCGTAACAGCACCTCATATGCCTGAGAGAACCAGCCCATTAAAATACGAAGCTTGGTGTTAATAAAAATACACTCAACAGAACGCACCACAATTCCCCAAAAGCTTGTGTAGTTTTAAGGCTAGTAAACATTTCTAATTACCATCAGCAAACCAGTTTTCTTCAATGGTTAACCACATTGCTTCTCTCAGAAAAAGACATGAGCCATGAGAGACCTTAGAATATGGACAAATTGTTTCTTAACTTTCAAGGGATTTGTAGAGGGAAGATGCAAGAAAATCCTCACCATAACACCAATCTCTCACTGACAATGGCTTCTGCTATGCCAGACTGGGAGGCACAGGCAGAAGAACTTCATCAAGCACAAGGCAGAATGGAAGAAACCTTCAATTTAAAAGGGAAAACATGCATGTCAGTTTTAGGCAAAGTTGTGCTCCAGCTACTGGTGAACCTTTTGAGGAGGGAAAGGACCAAATAACACAAAAAAGTTTTTTTCTCTGCTTAGTTATCTCCAGATCTGATACACAGCACCAACCAGATGAGAAAAACTCTTACTGGTACCATGTCTATAATGGCCAAGAAGGCCCTGAAAGATGTTGTTAGTTTCTTTTAATTCAACAACTTCATCAATTTGCCATTTGCAGATTTATCCAATGGACTGAAAAGTTTGTCTCCAACAAGAAGACATTACCAAACTTTTAATTTTTTTTTTTGCTGTACAGCATATGTCTGCTAAAGATGAGGAACTGACCACAATTGCCATTTTCAGGACACCACATCTCAAAGTTATCAGACAGATCACAGAAAAATAAAACACACTCACTGCAAGTTTAAAATACTAGACCCTGAGAAGGAGAAATCCATCCTCTTCAGTTGACTGAAGACAAAGGCTGAAATGTTTCTAATGTCAAGGCTTAGAAATGAAGCATTTCATCTAAGATTGTCAAGAGTAATTAACCCATTTTCTCCATGTCTTTGGTTTGGATGTCAAAACTGACTTTTTTTTTTTAAAGGTCTTAATTGTCAGAGGTCTGCTGCTATTCAGACTTCTGGGAACAATGAAATCAGTCTTTCTATGTGTCAGCAGTATTTAACAAGTTAAGTTACGAGATGGTTCCCGGGATCCCTAGAAAACATGAGTCCTACTCATTATTGATCTCCCTGTAGAAAGTTATTTCTTTTTCTTCTTTCTGGTTTATTTTATAAAGAGGTTGCTACAATTGCTTTTATCATTCCTCACGGAGTCATTTCAGGTTAACTCACTTTGCTGGATGCACTTGCTTAAATACAACTCACATTTGAAGGTCTTCTTTGAACATGGGTTGGACACAGATATTCAGGATGAAAAAAGTAAAACTTCAGAAAGATTTGGATACAGAATAGGTTACCTTAGTAACAGAGCAATTTTTTATTTTTTTTTAAATTACAGAATTGCACTGTAGACTCTGTTATTAATTGCATGTGCATTTTAGGCATCACACTATTGATTTCTAAAATTGACTATTTCTCCATCACTTTCCAGCAAAATTACCTTGACTTGAAATATGAACCTTAAATCACAAAAATGTCATTAAAAAAACTAGCATAAATGGTCAGTAAGTCTCCTCACAGAAAACTACATAACTTCTCAAGAATAATCTCTAACTCAGTACACTTATTCTAAACTATATTTAGCTAGGACTCTTTTTGTAATCCATAAAATTTGTTTGAGCATTTGAACAAGTATTAAATGTGAAAATGAATGATACATTTCAGGGACATTTCCTCTTCCACCTAGAGTTCACCCTGAAATTAGCTAGGGACTTCTTATTTGAAGTTTGCAAGTGAATGTAAATCAGGTGCAGCATGAGAATGATATTAAGATGATGAATTAAAGACACTTCAAAGTATAACTGAAAGCTGATTAATCTAAATTTTGTTTCATGTCTTTTTCCTTTGTGCACTGAAAGCACAGCTTCCTGAAGCTGCAGTGACAGGACTGTTTTTCAAGAATGCATTTCTCTTCACTAACTTTTGCAGTTGAAATTAATATAATTACACAAGTAGTATGAAGTAGTACAGGCTGTTGCAAGTTTTCTCTTTCACACACACTTGCAGTTTACAACCAGGACATTTAAAGACAGATTTACCAGTAAAATCTTCTTCTCTATCCATCTTTGCAGCCCTCTAACCATGTATGACAGGCTGGAGCCATACAAAATCATGGAATGGTTTGAGTTAGAAGGGACATTAAAGATCATCTAGTTCCAACCCCACTAGACCCCTCCCACTAGACCAGGTTGCTCAATGCCTCATCCAGCCTGGCCTTAAACACCCCCAGAGAGGGGGGCATCCAGAACCTCTCTGGGCAACCTGTTCCCGTATCTCACCACCTTCACAATAAAGAAGTTCTTTCTTATATCCTGCCTAAATCTACTCTCTTCCAATTTGCATCCATTACATCCAGTACAGTCCTGCCATCCTGTACTCTACCCTAAAAAGCCCTACCCCAGCCTTTCTGTAGGCCCCCTGCAGGTACTGATAAGCTGCTATGAGGTCACCCCTGAGCCTTCTCTGCATGCTCCAGCCATTTCAGAGAGAAGTTCAATACAGTAGAGACCCATCCTGCACATTGCCTACATCTCCAGCTATGTTTCCTCATTGCAACAGCTTTTCCTAAGCCTTACGTTCAAAACCACCATTGTGGGGGCCTTGTCTGATCTCCAGCCACAGTGCAGACAACTCAATTCTACCCATTGGTAACTTGCTTTGAAGTCACTGACTTAATGTTTTATACCAAAACATTATCTTTCAGAAAATATCCAAATTTGGGTAGCATATATTTTCTCTCTGCTCATTTTAAAATATATAGTTGTTCTTTCTTCTCGTTGAATGGTTTGAAATTGGATGCAGGAACTTTTTTGCTTCTGCCACTGCTTGTAGCAGTTTTTAAGAAAAACTGGTCATGTAGGATCTTTTTATCTGATCTAATTAACAACAAAATAATAACACCTAATTAATAACATTTAACAAAAAATGTCTGTAGGCTTGCATTAGCCTCTTCTCAGGGAGGGAAGTATGTTACTCAGGCCATCATGGATACTATAATAAAAAGAAGGACATTTGAGTAGAGTTTTTTAATACTTTTGCTACATTTTCAGAAGCCTGCGCTGCTGTAGGCAGCATCAGGCATCTTGTGCTATAAGAGTGCAAAGGGTAATTTTAGCACATTTTCTATTCACCAACTGATCACACAGCAAGTGGTGTGTTTCTGAGAAGCCGTAAGAAACCCCTGAGTTGAAGGGCTGAGCGTTCACACGTAGCTACAGTATCCATGACATCAGTGAACATCATGTCATTTGTCCAATTTTTACAGATACTGTATCTGAATTCTAAAAAGGGAGTCAAGAAACCACCAGCTTTTGTTTGCAATTTACACACACAAAGCAGTACACACAGAGGAAATAGGCCAATAAAATAAACAGATCATAAAGCAATGCAAAGTGCACAATAAGCCATGTCAAATCATAATTATTTAAAATATTTCCATCTTCAAAAGGATCTGAAAGAAAGCAGTAAGGCATTACTAATGGGCTAAGTCCATTATTGCAGAAGGCTTTTTTCTCTACTCCAGCTTCTTTCTTTATTAGCTTCCAAGCACATGGTTAATTGTATCACATTTTTGAGTGCATGTGGTTTTTTCCAATGTCCATCACCTCCAACTACCAATAAGCCATCTAACTATATGTGCATTGTCAGTCCATCTTTGTTGCCTCATGCCTTGCCACAGTTCTTCTGCAAAGGTTATCTCAGTAGCAGAAAATGCATAAGCAGGAAACTATTTGCAGTTTACTGTCTAATTCTCACCATGCCAAAAATAACGTAATAATAATTTATAAATTAAAATTGCACTCTGTACCCTCTTAGCATAGGAATAGTAGCAATCTTGATGCTTTTCCCAGCAGGACTGTATAACAAAAGCAGAGGCAAAGCAGGCAAAAGCACTGATAAACTACAAGAGAATTTGGAGGGGATAGGGCAGAGCCAGCAAACAACTCCAACTGAGAAGATTAGTATAAATAGACATGTCACCCTTATTTATGCATCTTACTAGCTACTGCAGATCAACAAAACCTACACTGTTAAAATGCATACTCAGTGCTTACTAAATATGTAGTACATGGAATACACAACTCTGATTCACTTTATAACATACCCGGGAAAAAATATCTAAAATTTATTTTAAAAGTAAATTATTATTTCAACATCAGGATTTTGAATAAAGTCTCAAAAAAAACCCAAACCACCATCTTGACAAACTACTTTTTTTCCCTCCACAGCAAATTACTTCAGCTTTATTTCAGTAGAGGTTATTTTGCAAATGCAAATAATAAATTAATCCCAAAAGCATTACAAAAAACTTACGCTGTAAAAATGTAAATGGATTATGCCTCCATTAGTATCTTATTAAACAGCAACACTTTAGAAGTAATCATTCTTCTGTTGCTTACAACACAAGAGCCAAGTGATACTTTCTCCATAAATCAATGGGCCATTACAAGATTAGTGTAAGAAGAGGTTGGGTCTAAGACAATCAAGTCTTCAGATCACTTTGCAAGCAGGTTTACAAATGCCATACAGGTGTTATCACGTCTTCTATGCTGCAAGTCATGTCCAACATATGACTCCTTTAGAGCAGAGCAGATTTCAGCACTAAATTTGAAGAGCTACCACCAACTTGCATCTACTTCATTTTCATATAATAGAACTGAAAATACAAATTAACTTTGTTTCATTTATTTTGAATTGTGTTAATCATACCACATAATTTGTATATACATGTGTCCTCTTCTACCTGGACTAGGTGATCTCTCCAGGACCTCTCCAATCCCTGACATTCTGTGATTCTGTGACTCCACACTTGTGTTCCACTGCTAGTCTCAAAATTCAGCTCTGCTTATAACAAAGGCATTACTTCCTATAAACTGTGGCTCACATGAGGATGCTTAAACACACACCACTCCATTCACACCTGTGCTTGTAAAAACAGTCAATTAATACACACAGACACAAGTGTACAGAAGCCTCTGTCTCCACTATGAACTGTCACCTTTCTTCACTTTTGTAGATTTTTCACAGTCCTCAGCTTTACATTCCCACACAGCAATTAAAAGAGGTAAAGTGCTTCAGGATCTCACTACATTATGCCTAATAATGACACCAGCATCCAGCTGAGGTGTGTGTGCTCTCAATTCTACAGAAGCACCAACATAATCACCTCAACTCCAGCACCACAGATAAAAGGTCCAGGGCTGTAACTACTGCAGAGTGGCTCAGAGCCTCTCCGTTGAGGGATGAAGGACCAATGCTGGCCTTTGGCCACCTGGGCTCCCATTGAGTCACAGCCTGACAGGCTTGGATCCAGTCTCCCAACATATGTTAAAGCACCATGGATACTGCTTTGACTTGCATCAGCAGGCAGGAATCAGCAGAACTTGGAAAACCTAAGAAGCTATGCTCTCTCTTTGTATTCACCCTGTAAACATGAGCCATGGGAAGAAGAACACGTGACCCACATGATGACAGAGGCCCTGCACTATCAGGGAAGTTGCATCCAGGTAATATAATGGAGCAACCTCCATTAGAATGACAATGTCACAATGCATCAAGACAACATGAAAACCTTTTTTTTTAAATTTGATTCTAGCGTATCCCTAGTGTCACACTTAAAATACTAAACACTTTAAGCTTCTAATCTCTCTTGCTTGTTGTTTCTTTATAGCCAGAGAAGTATAGTCCTGCCTAATAGTGAGCAGTTTCTTGCTGTGTAATATAAAACTGCTAATCACACCTATTTTCTAGGTCAAGAAAGCTGAGTTACTTTTGCCACAAATGCAGTACTAAACAGCCATACAACATTATGGTAGTATTTTCATACAAATGTGAATAAAACACTGCTCAAATGTGAATAAACACTGCTCTTCAAAACAACCATTCCCTTCCCTCAATTTTCTGTAGATACAGGAAGGGTCATCTTACACGTAAGACACTTTATAGTTGCAGTCAGTGCCTTTCACTGAACAGATGGAAACAACTTAATTTTTTATTCTTCTAAATGCATGTCTACACGCATTTACATATAACCCTCTGCTCACTGTGTTTTATTTTTTGTGTTACAAATTTTATCAGCCTGGAACGCACATTTGCAACAGAAAATTTAGGTCTTAGTACAGACCCCTTTGGTTTCATGTGAACAAGTAATGTGATTTGGGCTTCATGACAGGCAAATTTCTATCTAAGGCGAATGATCAGCATTAATGGTTAGAACGTATCAGTCCCCTGCAAACCTGTCAGAGGAAACAATAGATTTCCCAGAATACAGGACATACCAATGTCAGTGTCCAAAGACTCAATCACCCAGGCCAGCTGGATTATGTAATTTTTAATGGGATCTCTAAGCTAGCAAAAGCTTCCCTTGTAACTGAGGACTAAATGTACAAGCTAAATCAGCTTAAGTGCTTCTAAAGAATTCAACAGACACTTTGGCAAAATGAGATTTCATATTCAGAAGTGAATATTTACTGTTACTAGACTATTTACTGTAAAACTATGCACTAAATAGTTTTGGTGCGATAGGAGGGTCTTAGTCCACAATTACCTTCTCCATCTTTCAACCGTGTCCTGCCCCGCCGCCGAGCTGCAGAGGAGGAGCCGCGGCCTCTCCTCCGGGACGAAGCTGGTTCTTCCCGGCCCGACTCCCTCCTGCGCTGGCTCTGGCGCCGGGCGCGGGCTCGACCCTCCTGCCGGAGGGAGCTTCTCCGGGCCAGCACCAGGGAGTCCGTCCTCGGCCGCGGCCCTCGGGACTCGCTCCCCTCCCTCCTCCTCTGTCTAGGTGTTCTTGGGCTGCGAGACCTCCTGGGGGATCGGCTCCTCCTGCAGGAGGACACTTGGCGCCGAGGAGCTCGGCGTGTCCTCGACGCGGAGGAGCTTCCCCGCCTCGCACTAGATCTTTTCGGTCTTTCCCTTGGGCATGGCCGCTCAGGGACGGTTTCCTCTCCTTGTGCGCTGC